>JASAUF010000426.1:5865000-6465000 GCA_030180095.1 Magnolia changhungtana | reverse complement strand
AAAATATAAAGATCCTGGTAGCCCAACTATCACTTGTTTAATTAGGAATCAACAGGTTAAGCATGCACTTCTTGACTTGGGAGCGAGCGTTAATTTGATTCCCTTCTCGGTATATGAACAATTGGGTCTAGGTGAATTAAAACCCACCTGGACCACATTACAACTTGCTAATCACTCAGTTTGTGTACCGAGAGGGATGATTGAGGATGTGTTAGTCTAGGTTGATAAATTCTACTTTCTAGTAGACTTTATTATCTTGGATACTCAACACATCGTAGACATGAGCACTCAAATTCCCGTAATTCTCGCTTGTCCATTCCTTGCTACATGAAATGCAATCATTAATTGTAGGAATGAAATTATGAATTTATCTTTCAGAAATATGATATTGGGGCTCAATATCTTTTTCAACATGAGAAAAAGGTCAGAGGATGTTGATGATATCCACGACATTAACTTCATAGATTCTTTCGTGGAAGATATAACACTTTTGACTTTATACTCTGACCCTATAGAGATGTGCTTGGCCCACTTCCCTGATTTAGATGATGACATGATTAGGGAGATGGATTCCTTACTTGATGCTACGCTGATACTTGAAGTTAACTGGTGGAGGCCATAATTTGAGATATTGCCTCAAACTGATGTAGTGCCTCTACCGTCTAGCCTCAAAGCACTGAAGCTTAACCTAAAACCTCTACCCACTGATCTTAAATATGTCTGTTTAGGTCAAGATGAGACATACTTAGTGGAAATTTCTTTTCGTCATGAGAAAGAATAGGAGAGTGTGCTTATTTCCACTCTCATTGAGCATAAATGAGCCCTTGGATGGTCGATTACGGACCTCAAGGGAATTAACCCTTTGATTTGTACTCACCGCATTCATCTTGAGGATAATGTGAAAACCTCCCGGCAACCATAATGTTGATTAAATCCAAACATGAAGGAAGTGGTTAAGGATGATGTACTTAAGTTGTTAGATGTGGGTTCATATACCCTGTATCCGACAGTCAATGGGTGAGTCTAACTTAGGTGGTTCCTAAGAAGTCTGGAATCACCATCATAGCCAATGCCAATAATGAACTTATGTCAACTAGAGTCACTATTGGTTGGAGAATATGCATTGACCATAGGAAGTTGAATACCGTTACAAGGAAAGACCACTTTCCTTTGCTCTTCATTGATCAAATTTTGGAAAGGCTAGCTGGTCACTCTTACTATAGCTTCTTTGACGAGTATTCGGGATACAATCAGATTGATATAGCTTTTGAAGATCAAGAAAAGACCACATTCACATACCCCTTTGGCACATTTGCTTACCGAAGGATGCCATTCGGACTGTGTAATGCCCCGCCACCTTTCGGTGATGCATGTTGAGTATATTTTTTGACATGGTGGGGAAATATTTAGAGGTCTTCATCTATGACTTCTCTCTTTTTGGTCAATCCTTCAGTGAGTGTTTGGAAAATCTTTAAAATGTGTTGAAGTGTTGGGAAGAAAAGAATTTAGTTTTGAATTAAGAGAAATGTCATTTCATGGTTCCCAAGGGAATTATTCTTGGACATATAATTTTGTCCAAGGGAATTAAGATAGACAAGGCTAAAATTGACCTTATCTCAACCCACCTCCACCTAAGAGCATACGTGATGTGCGATCCTTCTTGGGACACGTCGGATTCTATAGACGATTCATAAGGGACTTTAGCCATCTCTCTCATCCTTTATATAATCTACTTCAAAAGAATGCACCATACGAGTGGACTGAACAATGCCAAGATGCTTTCACTAAGCTTAAGGCTATGTTGACAACCGCACCTATCATACAACCACTTGATGGGAGCATCCCTTTTGAGATCATGTGCAATGCATCTGAATATGCTATTGGGGTGGTGTTAGGCTAGATAAAAGAGAAGAAGCCCTGTGTAATTCACTATGTGAGTAGAACTCTAAATTCTATCCAAGTGAGCTACTCTACTATGGAGAAGGAGTTCTTAACCATAGTATTCACTTTGAAAAAATTTAAGTCCTACTTGATCAGATCCAAGATCATCATTTACACTAATTATGCGGCGCTGAAGTACCTTCTTTCTAAGAATAATGTTAAGCCTCGCTTGATAAGATGGATCCTTCTACTCCAAGAGTTCAATATAAAAATATGAGATAAAAAGGGAGTAGAGAATGTAGTGGCTGACCATCTCTATAGGCTTGACTTCCCGATTCCCTTGAACCGACACTGATAAATGACATGTTCCTTGATGAACAAATGTTTAAACTCTCCTAATTACCTTGGTTTGCTGACATTGTAAATTATCTTGCCACAGGTTTCAACCAATATATTGGACTGTGCAAGATAAGAAAAAAATTCTTTGCTGAGATATGTAAGTTTTTATGAGATGATCCTTATCTGTTTAAATATTTTTCATACCAAATTCTAAAGAGATGTGTACCAGACAATGAACATTAGAGTATTATCTCCTTTTGTCACTCTCAGGTCTGTAATGGTCACTTTTCTGCTAAAAAGACCATGGCAAAAATTCTATAATGTAACCTTTATTGGCCGATAATGTTCAAAGACACTCATGTGTTTTGCAAAGCTTGTGAGCGTTGTCAGAAATTGGAAGGATTGTGCCATCAAAATATGCTGCCACTGAACCTAATTCTTATCATTGAAGCATTCGATTGTTGGGGCATCGATTTCATGTGGCCATTCCCCCAATCCTTTGAAAATATTTATATTTTATTAGTAGTAGACTATGTCATTAAGTGGGTCGAAGCGATTCTGTGCCGGAATAATGATTACAGAATGGTCATTAGATTCTTAAAAGAAAATATCCTTTCCCAGTTCGAAATGCATCGGGCCATCATTAGTGATGGAGGTTCACACTTTTGTAATAGCCCATTTGAGAACTTAATGAAGAAATATGATATCTCTCATAAGGTAATACTTCATACCACCTGCAAACAAGTGGGCAAGCTGAGATTTCCAACAGGGAAATTAAACACATTCTGGAAAAAATGGTTAACCCTGATCATAAGAATTGGTTAATCCGCTTGACTGATGCTTTATGGGCTTACCATACAACTTTTAAGACCCCCATTGGAATGTCTCCCTTTGGACTCATCTATAGGAAGACTTACCACTTGCCTGTAGAGTTAGAACATAGAGCCTACTGGGCTATCAAAAATCTAAAATTTAATTTGGATAATGCTAGCTCGCTGCATAAACTTAAATTAAATGAACTTGAGGAAATCCTGAACGATGCTTATGAAAACTCGTGAATTTACAAGGACGAGATGAGGGTGTTTCATGACCAGAACATCATTTGGAAATCATTCACAACTGGTCAAAAAGTCCTTCTGTAGAATTCTCGATTACATCTTTTTTGGGAAAACTTCGATCTCATTGGATCGGTCCTTTCACTATTACTAATGTCTATTCTCATGGGGTCGTCGAGATAAAGAATCTAACGAATAACAATATTTTCAAGGTAAATGGACATCATTTCAAGCCATTTGTTGAGAAGTTTGATTAAGAGGATATGTCCTTGCCTCTGATTGCTCCTGTATAACAGGATTGACCTCCTAGTATGATGGAGGTGTAGTTAGGTTTATCGCTTTCAAATGAAATAAGATTAGGATATTTTATTTTCAATAAGTTTAGTCTTCATGCTAACCCATTTTTATGTTGAGAACTTTGAAAAAGCTTCAAGTCTCCTTCTTCAGGTACTACCTTTCCATCACTTCTCCTTTCTTTTCGTTGTCACATATGCATTGTGTTCACAACCCCAAGTGTAGGGTCGTGATGTAGTAATAATCTCGGTGAGACCGAGGTCGAATCCACATGGACTAATCTCGTGAGTAATCTGAAAGCAACTAGAACTAAAACCAGAAAAAGATGAAAACCTAAATCTGAAATATTTGAGAGTAATCATAAGAGATTTAATGAAAAACTTAAGAAATTCAAAGGTGGGAAACTAGGGTTTCCAAGGATTCACTTGTAGAGATCAGGGAGATCTATGCTTGATTCAAGGACATAACTAGAACTAGAGTCTCATCTTATGATATCTCAGTAAAATCAAATCTGAACTTCTGTTGACCTAGTTCTCAATGGATGAGAGGTGTGAGAACTCGAAGTGATTCCATCACAAAACGATGCCTAGGAGACAAGGCAGACAACAAGATTTACCAATCCCAAAACCAATCCGAGAGATTTGTGAAAGTTAGGGAAGATTCCATCATCCGACCATGCACAAGGGATGATGGTGAACAACAGGATTTCCTAAATTCACAATCTCAATACATGAAAAGAACATAGTCAAAGCTATTGCTGATCCATTATAATTTGAGTTACAAAAAACCATTAAAAATGAAAGTATTCCTTATATTCAAACTAGAATCAAAGAGAGTTCAATATAAATATGAATCAAAGCAATAGAAACATCCAATCAAGCTACAAGCTTCACCTCTTAGCCCTATCTAAGAGGTTTAGCCAACCATAAACATGATTGAACTAGAATCTCTTAATAAAAGCATAAAAACAACTAAGGAAAGGAGAAAAACTCTTGGCGACGACTTCTTCATGCTTTTACTCCACTCCTTAAACCCTAGATATGCCAAGGGATGCCCTAGGGACCCCTATTTATAGTTTTAAGCCTTAAACTTTTGCACCGAGTAAAATTTTTTGGAAACCATCTCAAATTTACCCATCTGCGTAAGTTTTGCATAATCCTCGATTGGTCATGGGTCGTCATCAACCGGTCGTGGAACGTCCTCGACCAGTCGAGGGTCTCTTTCGGCTGGTCGAGCAGGATGGGGATTTTGAGGTTTTACTTGTTGAAGTTCAAGTCGAGACACCTTCGACCTGTCGAGTAGAGTCCAGGATTGGTCGAGGTATGCAAAACTGGTTGAGCCGAGGCCAGGACTGGTCGAGCGTACGTAGGACTGGTCAAGCCGAAGCCAGGACTAGTCAAACATGGCCAAATTTCACTTTAAAACTTCGATTTTCTTCATTCTTAACTTAATTTCCTTGGATCTTTAGTATGCGCATTCTTCATTCTTGGTTTCATCAGATCTAATCTTAGCTTTGGTGATTCTTGAGTGTTAAATTCATTCTTTTAACATCCTTTTCAATCCAAGTTCTTGAATTCACCTTACAACACAAACATGATTAAAATAAAATATTAAGCATTATCATGTTCATAAAACCAAGTAATAGATGGGGTCCAACAAGCAATATTTAACCCTCAACACAATCCCCAACCAACATTTTGATAGTCTCGAGCAAAGTATGTGAAAAATGAACTTTAATGTACAATG
Organism: Magnolia changhungtana; assembly: GCA_030180095.1. NCBI lineage: Eukaryota > Viridiplantae > Streptophyta > Magnoliopsida > Magnoliales > Magnoliaceae > Magnolia > Magnolia changhungtana. The sequence continues at coordinate 6,459,685 of JASAUF010000426.1, read as the reverse complement.
TTTAAACCTTTTTCTAAAAATGATCTTTTGTGTAATCTAGTATGAATGAGTAGACTCAAGATGAGAAATTGAGATTTTGAAGACCTAGAGTTAAATCACATAAGTAATCAATCAAATAAGTCCTTTATCCATTAGGTCAGATCGTAGTTCACATATCAAAATTTTCAAAGTATTTAGTGAAAATACTATCTTTTCATAATATTAGCCATGCTCATCACTTCAAGATTGGTTGAAAACGCAAGTACTAATTCCGAACTTATCCCTTTTTCCTTCTTTTTTCAGTTTTTTATTTTTATTTTTATTTTATATAGACGGTCATTTGTATTTATTCTTCTTCTTTAAACATTACATCCTTTTTGAAGACATTTTTTATTTCCCTCAAAGATGTTGTCATTTTTCATTCTTCATGACCTCTCCGTCAATTTCTTATTTTTTAACTGGTTCTTTTTCTTCTTTTAAGGTGGATAAAATTCTCCAGACTCGGTTCTCAATATCTTTCAATGACCATGTAAGTGCTATGGTCTCATGCTCCTTTGGTTGTCAAATTTTGTTGTGCCAAAACCTCTATCTATGTCATGTGTAGTATGTTTATATATATATATATATATATATATATATATATGTTTAAGACACTGCTTCACAATGCTTCAAGTCAAGTACGGTGATCGACTTCAAGAAATGCAAGGTCATCTACTTTGTCCTCTTCTATAAGCTTCAATGTTCAGAGCTACATCGATAAGAAGAGTGCTTGTTCAAGACTCAAGAAGATGTTCAACTCAAAATGAACTAAGAAGACAATGTCCAAGCTATAGAAGATCTCAAGATCAAGCTACATCAAGCAGAGGTCTCAAGCTTCATAAGGTTCAAAGGTCAACCATGATCTGATAGAATGAAGTTTCAATGTTCATACTTCATGTCCCAGGTATGATAGACCTTAGATTGACCTTAGGGTAGGTCATTTTGTATACATAATTCAAACTGAATCTTTTTATATGAATTTGGTCTGTTTTAAGACTAGTCTTGGACCTTGTTCGACTAGTCCTAGCACTGGTTCGACCAGTCCAAGAAATTCCATGACCAGTCCTAAGCTGTTGGAGATTTTTGAAATTTTTTGGTTATGCTACGACCAGTCCTGAGACTGGTCAACCGGTTGTGTGGATGGTCACGACTCGATCTACGACTCAAACTATAGCAACCAATCCTGGTTTCCTACGACTAGTCCTAGGTCAGCTACGACTAGTCGTAGGTGGTCTAAGACCAGTCGTAGACATCCTAAGACTAGTCCTAGAATGGTTTTTTAAGATCGCGCTCAAAAATTCAAAATGCCGTTGGTTCTATGACCAGTCGAAGAGTTCTCAAGACTAGGTGTAGACGTGATTTTTGCATCTATAAATTGAGCATGAAATTTCAGAGATTGACAACTCAATTCAAGAAAAATCAAGGCTTCACTCTGAGATAAGTTTGTGTTCATTTGAAGCTACATTGTGCATATTCAATATTCTTTTTTGTTAGCTTTTCTTATTTGATTTTGTTTCTTTATTCCAATCTAATTTGAAAGAGGAATTGATGTATTCCTTCTGCTTGGAATCAAAATCAAATAGAGCTAGCCCAATTTGGTTTAACTAAAAATTAATTAGAATCTAAAACCATTTCTTAAGTGAATATTGGACATTGAACTTCTATATTCGAACTTCTACTTCGATTGGTTCTACTGGGCTGCTACAAAAGGAGAAATCTACGTATTTTACATTTGTGTAAATCTTCTATTCTTTTTGGTTTCTTTTGAGATTGAGCCAGAAAAATCTCATTGTGTTGGTTATCTGAGAAGAGCCAGAAAACTCAGAAAGTGGGTTTTGAATTGTGTAAGCCCAAGTTAAAAGGACACAATTGTGAAGGTTTTAGGTGAACCTGTGAAACCTATTTTGATAGTGAACGCTGATATCCCCTGTGTGAGGATATTAGGAGTAGAGTAGCTGTGTGACTATTGTTGAACAGTTGGTGTACACACAGGTGAACCACTATAATTCCTTGTCTTGTGGTTTGAATGCTTGTTTAATTTTTATATCTTTTATCATTTAGATTTGTGGGATGTATATGTGAATGTGAATGCTGTAATATTTATTTTTCAAGCATTGTGGGAATGGTGTAATAGTTTAGAATTTATTTTTTGCTATTTCCTTTATTTCCTTTCAGTTTGAGTTTTTGATATTCAATTTTCTCTAGTAAGGTTGTCCTGCCATAAACCCTTGGTTTTTATGGTGCAAGGTTGTCCTTAGAACAACATTGGTATCAATCTCTTTATTTGAGGTTGCTTTACATTTCCATATTGTGATTTATTTAAAGTGCTACTAATCCTTTATTTATTTAAATTTCGCTATTAAAAGAATTATTTGGCATAATCCTATTCACCCCCCCCCCTCTAGGACATATAGCTAAGCTGTTTCAAGTGGTATCAAAGCTTAATAGCTCATTTTTTATTCTTTATTCTTGGATTTATTTCCTGAGCTAACGATCTAAGCTATATATAAGATGTCAAATTTTGATAGCCTTTCAGTCACTAGGCCTCCACCATTTGATGGCTCCAACTATGCCTATTGGAAAGCCAGGATGAAGATTTTCCTTAAATCTGTGGATGAGAGCGTGTGGCAAGCCACAGTGACTGAATGGACCCCTCCTACCACTGAAGTGACTAGAGTCGATGGTTCAAAATCAATGAGAGTAACTCTTTATTTCTCTTGGACTACCCTTCAGAAAAATGAGAGTAGTGTCAATGCAAAAGCACTAAATGCAATCACTTGCGCAGTATCACCGGATGAGTTCAAAAGAATTATATCCTGTGATACTACAAAGCAAGCTTGGGATATATTAGAAATGACACACGAGGGTACATCAATTATAAAAAAAATCTAAAGTCCAACTCCTGACAACCAAATTTGTAGAAATTCATATGGAGGAAAATGAAATATTCATGGACTTTTATACAAGATTAAATGACATTGTAAACTTTATGTGGGGTCTTGGCAATAAAATCCCAGAAAGTAAAGTGTGTGCAAAGATACTACTCTCACTTCCTGAATGGTTCAATTCTAAAGTAACCGCGATCTAGAAACTTTGTAATACGAACAATATGAGGGTAGAAGAACTAGTTGGTTCTTTATAAACCTATGAGTTAAACTTTAAAGCTCCTAAAGGTAAATCTATCGCTCTTAAATCTTCTAAATGTATTTCTCAAGAAAATTCTGAAGACGATATGACCCTTTTAGCGAAATTTTTTTACAAAATCTTTAAAAGTAAAAAGAGGGTTGATTTTAAAAAATCAAATGATAAGAAAAGATCTAAGTCTAAATCTAAAACTTGAAAATCTTTGAAAGATAATCAATGTTATAACTGCCAAGAATATGGGCATTTAGCAAACAAATGTCCTAAAAAGGACAAATCTAAAAAGAAAGGAATGTTGGCTACTTGGGATGAATCTTCTGACACTGAAGCCTCTTCTGAATCAGAAGATTCTGAAACTGAGTCGGGCAATGAAGTTAAAGCCCTTATGACTCTAGTCAAGTTCACTTTATTAGATCATGATGATTCAACTAGTGAAGAAAATCTGAATAGTGATCATGAAAATGAAGAAGATCTTCAAGATTCTTACAATGCCTTATACAAGGAAAGTTGTAAAATTGCCGTAAAACTAAAACTTCAAAAAGAAAAGTTTTTAAAACTCAAAGAAAATTTTGATTCACTTGTTTTAGAAAAATCCCACATTTCAGATTATTTGGAAAAGGCTAAATGTGATTTAGAATTCAAAACCTCCCAGATTGAAAAACTTAAATTTGAAAAATGATAAACTTAAGCTTGAAAACTCTTCACTTTTAAGTCTAAAGGATACATGGAGGTATGCCTAAGGAGATCCAAAGTTTGAAAAACTTCTATCCGGATCTAGAAAATGTGGCGACAGATCCAGGTTAGGCTACGATAAGACTATACCTTCAAAACAGAAGAATACTCCTCCTAAGTTTGTGAAAGGAGAAACCTCAAACTCGAAAGAGAAAAGTAATTATCAAAGTTTTTTTAAAATCTATTAAAACTTGTCAAAAACTTAAAAGCAACTATGTTAACTATAAAAGTCAGAACCGAAATCCTTTAGCTAAAAAAATAGTTGATTTACTTAAGGAACTCTTAAAATCTAACTCAGTAGGTCATTCTTACAATAACAGACAAAAGAAGACCAACTATACTCCTAAACCCAAAACAGTTATGAAATGGGTTCCTAAGGTTACCTGCTTGGTCGCCCACACTGCTTTCAAAGCTACAAGCCATTCAAAGTGGTACCTAGATAGTGGGTGCTCTAGGCATATTATAGGCGACAAGGCTTTATTCATCGACCTTAAAGATATGACTGATGGGTCAGTCACATTTGGTGATGGTAGCAACTGCAAGATTATTGGCCAAGGTACGGTTCAACTCTATAACCTCCCCTTATTTAAGAATGTTTTATATGTTGAGGGGCTAAAACACAACCTGTTAAGCATATCTCAAATATGCGATAATAATCATAGCGTGAAATTTTCTAATCAAGGTTGTGAAATTTTAAACAAAAAGGGTTCTGTAATATTAACTTGTCACAAAACTTATGAAAACTGCTATATTGTAAGCGATGGTAGTTCATCTAATCAATCGTGCTACATGGTCCATACCGATGAGACAGAATTATGGCATTAGCGCCTTAGACATGTACACTACCATAATTTACACAGATTGAGCAAAGGAGAACTAATAATAGGTCTACCTAAATTACAAAAAATAGACAAAATATGTGGTGAATGCCAGTATGGCAAGCAAATAAGGAGCTCTCACAAAAAGGTGAACTCCAATGTCACATCAAGACCACTTGAGCTTCTCCACATGGATCTTGTAGGACCAAGCAGGACAGAGAGTCGAGGTGGTAAAAAATACATCTTAGTAATCGTGGATGATTTTTCTAGATTCACTTGGGTAGCTTTCTTAAGGGACAAATCAGAAACCCTTGATGAAGTGAAAAGGATTATCAAATGAATCCAAACTGAAAAAGGTTCTCAAGTTAGTAAGATCCATAGTGATCATGGATCTGAGTTTGAGAATAGTAGTTTTGAGAAATTTTGTAGCGATCAGGGAATATCATATGAATTCTCCGCGCCCAAATGTAACTCCCCAGATTTTTGCTAACTTGGAGTTAGATATCCTTAGGCAAGGGGTAGATCCTAACCCCTTTTGAACCTCTCAAACCTCAAATCCTTTAGAGATTAGACAAGTTTAACTAAGTGCTAAACTAGATTAGTTGTGAAATTCACTTGAATCACTTTAAATACGATCTGCAAGATACAAAACTTGTAGAATCATTGACGCTGTTACCCTAAAATCTAGGATTAATCTCATTACCCGGTTACTCTCGAGAGTACATTGAAACTCTATATTGGATCTGGACTACACATCGAAAGTCCGAATAATACGAGGATATAGAATTAGGACCACCTTACTGGGCTTGACAACCATCTCGGAAGTCAAATCTAGATAGTGTCCCAGGGCTATTCGCTTGAACCCGGAGCGAGGAGTGTGAGAAAACCTGGTTTTCATTAGAAATTAAATCAAATTTAAGTAATCTGAGACCTGACGTTTGTGGCCCAAATATAAGCAATCAGACCATCGAAATCTGACCCAAATATACCCTCGGATCAGGAAACATTTCCCATACATGTTTGTGTACTTGTAACCCTGATCGAGTTTCTATGACCGTTGAACTAAAACTGGTCCGCCACGTGTGATCTGAAAACCCGATTGGAATGAAAACTTAACTCGACCTAGATCCATAGTCTGTGAGCTTAAGTCCGACCTTTGGCTCAAGGGGGGGCTTCGGAAATGCTCCGTTGAGCTGAAACAGATGCCCTTTAGACAAAACCTAAGTATACCTTGGCCCTGGGCCTATTTCTAGCAAGTTTAGGCCCATATAAGGACCTTAAACCTTCTCTCATTCTCACCATACGAATTTGAGAAAACTTGGGAGATAGAAGAGAGAAAAGACAGGGAAAGTGTGAGAGAAGTGGAAGCATCTTCCTGTTACTCTACCCTACTATCATACCTGCTTAACCATCCCGATCTAATCACTATTCTGGCGATTTTGGCTTCATTTCTAGGTAAGAAAAGCCTAACCCTAACTTGTTTTAGGGTTTCTATTGGTACAAGTAGCGAAGTAGCTGACTTACCTTGTGTTATAGGTCGTCGTATCGACGTTGATGAAAGTGTATAGTTTCTATTAAGTTCGTTACGCTTCTACGGCGTAAGGTGCAGACTTTAGACGTAAAGGTTAAGGTTTTCAATGCTTTCAATGTCAGTTAATGATAGATTCATGATCTGGGTGTTATTGTACATGCAAAATATGATGTTCGTTTTGCGATCCAGTTACGTATGCAAATTATGGCGTATAGTGTATTCTGTATATTTATAGAAAATACCGTATACGTACAAATCTTGAAAGTGTGTTTGCCATGATAAATTACTATATGTATATGCTATATATAAGTGTAATACTTACTTGGCGAAAGAATTCGCCCCAATACTTGTTTTGGCTAATATACGTTAGGTATGTTCACAAGTGTATTCTAAGTGTTTATGAAAATGCTTGTATAAGTAAGTACTTAGATGATTATGCTTTAGGTAGGTGTTGAGATAGGATTCTCAACTACCTTAGTGATGTGTATGATTTCCTTCATGTAAGTTGTTTAAGTTAATTGCTTACTTACGAAATGCATGTGTTGTATTTCCTATTTATATTGTTCTTATAACATGCTTGTTAACTTGTTTGAATTACTTTGTTAATTCTGCTTTGACTATTATACATGCTTTCTGGTTACGACTTGAATATGATTGGGGCTATGTTATAGTCCAAGCAATCAGTAACAAACTTGAGTTCGTGGTTGAGATTCCTTCGCCACGTAGGATGTGTTTGACGAACCCGAGTCATACTTCGGTTGATGACAGTGGTTAGGCCACATGAAGTACTTATGCACTTCATGTCGTTCAACTGGTTGTGCGCTTGTGCTAGTCGAGCTCGTCAAGCAACCCGATCTGTCTAATGTATGTTCACCATGTTTGGACGCTACTGTTTGAACTTAAGGTACCAAACTCACCAGTGTAATCCCATTTAACCTTGGTACCTCGATCCGCTAAGACACATGAGCCGGGCATGGTGGTATGGGATACCGTGGTCGAGCTGTCGGCCTACACTGGGGCCACGAGCCTCCCCGTAGTGACCAGTGAGCAACCCAGACTCATGAGCCGAATACGGTGGTATGGGACACTGTATTCAAGCAGTCGGCCTACACTGATAAGGTGATGGGGGAGTAGTGTAACGATTATGTGTAATAGCCCTGACGGCCCTTTGTAGTGACCTCGAGTATATTCTGAATCTGCGGTGAGGCGACAAGCCTTCCCGTAGTAAACAGAGTATAAACTAGGCCTGTATTGATAAGGTGATGGGGGAGCGGTACAATGAGTGCGTGTAACAGCCCCGAGAGTCCTTTACAACGACCTAGAATCGCACCATCATATGAGATTATCTAGGACTGACAACCCTAGAATGGATCATTGTTTGAGAATGATATAAGGGAGGTACCTTAGTTTCCCAATACTGCTGTATGAAAAGGACTAATAATAACTCGGTAATCATGCTCATAACATAACACTGCATGTGCCTGAAAGATGTGAAGCACTGAGGGATGAACACATGCCACAGACGTAAGATGGTGTCTCACGAGGGTGGTTTAGCAAGGGCATGCATCATGACTACATTTCATCCTTGCATTAATAAGAGTAATTTAGGAGTGTTTGATTGTACTGCTTTATCATTATTGCTTGACTGAATTGATAACATGTTAACCTATGCTCTATTATTTCACTGAGTTGATCACTCACTCTCACGTTACGGGACGGTGTTGTAAACACCAACCAGACCCTGTTTGAGTTTCAAATGATGACGATGCTTGCGAAGCGGAGCCGGACTTTTATGATAATGAGGAAGATTTCTCCTGCATTCTGTTTTCAAGTGGTTTCATGTGAGCCGTGTTCTGATCGACGGGGTTTCAGGGTTGCTGATTAGATGTTATTATGCTTGTTATTTAGCACGTTTGGAACACCCATGTATATTTATTTTGATCCTTTTTGGAGTATACATTAATATATTTAACCTGGTAACATATTCACACTCTGGAGAATTACAACAGTTTATATAATTTATATATCTATCACAGTCTTCCGCTTGCGTAATTTAACTGTCTCTGGAGTATGATATGCTGTTTTGGCTTAATCTTACTCATGTTTAATGCATTAATATGAACAACATTCAATCATCATTATCTACGTTGTATAAGTGATGCGTTGGAACTCGGGAGCTGAGCTTCTGCTCGACCCCCGATTTTTAGGGCGTTACACCAAAACACCACAACAAAATGGAATTGTGGAAAGAAAAAATAGAGTGCTTCAAGAAATGGGAAATGTAATGTTGAATACTATGAAGCTCCCTAGAAATCTTTGGGCTGAAGCAGTGAATACCGCCTGCTATATTATTAATCGGGTTTATACATGTAAATCTAATAATAAAACGGCTTATGAACTATGGTTTGATAAGAAGCCTACTGTAACGCCCTGAAAATCGGGGGTCGAGTGTAACTCAACTCCCGAGTTCCAACGCATCACTCATGCAACATATTTAATGATATTTGAATGTTGTCTGTGTTAGAGCAGTAAACATGAATGAGATTATACCAAAGCAGTAATTCATACTCCAGATCAGTTGTATAAAAGCAAGCGGAAGACTGACTGTATATATATGTATGTAAAGAAACAAAATAAATGATTCATTATCCAGAGTATGAATCCTTCTGAGTCATAATATACATGTCTGTAATAAACAAAATGTCAAAATAACTAAATACAATCTCTGTAAATCCCATCAGATCCGCAGACTAGTGAAACCTTTGAATCACATATACGAGAACTCCTCCTGGTCCTCGTCGTGACCTGGACTCCGCCTCCAAATAGTCGGATCGCCTAAACACGAGACAGAGTCTGGTTGGTGCATGCGCAACCGTCCCGTAACGTGGGAGTGAGTAGCTAACTCAAAGTGGAACAATGAAGATATAAGTTATCATGTTACCAATACGATCAAGCAAGTAATGATAAAGCGATCAAACACTCCTAGTTACTCGATTAATGCAAGTATGAATGCGATTATGATGGATGCCCTCTCCGACGTACTCCCTCAAGCGACACCATCTCACGTTCGCGCATGCTTACATCCCACGTGCTCCACATCTTCCGGGCACATGCGATGCATGATGAGTATGATTACCGAGTTTTTAATTAATTCATTTCAAACACAGATTGGGAAACTAAGGTACCTCCCTTGTATCATATCCAAACATGATCCAATCTAGGGTCGTCGATCCTAGTTAATATCGAGACGATGGTGTGTTTTCTAGGTCACTGCAGAGGCTGCCAGGGCTGTTACGCACAAAGGTTGCACCACTCCCCCATCACCCCTTAAACGATTCATCACGATACAACTATACAGAAACAGGCCTAATTCATACTCTATATATTGCGGCGAACCTAAGGCACGCCACAGCAACTTCTTGAGTATGCTCATGGGTCACTACAAAGGGTCTTGCCAGGCACACACAAAACCGCACCACTCCCCCATCACCTTATCAATGTAGGCCGACAGCGCGAATATAGTGTCCCATACCACCATAATCGGCTCACGAGTAAAGTTGCTCACTGGTCACTACGGGGAGGCACGTAGCCCGGCGTAGGCAGGCACACTCGACCACTGTCCTATACCACCATGCCCACTCATGAGTCTTAGCGGATCGAGGTACCATGGTTAACGGGATTTTTTCACTTTAGTAAGTTTGGTACCCAGGTTCAAGCATTAGCGACCAAACATGGTGAACATACATAAGGCATGCGGTTTACTTAATATGTTCGGCTAGTTCGAGCGCACAACAAGTTAGGCGATATGAGGCGCATGAAGCACCTCGTGTGGCCAACCACTATCGCCAACCGAAGCACGACTCGGGTTCACCAACATATCGTGCGTGGCGGAACGAAACCCCAACCACGTCTTCAAGTCTGATACCGGATGCCTGGACTACGAACATAGTCCCAAGCTCAGTCAGTTGTGAAACATGAAGTAAAGCATAGGGCAAAGCATGTATTATAAAGCATGAAGTAAAGCATTTTATAAGGCATGTTGTAAAGCATGTTATCAAGCATGTTACGAAGCATGTTATAAAGCACTATACACATAGGGACACAAATACCTAGAGTTCATAGGTGAGTGGTTAGAGTGAACAACCACATGGAGAGTGTCATATGTGACTCTAAGGTAGCGGAGAATCCCATCTCAGCACCTAACTAAGGTTCTAACACTTAAACACTTACACTCGCAAGTGATTTCACCAACACTTGGAATACACTACTTCAACATACATGACGTATGCTAGAGAAGGGTGTACTAGGGTTGTCCCGTTACCGAGCTAGTATTTTATACATATACAACATATTCATACAGCAAATAAACATAGCAAACACATCGGCGAATTTTATACGTATAGGGTACTTCCACGTATACCCAATTTCGACATACATAGTGTTTACAAAGGAAGATAGATTTCGGCGATTCTTTTCGCCAAGCTAGTATTTTAATCATGTATTGTATAATCATACATTAAATACATATGACAAACATTATTCCAAAAGAAATACGTATACGGTATTTCTACAATACGTATTTTCAACATACGGCACATTTACTAAGGAACATATATTTTAGCGATTCCTTTCGCCAAACTAGTATTTTATTCATATAGCATATAATCATACATTAAATAAACATGTCAAACATTTATCCAAGAAAATACATATACGGTATTTATACGTATACCTAGAATATGTGAAATTCCATATTTCACACCGCTAATCAAAACAGTTTGTACATGTGCAATGCAAGCGATCATGAATCTACCATTATCTGACATTGAAAGCGTTGAAAACCGTAACTTATAAGCTTAAAGTCCTCACCTTTGCCTTTGAAAATGGAACGCAATCGGCAAGGGTGATAGATCTTCCGTCTACGGGCGATTTCTACCTAAAAGCGGAATCGGTTAGTCGGTATACATCCCACCTCGATTCACAACAAATCGGACCTAGGGTTAGGTTTTCTTACCTTCAAATGAGGCGGAAAACACCGGAAAGCGTCTAGATCGAGAGATGTAGGCCGTGTAGCAAATCGGAACGATCTCCAAGTCTTTCCCTCTCTTTTCTCTCTCTCCCTCTAGGGTTTCTCCCTAAATTCGTATGGTCTGTGAGAGGGCTGCTCTAAGCCCCTTTTATAGCCTCAAACATTACGGAAATAGACTTAGGTTCATGGGAGTCTTGCCTATATGAGATTTTTGACGCTTTTCCAAATTCAAAGGGGAGTTCTGGTAGCCCTCTTTGAACCAAACGTCGACTTAAGCTCACCACCAATGGATCTACGTGGGATTACGTTTTGACTCATTCGGATACGTAGATCGCACGTGGCGGACCACTTTCAGCTCGACGGTCAGTGGGCCACGATCAGAAATTCCGAGTACATGTAAATGTTCCTGAAATTTTTCTTAATCCGAGGGTGTAATTTGGCCGATTCGACGGTCTTGTTAATCTTGACGTCAACGAACGATGCGGATCACTATTCCGGATATTTATTTCGGCTTGTGAATAGTGTTTTCACACTACCTCGCTCCGATTCGAAACGAATGGCCGTGGAATATCGGATAAGGCCGATTTTTGAGATGATTGTTAAGCCCAATTGGGCGGTCCTATTTCCTTAACCGGGTTAATCAATCCCGATGTGCGATCTAGACTAATCGAAGTTTCGTTTCATTCAGAAGCGAGACGGGGAATGAGTTTGGTTCTAAACTTTAGGGTAACCTAAGCGTCAATGATTTCTCGCAAGTTTTGGGTCTTGCAGATCGTATTTAAAGCGATCCTAACGGATTTCATAACTAATTGAGTTTAGTACTTAGTTAACTTTGTTAAATTTCTAAAGGATTTAATCCTATGTGATTTCTGGTCGAGGTGGTACTCGACCCAATGTACGGAATTTTTCAGGTCGTTACACCTACTGTCAAATACTTTCGAGTTTTTGGCAGCAAGTGCTATATTTTATGTGATCGTGAAAATCTGGGAAAGTTTGACACTAAAAGTGATGAAGGAATCTTTTTAGGATACTCTTTAAACAGTCGGGCATATCGTGTACTGAACAACAGGACTGGTGTGATTCAAGAGTCCATTAATGTGGTCATTGATGATCACTTGAATACACCTGCCCCTAGTTCAGATAATGATGAAGTTCCTTTAATTGACAAACCAGATACTTCATCAAATCAAGTTAATTTTGAACTAAGGACTATCAAAGATCATCCAACTACACAAATTCTTGGAAAACCTCTCACTGGTGTGCGCATTCGTAGACAATTAGAATACATATGTAATGATGTGTGCTTTACATCCCAGATAGAACCGGTAAATGTAAAAGAAGCCCTTTCTGACGAAAACTGGATAGTTGTTATGCAGGAAGAACTTAATCAATTTGTTCGAAATGATGTCTGGTACCTTGTTCCTAGACCTAAAGATAAACACATTATCAGAACAAAGTGGATTTTCAAAAATAAGTCTGATCAACTTGGTAATATAATTTGAAACAAGGCAAGACTGGTTGTACAAGGGTACGCTCAAATTGAAGGCATCGATTACGATGAAACCTTTGCCCTAGTTGCTCGTCTTAAATCAATCAGACTTTTTATATCCATTGCATGCTTTAGAAAGTTTAAAATTTATCAAATGGATGTAAAGAGTGCCTTTTTGAATGACGATTTACATGAAGAAGTATATGTTGAACAACCTACTTGGTTTGAAGACCCTAAGTTTACTAATCATGTATACCATCTTAAAAAAGCTCTCTATGGTCTAAAACAAGCTCACAGGGCATGGTACGAGAAATTGACTAAGTTTTTACGAAGTCATAATTTTCAAATGGGTTGAGTCGATAAGACGCTCTTTGTTAAGAAACATAACGATGATATTTTAATGGTTCAGATCTATGTTGATGATATTATTTATGGATCAGCTTATACTAACATGACTATTGAGTTTGCAGATTTAATGAAATCTACGTTCGAAATGAGCATGGTTGGGGAATTAAATTATTTCCTAAGGTTGCAAGTAAAACAATAACCTGATGGTATTTTTATTTCTCAAACCAAGTATGCCGTGAACTTGATTAAAAGGTTCAGATTTGACAATGGTAAGAATTTTGGTACTCCTATGAGTATAACTCTTAGACTCTCAAAGGACTTTATAAGTAAAGATGTTGATCTTAAATTATATTGAAGTATGATTGGTAGTTTACTTTATTTAACTGCTAGTAGACCTGATATTGCTTTAAGTGTTGGTATTTGTGCTAGATATCAACCTAACCCTAAAGAGTCACATCTAACTGCTGTTAAGCAGATTATTCGATATGTCGCAAGTTCGGTTAATTTGGGTCTTTGGTATCCATATGATACTAGTGTTCAGTTGGCTAGGTACACTGATGCTGATTGGGCTGGAAATATCGATGATAGAATATCAACCAGTGGTGGTTGTTTTTATATAAAAAATTGTTTAGTTTCTTGGTTTAGCAAGAAGCAAAGTTCCGTATCACTCTCAACTGCTGAGGTGGAATACATTGCAGCTGGAAATGCATGTACTCAGCTTGTTTGGATGAAACATATGTTAAGCGATTAGGGAATAGCACAAGATTCTATGGTCTTATATTTTGATAATTCCAGTGCTATAAATATTTCTAAAAATCTAATCCAGCATTCACATACCAAGCGCATTGACATTAGGTATCATTACATTTGTGAATTAGTGGAAGAAAAAATAATATCTTTGGAATACATTCCGACCGAGACTCAACTTGCTGACATTTTCACTAAACAGCATGACAAAAGCAGGTTTAGTAAATTGAAATTTGATCTTGGTATGTACAATTTAAATAGACTATTCTTGCATACTTGTATCATAGTGTATATATATTTGATAATTTAATGGCTTAAATTTCAAATTTTTACATTGGGGAAATCTCGATGGCACTTTTAAAAATTGGGGAAATCTCATCTTTTTCATTTCCACTTCTCTCCAATGAGTCGATGCCCAACCAGTCGAACCCACCTCCATTGTTCTTCAAGGTTAGTGAGTTTTTTGCATTTTTCTTGTAGATTATTGTTAATAGTACTTCATTTTCACTCTTGGAGTAATCTATTTGGTCTTTCATTGCAAGTTTGGGGTTTTCTATTGAAAAATCTGATCTATCAAAACTCCACTTCACATCTTTTGAATCTACTTGTTTTCTTGAATCTTGTATTGCAAATGGATGTTAGAGGGAAAAAGAAAACTTCCCTTGGTCCATCATCCTCTAGATCAACTCCTATCACTCAGTGCCATCTTCGATCACCTGAAGATGATCCCTCATCTATGCGGGATTTGCGTATGCGCAATGTCATCGTGGAACGTCCAGTTGATCTTAACCATATTGCTCATTTTGGTATCCTGCCTCTACTCCAAACTGTAGGTTGGGATAACATCTTGCATTGGGGTGGGCCTGCATACTAATCTATTGCTCAATCCATGTTTGCATGCATTTCTGATTTTTTGAGTGAGAATTTAATATTTAAAATTGATACTAGAGAATGTCCATTTGATGTTGATCATCATATAATTGCTAACCTCATGGAAATATCTGTTAATGATGAGGGTATTCCCATTCATACTTTAGCTGAAAAATCCTCAGAATCAGAAAAGCATATGCTCATTATAGATTTGTGTAATATGGAAGTACAATGGACTCATAAAGGGAATGCGCTCCCCTCAAAGTATTTGTTACCCAGATATAGGGTTCTCCACAGAATTTTTATTTCAAATCTATATCCGCGTTCTGGTAACAAAATAGAACTAATGGCCTTTATGGTTCGTGTTTTACATTCTGTCATCCTGGTGTTAACATATGTCTGCCTTCTTTAATTTGTCATTCCATCATTCAGTTTCGTCTCTATCCAGGTCATAGTGATATTCCTTTTGCCAATCTTATGACAGTTTTAGGCACTCACATGCTCATGGCTATGCCTGTTAGAGAGACCCCTATCCATCATCTTATTTTCAACAATAGAAATATTAATAAGATGAAATTGGGATTGGCTCTTGGCCAAGTGGATGTTGGTGGTGGTGGTGCTGAAGCAAGGAATGAAGAAGAAGTTGGCAATCTTCCTCCGACGATGTTGATATGGATGATGTTTTTAATGAACTACAATCAGACACTGGAAATGATCCGGACTATGAGCCTTCTGGCATTGACGAGAGGTTGTGTTCTCTAGAGGAATAAGTGGCTAAAATACATGTAACCCAAGCAACTCAATTTGCTTATATATGTAAGTATATGCGGCGGGTTACTAAGGGTTTGCACAAAATTGATCCATCTATTCCTGCTCCTTCTTTAGGATCTGACTAAGTATCTTTATCTGCTGGTCCGTAATAACTTTAATACTACTTTGATCTCTCTCTCTCTCTCTCTCAGTTTGTGAGACTGATTTTATTTGTCTTTAGATTGGACTGGTTTATGATTTATGGTATGTGCACTTTATTTCATATCTTGTCCATTTGTTCTTCCTTTGTCATATTGTGACAAAAAGGGGGAGAAGGCTTTTGGAAGCTTTTAGTATGATTTCTTATGGATTATGGATTAGTAGCATAACATTATATATTTTTTGGATATATATTTTTTGGATATCTATGTGTGCTACTCAGGGGGAGTGAGTAAGTATAGAGGGTTGTTGCCTCCAGATGGATGTTGTTTATGACAACTGGTTCATGATTCTTTAAACCAAGCTATAACTGGTTCTCTTATATTACTGGTGCATGATTCGTTATTGAGCATGTTGTGGTTGTGCTTCTCTTATTTTAACTAGAGTGTGTTTTGTCACAAATTTCACAAAGGGGGAGACTGTAAGTGTTATGGTCTCATGCTCCCTTGGTTGTCAAATTTTGTTGTACCAAA
Source organism: Magnolia changhungtana (assembly GCA_030180095.1). Lineage (NCBI taxonomy): Eukaryota > Viridiplantae > Streptophyta > Magnoliopsida > Magnoliales > Magnoliaceae > Magnolia > Magnolia changhungtana. The sequence continues at coordinate 6,443,520 of JASAUF010000426.1, read as the reverse complement.
ACCTCTATCTATGTCTTATGTAGTATGTTGATATATATATATATATATATGTTCATGACATTGCTTCACAATGCTTCAACTCAAGTACGGTGATCAACTTCAAGAAATGAAAGGTTATCTACTTTGTCCTCTTCTATAAGCTTCAATGTTCAGAGGTACATCGATAAGAAGAGTGCTTGTTCAAGACTCAAGAAGATGTTCAACTCAAAATGAACTAAGAAGACAATGTCTAAGCTGTAGAAGATCTCAAGATTAAGCTACATCAAGTAGAGGTCTCAAGCTTCAAAAGGTTCAAAGGTCAACCATCATCTGATAGAATGAAGTTTCAATGTTCATACTTCATGTCCCAGGTATGATAGACCTTAGCTTGACCTTAGGGTAGGTCATTTTGTATACATAATTCAAACTGAATCTTTTTATATGAATTTGGTCTGTTCTAAGACTAGTCCTGAACCTTGTTCGACTAGTCCTAACACTGGTTCGACTAGTCCAAGAAATTCCACGACCAGTCCTAAGTTGTTGGAGATTTTCAAAAATTTTTTGTTATGCTACGACCAGTACGGAGACTTTGTCGACCGGTCATGTGGATGGTCACGACTCGTTCTACGACTAGTCTTGGTTCTATGACTCGTGAAAGTGCCCTTATAAGTGCCCTTGTTTGTCAATTACTGTGAACGGGTGGTCAGACAGTCTGCAGGACATCAAAAGAAGATCAAGCCAAGTGTTTGCCTCAATCGGATGTATGGAAGCTCGCCATAGGTAAATCATAGCCTCACATCCCATAACCCAATACACCAGGTGAATTACACCCTTAAAATAAGATAGACATCTTAGGGTTTTTATGGTGAGAAAACTTTTTCAAAATAGGAAAATCTTTAAGTTTTTCTCGCCTTATCGATTTTATCGAAGCACCCTCGATATGATCGATTTGTTCTGTCGATGTCCTCGATTCCTTAACGATATTATCGAAAAGAGGAGCAAAAGTGCCCAACAACTAAGTATTCATCTGGACGGATTTATCGATGTATCGATACACCTATCGATATCATCGATAAAAGCACTAAACATGTCCAGTAACTTCATAACATATCTGGATGAATTATTGATGTATTGATACATATATCGATACCATCGATATTCAAATCTCGAGACCATCAGGAGTGGCTCGATAAGATCGACAGGCAGATTTTCGGTGCCCTTGTTTTTTAATGAAAATCTCAAAATTCATCGATATATCGATGACCATCTGACATGATCTGAAATCAAATATCGATAAGATTGGAGGTCCATCGATGATATTGATGGTGGGCGCGCATTTCTTACAGCAGTTATTTCAGGATGTTTTTTAAACTATGATCGGGGGCCCTTCGATTTAATCGATATTCAAATATCGATGATATCGACACCGGATCGATTGCATCAAACTAAGCCATAACCTGTCCAGCAAGTTCAAAGATAAATCTACTGGAATTATCAATACCTCGATTTAGATCTCGATATCATCGACATTCAAATTTCGATGACCTCGACGGTTCCCCCGATCATTTATGAAAACCTGAAATATTTTCAAAGTCAAGTCTCTCTCATTTTTCATGTGTCGAGGGATCAACCCAGTCATCGATGGAATCGGAGTTTGAAATCCGATGACATCGACAACTGTTTCGATTCATCGACCTATTGGCAAGGAGTTTTAAAAGATTATGACATCAAGTCTGAGTCATCGAGCAGACCATTGATGCTATCGAGAGTATACGCTTGATGATATCGAACTCTGTCATAAATGTGGCCGTTTTATATCTGTTAGAACTTCTTGCCTATATATAGAGGACTTGTTCTTTGTTGCTGTAAGAGAGAAAAGAGAGAACTTTTGTGTGTTTTAACTTGCATCTTATACCTAATGCCTTTCTCTCTAGGGAGTTCATCCTCCAATCCACCCTTACCATTGATATTAAATAGTGTGGATTGGAGACTGAACTTCCGCATTCAAGGATCCTCCAACTACTACCTTAATGGAAAATCATTATGCTGGGATGCCTTGAATGCATAAGAGAGGAACCACTCTATCTTCCTTATAAGAAAATCTTTAGAGAGTAGGATTCCATCTCACCCTTGACCCAACCTGAAGCCAAGCATTGGTATATCATCTTGTGTAGCGGATTAAGGGAGCTGAAGACTCTTCGTCAACAAGGAGGAGAAGATCTTTGGCGTTGTGCTTAATGGGACTCATCAACTTATCTGTAAGTATCCAGAGTCTAGAGGACACTTGTGATCATTCCTTCCTAGGTCTTGGTCCTAAGTGGTTCTCACCCTTTGAAGTCCCCAAGGAGGCCTCCGGCAGGAGTGTTCGTGGTGGGTGCACAGGGTGGACCCTTGCTCTTGTGTAGGGCATAAACTGTTAAGTCCTTATGTAGGTCCTTGACTTGTGTGGTCTAAAATCCGGCTACGTTGTGTGGACCCTTACTCTATAGAGAGCATAAACATCTGGTTAGGAGTGAACCAGCAAAACTCTGGGTTTGAGGTGAACCGCGTAAAACCTCTGTAAAGGTTGAAGGTGAACCTAATTTAAAATCTTAGGTTTGAGGTGAACCCTAGAAAACCTCCTTAGTAAAATTCGGTACACTCAAGGGTTGAGTGCGGCAACCGGGAGTGGAGTAGACTTATCATCGAACCACTATAAAATGACTGTGTCTATGATTGCTTTTCTATATGTGTGATTCATGTCAATACATTCATATTCATATATCTAATCACATCCCACACACATACACAGTCATATCCAACATAGGCTAAGCTGCATATTGTTATATCTTGATTAGTTTGTGATTGGATCCTCTACTTGGCTTGAAAGCCAATAGAGTTACATTTGAGTAATCCTGATAGTTGCATATCTATAAGGATTAGTGTAATAGGATTTTGAATAAACAGTAAAAACTTTTAAAATTCCTATTCACCCCCCCTTTAGGACATATTGGCATATTTCGACTTCATCTCAAGCGGTCTTCATCACTATTTCAATTGGTATTAGAGCCGGGTCTCTCTTTAAGGGCTTCACTGCCTAGAGAGTGATCTTGACTGAAGTTGGGAATATGGCCAAAGGAGAGGGCTCATCAGTCACTAGACATCCAGTATTTGACGGCTCAAACTATACATACTGGAAGGCTAGAATACAGTACTTTCTGCGATCTTTGGACCACGATGTTTGGGAGATAGTTGAAAATGGATATGTGCCACCAACAGATCAAGTTGTATTAGATAGTGGCACAACTATCACAAAATCCAAATCCAAAGAGATGTGGATGGCGTCTGATAAAGATAAACAGACTTCTGAAGCTAAAGCTATGAACGCCATCTATTGTGCCGTGTCCCAGGATATATTCAATGAGATAAGTATGTGTGGGACATCAAAAGAAGCATGAGATTTACTGGAAACAACCCATGAAGGCACAAGTACTGTGAAGAGGTCCAAAATTCAACTATTGACCTCACAGTTCGAAAGTCTCAGAATGGAAGAGCATGAGACATTTATGGAGTTCTTTACAAAGCTAAATATCATTTGTAACTCCATGGGTGGATTGGGAGAGAAAGTCCCAGTATCAAAAATTTGTAGGAAAATTCTAAGATCCCTACCGGAACGGTTTAATCCCAAGGTGACAACAATTGAGCAGTGTAGGAACATAGACGAGATGAAAGTAGAAGAACTAGTAGGTTCCCTACAAACTTTTGAACTACACTTCACTCAATCCCAAAAATCTAAAAATACTGTCCTAAAAGTTTCAAAGAAAATAACTCATGAGAACAGTGAAAGTGAAAGAGAGGATGATGATGAGGAAGTGGCTTTGCTGGCACAAAGATTCAGAAGATTCTTTCAAAAGAATCGCGGCCGTCCCTCTAGAGGTGGAAAGGTGGATAACAAACTCTCTGCAAGCAAATTTGGCAAAAAGACCAAAGAACCACAATGCTACGCCTGTCAAGAGTATGGACATCTATCTACTAAATGCCCAAACAGAAAAACCAAGGGCAAGGTAATGGCCACCACGTGGGATGATACAGATGAGTCAAATTCAAAATCTAGTAACTCAGAATGTAATGAAGATCAGAAATCACTAAAAATTCTTATGGTCTCCACTGCTTCGATCATTCCCACTGAATCTGAGAACGAGAAAGAACAGCAAGCCACAAAATCATTTCTATCTGATAATGAGGAATCTGACACTGAAAATGAAGAAGAAGAAAAAGATAAGTTGCAAGATGCTTACAATCAACTCTATACTCATAGCATCAACATTCTTAGGAGACTTGGAATCTCGGAAAACAAGAAGGTACTTCTACAAAAAGATCTGGATAAAACACTGAAGATCAATTCTCATGATCTACAACAATATTATGCAGAAAATGACAAGTTGGAAAGAATCAACCTATCCTTAAAAACTGAATCATCTAAGTTTACCAAACAAATCGAATTATTAGAAGATGAGAATAGGCATCTCAAGAATGAGAATCACACACTCCGCTATGACTTAGAAAAATTAAAAAAATTTGCTAAAATAAACTATAAATTCTCTCAGAGTGGTGAAAAGCTTGAAAGAATGTTAGGGATAGGAAGGCCTGGAAAGGACAAAAGTGGCCTAGGGTATGAGAAAACTAAGAAGAAAACAGGAAATGCAGCACCAAAAACTAAATCATCGGTACGCTTCAGAAGCAATGTTAGAATCTCTCCAAAGATGTCATTTATGTGGTGATACGGGTCATTATGAGGTTGAATGCCTAACATCTAGATGGACTTCACATAACTCGGACAAAATCACATTGGAAAATTCAAACCAATCAGAGAAACACGAGAATGTTAAGAGTCCATCTAGGGAAAACACTCATCTATCACCACCTAAGATGCAAGACAGGAGAAAGAAGTTTATTTCAAAATGGGTAGAAAAAGAAAAACAAAATTGTCTTATGACTAATCTTCACATATCCTGAAAATTCCAAGTGTGGAAGGACAAGTCCAAGTCATGCATCTGACCTGGATATTTACTAAAATGATGCAAATTTTGCTGAGCCTAAAGTATTACATCTGAGGTTCTTGACCTCAAATTTTTGTATATGAACATACATATGTTTGTAATTTTGGTGTGTACAGAAACTGTACATAATTTTTGAAAGGTATACTACTGATTTATAGAAATTCTAAAAGTATACTTAGCAGATTGGTTGTGTGCTGAAAATTGAAAATCTTCATCGTCGATATAAGCATCGATATGACATTCTCGAGTAATCGATTGTGCGTCGATATTAACGATGACTCCTTGGATTACGTTTCAAAAATTGACATCGAAGACAGACTCGATGGTATCGATAAGAAATCTCTCGATATCATTGAAACAATGATCGATCTTATCGACAGATGGCGCCCGATAAAAGTCTGCAGAGCAAAAAAAAAGGGATTATTTTTTTCGATCGTCTTCTGTGCTCGATACACTCAATCGAATTACTTGGAGCCACAATGGACTAACCAAAATGTCTTCCCAAATTGGGTAATACCTTTCTATACTATAAGAGGTAAATTTCTCCTTTAGGTATTTTCGATATTGTCAAGTAGTTGTTGTGTTTCCCAAACTCTTGTTTTATCTATATGGGAAAAGACAAAGGGATAACATCCGGACAGGGGGAATCTTCAAGGACTACTCGACAAAAAGTCCTCACATTTAGAGAAAGAGCGAGGGCCCCGGAAAGTGGGATTCCCACGTGTCAAAGATCACAAACTTCGCGAGGCGGGTCCCAAACTGATTCTCCAGTACCTCTTCCTCCTCTGGTTAGGCAGCCTTCACGTCCAGTGAAGTACACCGGTCGGAAGCTGATCTATGAGAGAAAAGTAGACAGGGCCTGCTTAGCCCCATATAATCAAGAACCCCTATTTGCTGTAGTTGGTTGGCTGCCCATCCTAGATTTCGGATGGCCTTGTCAACTCGAGCAAACACGCAATTTCCTTGCCGCGTGTCACTCTCTGATATCTGATCCTCCTTTGTTCATGGTCTTTTTGGATGGTGATGATGCGTTCATCACCCCTGCCACAATAGCTGGCACTCTCAACGTACAGATAGAACCAGAAGGACTTCCCGACCTAGATCTCGATCTTCCTGAGGTTCGTTCCATTGTAACCAAGTATCTGTGCAACAATAGAGATATTCCCTGGTACCAGGGGAATGCCTTAAAATCTAGGTACATGGAACCCCGCATTCGGGTTATGCATGGGATCTTTGCTACAAATCTGTATCCAAGGAGTACTAATCAATCTGATCTCACCAGTCTTATAGTCATGATCATATACTCCGTGGCAAATGGAACAAAGGTTTGCCTTCCAAAACTAATTGTCAATCAATTGGTTAATGCAATACATGCCTCCAGAGATTTGCATTTTCCATATCCGTGGATTATAAACAAGATCTGTCAAAGAATAGGCTTTCCACCTACCACTAATCCTGTACTTCCAGTTCATGTCTTTAATGCAAAGAACATTCGAAAAATGGACCTGGAGTACCACAAGTACAAAGAAGAAGGAATTCAAGGATGTGAAGAGGAAGGTGTTGGTGATCCTCGTTGGGAGGAAACTGAGAGGACATGAGATGAATCATCTCGACCTAATCCAGCCCCATCTACATCAATACGCGGACATGCAAAGAGATTTAAAATGGACAGAATCGGGGCAATCCAGAGAGATATTCACTCTGTATGTGAGCAGTTGACGGTTTTGGAGTGAGTCGTCCAGAAAGTGCAGCAGTTTGTACAACAGCTGGTGGATCTGTTGACACGCCGAAGGGACAACACGATGCCATCTCACTCTGCTCCGTAAGGCCAGGTCATGCATGCTATCATACACACTACACTATTATCTCCACGATTGAATATCAGTATCTTTTTGGATGTTCTTCGCTATCACTAGTGAGTATGACAGCCCTCTAAGATATGCATTTTTTTTTGGGTGTATATGCCCACAGATGGGCTAATGTTGATGAGTGTTGTTGGGTGCCCATATATGGGTTTTTTTTTTTTTTTTTTTTTTTTTTGCTTTTGTGTGTGGAGCAGTATCCTTTGTGGTTTTCTAAATAGTTTTTTTTTGGGATTTATTGCCGTCTAGGGCAGTTTTGGTTCTGTTATGACTGAATATAATTCATACCTTTAAGGTCATTTAGTTCCCTTAGTTTGTCTGATGGAATGCATATAATGTGTTTAATGCTTAATTATTCTACTATTATCACTGCTTTCCTTAAACTGATATGCATATACTTATTCTAACCACAGATGACTTCTTATAATATTTTGATCATTACTCATCTGTATCTTCTATGCATGGTTCTCCCATGAAATTCATTCTTCAGTTAATATCACTTACTGAACCTTTGCCAATGACTGACAAAAAGGGGGAGAATAGTTCAAAACACCCTGAGCAGAAAATCGTGTATCTATCTATGTTTATGTAGGTGTTAGGGGGAGCAGCTGCAAGAAAGGGAGAGTTTTGAAGTAAGGGAGAGCGGATACTTTTAGAATGTGTATATAGGTTAGAAAACATTGTAAAATTGTGTAAATGCATGTACACACAATTTAGGGTGTGTCTAGAAGTATTCTAGGGTGTTTTGGGTATTTTGTCACGTAATTGACAAAGGGGGAGATTGAAAGTGCCCTTATAAGTGCCCTTGTTTGTCAATTACTGTGAACGGGTGGTCAGACAGTCTGCAGGACATCAAAAGAAGATCAAGCCAAGTGTCTACCTCAATCGGATGTGTGGAAGCTCGCCATAGGTAAATCATAGCCTCACATCCCATAACCCAATACACCAGGTGAATTAAACCCTTAAAACAAGATAGACATCTTAGGGTTTTTATGGTGAGAAAACTTTTTCAAAATAGGAAAATCTCTAAGTTTTTCTCACCCTGTTGATTTTATAGAAGCACCCTCGATATGATCGACCTGTTCTGTCAATGTCCTCGATACCTTAACGATATTATCGAAAAGAGGACCAAAAGTGTCCAGCAACTAAATATTCATTTGGATGGATTTATTGATGTATCGATACACCTATCGATATCATCGATAAAAGCACTAAACATGTCCATAACTTCAAAACATATCTGGACGAATTATCGATGTGTCGATACGCATATCGATACCATCGATATTCAAATCTTAAGACCATCGGGAGTGGCTCGATAAGATCGACAGACAGATTTTCGGCGCCCCTGTTTTTTAATAAAAATCTCAAAATTCATCGATATATCGATGACCGTCCGATATGTCTGAAATCAAATATCGATAAGATCGGAGGTCCATCGATGATATCGATGGTGGGCACGCATTTCTTACAGCAGTTATTTTAGGATGTTTTTTAAACTATGATCGGGAGCCCTTCGATTTAATCGATATTCAAATATCAATGATATCGACACCGAATCGATTGCATCAAACTCAGCCATAATTTGTCCAGCAAGTTCAAAGATAAATCAGCTGGAATTATCGATGCCTCAACTCAGATCTCGATATCATCGACATTCAAATTTCGATGACCTTGACGATTCCCCCGATCATTCATGAAAACCTGAAATATTTTCAAAGTCAAGTCTCTCTCATTTTTCATGTGTCGAGGGATCGACTCAGCCATCGATGGAATCGGAGTTCGAAATCCGATGACATCGACAACTGTTTCGATTCATCGACCTATTGGCAAGGAGTTTCAAAAGCGTATGACATCGAGTCCGAGTCATCGAGCAGACCATCGATGCTATCGAGAGTATACGCTCGATGATATCGAATCTGCTCAATGATATTGAACTTTGTCATAAATGTGACCATTTTATGTTCATTGAAACTTCTTGCCTATATATAGAGGACTTGTTCTTTGTTGTTGTAAGAGAGAAAAGAGAGAGCTTTTGTGCGTTTCAACTTGCATCTTATACCTAAAGCTTTCTCTCTAGGGAGTTTATCCTCCAATCCACCCGTACCATTGATATTAAATAGAGTGGATTGGGGAATGAACTTCCGCATTCAAGGATCCTCCAACTACTACCTTAATGGCAAATCATTATGTTGGGATGCCTTGAATGCATAAAAGAGGAACCACTCTATCTTCCTTATAGGAAAATCTTTAGAGAGTAGGATTCCATCTCACCCTTGACCCAACCTAAAGCCAAGCATTGGTATATCAACTTGTGTTACGGATCAAGGGAGCTGAAGACTCTTCGTCAACAAGGAGGAGAAGATATTTGGTGTTGTGCTTAACGGGACTCATCAACTTATCTGTAAGTATCCAGAGTCTAGAGGACACTTGTGATCATTCCTTCCTAGGTCTTGGTCCTAAGTAGTTCTCACCCTTTGAAGTCCTCAAGAAGCCCTCCGGCGGGAGTGTACGTAGTGGGTGCACAGGGTGGACCCTTACTCTTGTGTATGACATAAACTATTAGGTCCTTATGTAGGTCCTTGACCTGTGTGGTCTAAAATCTGGGTGCGTTGTGTGAACCCTTGCTCTATGGAGGGCATAAACATCTGGTTAGGAGTGAACCAGCAAAACTCTGGGTTTGAGGTGAACCGCATAAAACCTCTGTAAAGGTTGAAGGTAAACCTGATTTAAAACCTTAGGTTTGAGGTGAACCCTGGAAAACCTCCTTAGTGAAATCCGGTATACTCAAGGGTTGAGTGCGGCAGCCGGGAGTAGAGTAGACTTATTGTTGAACACTATAAAATGATTGTGTCTGTGATTACTTTTCTATATGTGTGATTCATGTCAATGCATTCATATTCATATATCTGATCACATCCCACACACATACACAGTCATATCCAAAATAAACTAAGTTGCATATTGTTATATCTTGATTAGTTTGTGATTGGATCCTCTACTTGGCTTGAAAGCCAATAGAGTTACATTTGAGCAATCCTGATAGTTGCATATCTATAAGGATTAGTGTAATAGGATTTTGAATAAATAGTAAAACTTTTAAAATTCCTATTCACCCCCCTCTTGGACATATTGGCATATTCCGACTTCATCTCAAGCGGTCTTCACCGCTATTTCAACTCGAACTACAACAACCAATCCTAGTTTCTGTAACGACCTGAAAATTTTCGTACATTGGGTCGAGTACCACCTCGACCAGAAATCACGTAGGATTAAATCCTTTAGAAATTTAACAAAGTTAACTAAGTACTAAACTCGATTTGTCGTGAAATTTGTTAGGATCGCTTTAAATACGATCTGCAAGACCCAAAAGTTGCAGAATCATTGACGCTAGGTTACCCTAAAGTTTAGAACCAAACTCATTTCCCGTCTGCTCTCGGGAATGAAACGAAACTTCGTATTAGGTCTAGATCGCACATCGGGAGTCCGATTAACCCGAAGCTAAGGAACTAGGACCGTCCCACTGGGCTTAACAATCATCTCAAAAATCAGCTTTGTCCGATGTTCCACCGCCATTCGTTTCGCATCGGAGCGAGGTAGTGTGAAAAACACTATTCATATGCCAAAATAAATATCTGGAATAGTGATCTGGCATCGTTTGTTGACGCGTCAGATTAAGCAACCCGACCGTCGAATCGACCAAATTACACCCTCGGATTAAGAAAAATTTCAGGAACATTTACATGTACTTGGAATTTCAGATCGTGGCCCACTGACCGTCGAACTGAAAGTGGTCCGCCACGTGCGATCTGGGAATCCGATCGAGTCAAAAATGTAATCCCACGTAGATCCATCGATGGTGAGCTTAAGTCTGACGTTTGGTTCAAGGAGGGCCACCGAACTTCCCTTTTGAGCCGGGAAAAGCGGCGAAAATCCTATATTAGCAGTACCCCTTGAACCTGAGTCTACTTTTGTAATGTTTGAGGCTATAAAAGGGGCTTAGAACAGCCCCTCTCACAGCCATACGAATTTTGGAGGAAACCCTAGAGGAAGAGAGAGAAAAGAGAGAGAAAGGCTTGGAGATTGTTACCGATTTCCCTCCTCCTGCTTTGGCTTGTTGCACGGCCTACACCGCCTTATTCTAGGCATTTTCCCGGCGTATTCCACCTCATTTGAAGGTAAGAAACCCTAACCCTAGGTCTGATTTGAGGTGGAATCGATGTAGGATGTATATCGACTAACCGATTCCGCTCTTTAGGCTAGAAATCGCCCGTAGACGGAAGTTCCATTACCCTTGCTGATTCGTTCCGTTTCCAAAGGCAAAGGTGAGGACTTTAAGCTTATAAGTTACGGTTTTCAACACTTTCAATGTCAGAGAATGGTAGATTCATGATCTGCTTGCAATTGCATATGTACAAAGTGCTTTCCGTTTCCTGTTTTGATTAACGGTGTGAAATATGGAATTTCACATATTCTAGGTATGCGTAGAAATACCGTATACGTATTTTTTTCGGATAAATGTTTGACATGTTTATTTAATGTATGATTATATAATATATGAATAAATTACTAGTTTGGCGAAAGGAATCGCCAAAATATATGTTTACTTGTAAATGCGCCGTATGTTGAAATTACGTATTGTAGAAATACCGTATACGTATTTCTTTTGGAATAATATTTGACATATTTATTTAATGTCTGATTATACAATACATGATTAAAATACTAGCTTGGCGAAAGGAATCGCCGAAATCTATGTTCCTTTGTATACACTATGTATGTCGAAATTGGGTATACGTAGAAGTACCCTATACGTATAAAATTTGCTGATGTGATTGCCATGTTTAATTGCTGTATGAATATGATGTATATGTATAAAATACTAGATTGGTAAAGGGACAACCCTAGAACACACTTCCCTAGCATACGTCATGTATGTTGAAATAGTGCATTCCAAGTGTTGGTGAAATCACTTGTGAGTGTAAGTGCTTAAGTGTTAGAATCTTAGGTAGGTGCTGAGATGGGATTCTCAGCTACCTTAGAGTCACATATGACACTCTCCATGTGGTTGTTCACTCGAACCACTTGCCTACGAAATATAAGTATTTGTATCCCTATTTACATAATGCTTTATAACATGCTTTCGAACATGCTTTGTGACTTGTTATTAACATGCTTCATGTTACGCTTTATAATATGCCTACTAGTGTTCTTGAATTACCATGTTATCATGCCGTATTTCACATGCTATGGTTAGGATTTGACTGAGCTTGGGACTATGTTCATAGTCCAGGCATCCGGTATCAGACTTGAAGATGTGGTTGGGATTCGTTCCGCCACGCATGTTGTGTTGGTGAACCTGTGTCGTACTTCGGTTGGCGATAGTGGTTGGCCACACGAGGTGCTTATGCGCCTCATATCGTCCAACTTGTTGTGCGCTCGAGCTAGCCGAACACGTCAAGTAAACCGTGTGTCTTATGTATGTTCACCATGTTTGGTCGCTAATGCTTGAACCTAGGGTACCAAACTTACCAGTGAAAATCCCGTTAACCATGGTACCTCGATCCGCTAAGACTCATGAGCTGGGCATGGTAGTATGGGACACCATGGTCGAGCTGTCTCGGCCTACGGCCGGGGCTACGTGCCTCCCGTAGTGACCAAAGGAGCAACTTAACTCGTGAGCCGATTATGGTGGTATGGGACACTATATTCACGCTGTCGGCCTACATTGATAAGGTGATGGGGGAGTGGTGCAACCTTTATGCGTAATAGCCCTGGCAGCCCTTTGTAGTGACCGCGAGCATACTCTGAAGTTGCAGCGTGCCTTAGGGTTCGCCGCGATATATAGAGTATGAACTAGGCCTGTTTCTGTATAGTTGTATCGTGATGAATCATTTAAGGGGTGATGGGGGAGTGGTGCAACCTTTGTGCGTAATAGCCACAGCAGCCTCTACAGGACCTAGAAAATATACCATCGTCTGATATTAACTAGGACTGACGACCCTAGATTGGATCATGTTTGGGATATGATATAAGGGAGGTACCCTAGTTTCCCAATCCTGCTGTGTGAAATGAACTAATTAAAAACTCGGTAATCATGCTCATCATACATCGCATGTGCCTGGAAGATGTGGAGCACTGTGGGATGTAAGCATGCGCGAACGTGAGATGGTGTCGCTTGAGGGAGTATGTCGGAGAGGGCATCCATCATACCTGCATTCATACTTGCATTAATCAGAGTAACTAGGAGTGTTTGATTTACCGCTTTATCATTACTGCTTGACTGTATTGATAACATGATAACTTATGTCTTATCGTTCAACTGAGTTAGCTACTCACTCCCACGTTACGGACGGTGTTGCGCACACCAACCAGACTCTGTCTCAGGTTTAGGCGATCCGACTATTCTGGAGGCGGAGCCCGATTATGACGAGGACCAGGAGGAGTTCTCGTATATGCAGTTCGCTGGCGGCTTCGACTAGGCTGCCGGGATTGATGGGATTTACAGGGATTGTATCTAGTTTATTTCGACATTTTGTTTATATAAACAGACATGTATATTGTGACTCAGAAGAATTCATACTCTGGATAATGAATCGTTTATTTTGTTTCTTTACATACATATATATACAGTTCAGTCTTCCGCTTGCTTTTATACAACTGATCTGGAGTATGAATTATCTTGCTTTGGTATAATCTCATTCATGTTTACTGCTCTAACACAGACAACATTCAAATATCATTAAACATGTTGCATAAGTGATGCGTTGGAACTCGGGAGTTGAGTTACACTCGACCCCCTGATTTTCAGGGCGTTACAAGTTGGTATCAGAGCATGATTTTGATTAAACCGGACCTGAGTTATGTCCCCACTACGTACGCTGACGTGTCATAACTTAGGAGGGTGCGCAAAAATATAGCAACAGTCTTAGGGTCTCCCGATTTCGCCGTTCGGCGAAGTTCACTACACACGGACAGTTTGATCGAGTGCGTACTCGATCCCGACCACATTTATGGATCCCAAGTCACTCCTAGACCGTCTATTGACGTGTCCAGGTCACAATCCACCAAAAGTTAGTCATTAAAAATCAGGAAAAAATCAGATTTGATCAGAAACTTACCGGAACTGACCGTTCTGGAACTGAAATGAGTCCGTGGGCCCCCACGATAAATCCAACAAGGTTTTAGACCAAGCCAGGGTGCATTTGGCACCCTGGGAGTGTGGCGAACAGGGCCAGACCGTGGCGGCGAGGTTCCGGCCAAGCCCGACCGCGGCGCCACCGCGGCACCGGCGGCGGACTGCGCTCCGGTGACTTTTCCGGTGAGTTTTCGAACGTGGGGTTGGTCGGCCAGACCCCCTCTACCCCATGGCACGTGCCAACTTGCTGTTTGGTTAGGTTTTAAGGGGCTGGAGCTCCCTTTTCTCTCATTTCCCCTCTTTTCAAGCACCCTCACCTCCATTTCCGATTTTGCTGAAAACCCATCCCTCCAAACCTTCAAATCTCTCATTTCCTTCCATAACTCACACACCCCTACCTCCCACAACAGCCCTAGCCTCTCCCTTTCCCCATTTTCAGAAGTTGGAGCTCTCATAACCCTCCTTGGAGCTCAAAATCGGGTAATCTACTAACCCATTCCATTTTCTTCTTGTTTCTTCTTCATTTCCTACCTCTAGAGTTTCTTCCACACCTGTTGAATTGTTGTTTATGGAAGATAAAAGAAATCAGCCCCTCATTTCCCATTTTGGAAATTTTCCATGGCCCTCCTTGGTGTGGTGGCCACCATTTTCTCCATTTCCTCCATCCTATCTTTCATGGGAAAAAGAAAAACCGCGGCCGACGATGCCGGCCCAAGTAGGCCAGCCCATACCCGAAGAAGATCCGACGTTGGGGCCGGCACAAGCACCGTGCGGGAGTTTAGGTCGAAGCGAGACCTGGATCCTGACCACCCCGCCAGAAATGCTTATCCAATAGGCATGGAATATGGGTGCTTTGCGAGCCGCAAGGTCGTGTTTGAAGCTCATGTGGATGAAAGGATGTTTGGCCTACACCCGATGATGGACCACTTGGTGGATATCGGGTGGAACTATATTTTTGAAGGCGAGTCTCCCGCATGTGAGAACACGGTCCGCGCTTTCTACGCTCACATCGTGGACTCATCAGTAGAGCCTCTTCGCCATCGTCTCTCGTGAGGGGCATAAGGCGCACAATCACTGTGGATGAGGTGGCTCGAATCACGAAGATTCCGCTTGGTCAAGTGCATCCTAGTGATGATTTCTCTAGAAGTGCGTGGGAAAGGGATCACCGCACGCAATTTCTCTGTGGTCGCCGGGTTACTTGGAAGCGAGGAAATTGTATTGCGGCGACAAAAATGTCCGAAGACTTCCATTTGCTCCATCACATCTTCACATACAATGTATACCCACGGTGGGGTAACCGTACGGAATGTACTAGGGTGATGGTGGACTTTCTGTACAAGATGGGACGCTGGGACAACATATGCCTGCCCACATTCATCCTATCCCAGATAGTTAATGTTGTTCGTTCTGCCAGGAACGATCTTTCGCTCCCATTTGGCCGACTGATCTGCAGGATGGCTCGTGATGTAGGCTACAGATTGAATATGGAGGATCTTGCACCGGTCCGAGTCATAAGTGAAGCGACACTCAGGAATATGAAGATCGGCCCCCAACAAGCGGCAGGCCCGACCGACTCGACGAGTCTGGAGATGAGTCGGATAGCGCTGGTGAGAAGAGTGTTGACCTCCAGGCTGAGAGTGATGAGGAGCGCAGTGATGACATACAGGAGGAAGAACCTGAGGCTCAGGACACAGAGGAGAGTTCACCCCCTGCGGCTCAGGAGCAGGGTGTGGGTCGAGATACTTTTGATGCGCGATTGGGCCGTCTTGAGGAGAGGCAAGCCGCCCTGCAGCAAGAGGTTGGACAAGAGGTTGGACAAGTTCGGGCTGAGATTGGTCAAGTTCGAACCAAACTTGAAGAGAATGAAGCCTACATGAAGAAGAATTTCAAGAAGATGTCCCGTACGTTGAAGGCCATCCTGTGCTGTGCGCAGGATAAGAATGCTCCTCCTCCACCGCCTACTTCGGATGCTTAGTCATCCATGTTGTTGTATGTTGTGTTTGCTTTGGTTACCGCGATAGGCGGTTTGTGTTTTCGTTCAGATGTTGTATTAGGTAGTAGCATGTTTAGGGTTTGATGTAGTAGATGTATTGGCTATCATGTGATTTCCGTCATGGTTCATGTAAACTCTGTAATCCATGTATTATGACTAATTTTGGGTAAATGAAAGGCATGTAGCCCCTTTTGTTTTGATTATGTGTGGAATGCTTAAAGTGCTTTATGATGTGTGTTATGCTGTATCTCACCAATGCTGTACCCTGTGTTGTATAGGGCATGCCGCGACAGTATACGCGGAGCACCGCACATCTCCGTCTGACTGGCTCTATGGACCAGACTCCTTCTGGTAGTAGTGGTCCTGCGGACCGTGGGTTAGGTTCTCGACCCAGCCCCTGTTGGTCCTGCCGGTGGGTTGCCACCATACACGCCCCGGTCCGTGAGCGGTTCGGCCGTCATCTTCTCGCGCAAAAGATGACTCCCGTGTCGCTCCGCCGACCGATAGATTTGAGCGGTGATGGTGATGATGCATCGGAAGCAGATCAAGAAGCCAGCAGCCCCGGCAGCTTATGGCCACTATCGGCCGAGGCCTTGTCCCATGGTGGTAGTGCGACTCCACCTACGACTTCGCTTGTCTGCGGGCACCCCGAGCCTCCCGCTCGGCGTGAGGATGTGCCTCGCCTTCTTCACCCGTGGTGCCTCCTACTTTGGAGAGATGTCGGCACACGCGGTCTACTCGAGCGATTTCGGCGCTTGAGGCCTCCTTCATTTATGGGCACTCATAGGCCCGAGGAGGCAGAGTTTTGGCTTGACCGCATCTCTTAAGATGCTTCGGATGCTGCATTGCTCAGAGGCGGCAGCAGTAGAGCCGGCCGCCTTCATGTTTGAGAGGGAGGCTAGTTTATGGTGGGACAAGTGTGTTGCGGTCACGTCGCAGCAGACTACGTATGGACCTGGGAGGCGTTCGAGTTCCTGGTTCCATGAGAAATACTACCCGCCGACTTATCGACATGAGCGGGAGGATGAGTTTCTGCGCCTCAGGCAGGGAGGCATGACGATTACAGAGTACGAGCACCGCTTCACAGAGTTGGGCCGCTTTGTCCCGACTATACTAGTGGACGAGCAGATGCGGATGCGTCGATTTTCTTTGGGCTTGCGACCGGAGATACGGTCGAAGATATGCTGCCTCACTATACCTACATATGCAGCACTGGTTCACATGTCTATGACGGCAGAGCAGGATGTGGACCGGTTGGCCCGATCACGTGGCGCTATGGTTGCGAGGCCACGACAGGAGATGCAGAGCAGGCCTATCCTAGGCAAGAGGCCTCGTGTTGACTCGCCTCCTAGGATCGCAGCGCCAGGGGCTCAGGTGAGGCGCCCTATTGTGACCTGCACGTACGCGGGAAACAGGGTCATCTTATCGGGAGTTGTTTCGCGAATGAAGGACAGTGGTTTCTCTCCGCCACAGATGTTGGGCCGTTCTCGCCCACAGCCATATCGGCTCCACCGCTACAGACGGCTCCTGTACATCCTTCCTTCCGACCTCCTGTGTCACGCTTCAAGCCGCCACAGCGACCCTTGGCTCCTCGGCCAACCGCCGCCAGCGGTGCTCGCGTTCATACTCTTGTGGGCCGAGGCACCCGAGATGTCGGTTTCGGCTCCGACGGCTTTCGAGGGCGGCTTTATTCACGACACTCCCGTCTCTTTATTGGTGGACACTGGGTCCACTACCTCTATTATTTCTTGTGGGGCGGTGAAACGCCTATCTTTGCATACGATTCCCACTAAGGGAATGAGACTCACTACAGCTACCGGGACCTGTTCGGATGTCACACGATTATGCGAGGGTTGCTCGGTAGTTTTGGGTAGCAGCACAGTGCTCGTTGACCTCATTGTTGCTCCACTATGGCACTACGACGTTATCCTTGGTATGGATTGGCTCACCAGGATGAGGGCGGAGGTAGATTGCGATACTCGGATCGTGACGGCCTATGGACCTGACGGTGCAGCTTTCACGTTCCCTGCAGGTCAGTTGGCCCTGTCGAGTTGATTGTTATGCTGCTTTGCTTGTGCCGATTGATGGTCCGACAAGAGATAGTACGCCGGTGGTTCGAGACTTTGCGGGCGTGTTTGAGACTATCCTGGTTTACCTCCTCGGCGGAGATTGATTTCACGATTGACCTTACGCTGGTGCGACGCCCATCTCGTTGCCGACCTATCGTATGCCTCCATGTGAGATGGAGGAGGCTGGAGACAGATTGACGGACTTGTAGAGAAAGGTTTTATTCGGCCTAGTGTGTCTCCTTGGGGAGCACCTGTGTTGTTCGTGAAGAAGAAGGACGGGTCCCTACGGTTGTGTATTGATTACCGTAGGTTGAACCAGGTCACGGTGAAGAACAAGTATCCCTTGCCCAGGATTGATGATCTGTTCGATCGTTGAGGGGGCGAAGTATTTCTCGAAGATTGACCTTCAGTCAGGGTACCACCAGTTGCGCGTGAGAGAGGAGGACGTGCAGAAGACAGCCTTCAGGACGTGCTTTGGCCACTATGAGTTCTTGGTGATGTCGTTCGGTCTGACGAACGCACCAGCCGTGTTCATGGATCTGATGAACCGGGTATTTCGGCCTTTCCTCTACCGATTCGTCATCGTCTTTATCGATGACATCTTGATATACTCCACGAGTCGAGAGGAGCACGAGGAGCACTTGCGAGCGGTATTAGATACACTGAAGAAGAACCAGTTGTTTGCGCAATACAAGAAGTGCGACTTCGGCGGAGGAAGTCAAGTTCTGGGACATGTAGTGTCCAAGGATGGGATAGCAGTGGACCTTGCTAAGGTAGGCCGCGGTTCGGATTGGCGGCGACTGAATCGATTCTTGAGGTGAGGAGTTTCCTTGGCCCGGGTGGGTACTACGGACGTTTCATTCGGGATTTCTCGAAGATCGCTGTGCCATTGTCTCAAATGACTCGAAGGACTGAAGTTCGCCTGGAATGAGAAGGCGGAGGCGGCTTTTAGGAGCCGAAGGACAAGTTGACGTCCGCCCCGTGCTAGTATTGCGCAGCAAGGGGTGAAATACACGGTGTATACTTGACGCGTCTCGCGTTGGTTTGGGTTGTGTGTTGATGCAGAAAGATAGGGTGATATCGTATGCCTCGAGACAATTAAGGAAGCACGAGGAGAATTACCCTACACATGACCTGGAGTTAGCAGCTGTCATCTTTGCATTGAAGCTCTGGAGACATTACCTCTATGGTGAGGAGTTCGAGCTTTTCTACGACCACAAGAGCCTTAAATACATATTCACACAGCGGGATTTGAATATGAGACAGCGCCGATGGATGGAGACCTTGAAGGACTTCAAGTTCGAGGTTTCCTACCATCCTGGCAAGGCGAACCTTGTGGCAGACGCGTTGAGCCGCAAGAAGGCGATTGCATTTGCGGCACCGCTGATGATAGCCGAGTGGGATATGGTAGAGTTTGTGCGGGATTTCGAGCAGAGACTCACTGTCGAGGAGCCATTTGAGTGTGTTGCGCACGTTCGGGTGCGACCACTTATTGACGACAGGATTGTTGAGGCCCAGGAGGGCGATACACGGCCGTCTCGAGCCGAGAGCGAGGCTAGCGACGCCGTGGACTCCAAGTGGAGAGTTGGTTCGATGGGGGTTTACGATTTCGTGGCCGCCTATGTGTTCCGGATGTGCTCGACTTGAGACGCGAGCTTCTCGAGTCCGCCCATAATTCGAAGTTTGCGATGCATCCCGGTAGCACGAAGATGTACCAGATATGAGACGGACGTATTGGTGGGATAACATGAAGGCCCACATTGCTTTGAGTATGTGTCTCGATGTCGACGTGCTAGCGTGTCAAGGCGGTACATCGCCGACCTCTGGACCGCTTCCCATGCCTATAGCGGAGTGGAAGTGGGACTTCATCTCCATGGACTTCATATCGGGGTTGCCGAAGACGAGGAAGGGGCACGATTCCATTTGGGTGATTGTGGACCGGTTGACCAAATCGGCCCATTTCCTCCCTATCGAGTTACGAACTCCGCAGAGCCGGCTGATTGTATATCGGGAGATCGTCCGTCTCGCACGGGTTCCTTTGGAGATCGTGTCGGACGAGAGACACGCGGTTCACATCTATCTTCCGGACTCGTATCAAGGAGGCGATGGGTGTGAAGTTGAAGTTCAGTACAGCGTTTCATCCTCAGACTGATGGGCAGACAGAGCGGGTTAATCAGATTCTGGAGGATATGTTGCGAGCATGTGTGTTGGACTTCAAAGACACGTTGGGATGACTGTCTTCCGTACGCGAGTTCGCCTACAACAACAGCTTCCGGGCGACTATTGGCATGGCCCCATATGAGGCTCTATATGGTCGACCTTGTAGGGCACCGCACTGTTGGGCGAGAGGTTGGAGAGCGTAGCCTGATTGGCCGAGAGTTGGTTCAGGCGACTACAGAGAAGGTAGACATTATCAGGCATCGATTACTCACAACGCGAGAGCAAGCGGAAGAGTTACGCTGATACGAGGCGGCGACCGCTGGAGTTCGAGGTCGGTGATCATGTGTTCCTTCGGGTTTCCCCTATGAAGGGAGTCCTTCGGTTTGGAAAGAAGGGGAAGCTCACACCGAGGTTTATCGGTCCATTTCAGATACTTGATCGAGTGGGTGATGTGGCGTATCGTCTCGCCTTGCCTACACCACTTGCTTCTGTACATAACGTATTTCATGTGTCTATGCTGAAGAAGTACGTTCCTGATCCTTTGCATATCATCAGATGAGAGCAGGTACAGTTGAGCGAGGATGCTACATATGAGTTGCGCCCGACGCGCATCCTTGACAGGAAGGAGCAGGTACTGCGTAGCAAGGTCATCCCACTTGTGAAGGTGCTTTGGACACATCATTATGAGGAGGAAGCTACCTGGGAGACTGAGGCCGAGGTCAGGAAGAACTACCCTCAGATTCTCGAGGAGTACGAACAGGTATAAATTTCGAGGACAAAATTTTTTGTTTAAGGGGGTAGATTGTAACGACCTGAAAATTTCCATACATTGGGTCGAGTACCACCTCGACCAGAAATCACGTAGGATTAAATCCTTTAGAAATTTAACAAAGTTAACTAAGTACTAAACTCGATTTGTCGTGAAATCCGTTAGGATCGCTTTAAATACGATCTGCAAGACCCAAAAGTTGCAGAATCATTGACGCTAGGTTACTCTAAAGTTTAGAACCAAACTCATTTCCCGTCTGCTCTTGGGAATGAAACGAAACTTCGTATTAGGTCTAGATCGCACATCGGGAGTCCGATTAACCCGAAGCTAAGGAACTAGGACCGCCCCACTGGGCTTAACAATCATCTCAAAAATCAGCTTTGTCCGATGTTCCACGGCCATTCGTTTCGCATCGGAGCGAGGTAGTGTGAAAAACACTATTCATATGCCAAAATAAATATCTGGAATAGTGATCTGGCATCGTTTGTTGACGCGTCAGTATTAAGCAACCTGACCGTTAGAATCAGACCAAATTACACCCTCGGATTAAGAAAAATTTCAGGAACATTTACATGTACTTGGAATTTCTGATCGTGGCTCACTGACCGTCGAACTGAAAGTGGTCCGCCACGTGCAATCTGGGAATCCGATCAAGTCAAAAACGTAATCCCACGTAGATCCATCGATGGTGAGCTTAAGTCGACGTTTGGTTCAAGGAGGGCCACCAGAACTCCCCTTTTGAGCTGGAAAAGCGGCGAAAATCCTATATTAGCAGTACCCCTTGAACCTGAGTCTACTTTTGTAATGTTTGAGGCTATAAAAGGGGCTTAGAACAGCCCCTCTCACAGCCATACGAATTTTGGAGGAAACCCTAGAGGAAGAGAGAGAAAAGAGAGAGAAAGGCTTGGAGATTGTTACCGATTTCCCTCCTCCTGCTTTGGCTTGTTACACGGCCTACACCGCCTTATTCTAGGCATTTTCCCGGCGTATTCCACCTCATTTGAAGGTAAGAAACCCTAACCCTAGGTCTGATTTGAGGTGGAATCGATGTAGGATGTATACCGACTAACCGATTCCGCTCTTTAGGCTAGAAATCGCCCGTAGACGGAAGTTCCATTACCCTTGCTGATTCGTTCCGTTTCCAAAGGCAAAGGTGAGGACTTTAAGCTTATAAGTTACGGTTTTCAACGCTTTCAATGTCAGATAATGGTAGATTCATGATCTGCTTGCAATTGCACATGTACAAAGTGCTTTCCGTTTCCTGTTTTGATTAACGGTGTGAAATATGGAATTTCACATATTCTAGGTATGCGTAGAAATACCGTATACGTATTTTTTTCGGATAAATGTTTGACATGTTTATTTAATGTATGATTATATAATATATGAATAAATTACTAGTTTGGCGAAAGGAATCGCCAAAATATATGTTTACTTGTAAATGCGCCGTATGTTGAAATTACGTATTGTAGAAATACCGTATACGTATTTCTTTTG
Source organism: Magnolia changhungtana (assembly GCA_030180095.1). Taxonomy (NCBI): domain Eukaryota; kingdom Viridiplantae; phylum Streptophyta; class Magnoliopsida; order Magnoliales; family Magnoliaceae; genus Magnolia; species Magnolia changhungtana. The sequence continues at coordinate 6,421,014 of JASAUF010000426.1, read as the reverse complement.
GAATAATGTTTGACATATTTATTTAATGTCTGATTATACAATACATGATTAAAATACTAGCTTGGCGAAAGGAATCGCCGAAATCTATGTTCCTTTGTAAACACTATGTATGTCGAAATTGGGTATACGTAGAAGTACCCTATACGTATAAAATTTGCTGATGTGATTGCCATGTTTAATTGCTGTATGAATATGATGTATATGTATAAAATACTAGATTGGTAAAGGGACAACCCTAGAACACACTTCCCTAGCATACGTCATGTATGTTGAAATAGTGCATTCCAAGTGTTGGTGAAATCACTTGTGAGTGTAAGTGCTTAAGTGTTAGAATCTTAGGTAGGTGCTGAGATGGGATTCTCAGCTAACTTAGAGTCACATATGACACTCTCCATGTGGTTGTTCAGTCGAACCACTTGCCTACGAAATATAAGTATTTGTATCCCTATTTACATAATGCTTTATAACATGCTTTCGAACATGCTTTGTGACTTGTTATTAACATGCTTCATGTTATGTTTTATAATATGCTTACTAATGTTCTTGAATTACCATGTTATCATGCCGTATTTCACATGCTATGGTTAGGATTTGACTGAGCTTGGGACTATGTTTATAGTCCAGGCATCCGGTATCAGACTTGAAGATGTGGTTTGGATTCGTTCCGCCACGCATGTTGTGTTGGCGAACCCGTGTCGTACTTCGGTTGGCGATAGTGGTTGGCCACACGAGGTGCTTATGCGCCTCATATCGTCCAACTTGTTGTGCGCTCGAGCTAGCCGAACACGTCAAGTAAACCGTGTGTCTTATGTATGTTCACCATGTTTGGTCGCTAATGCTTGAACCTAGGGTACCAAACTTACCAGTGAAAATCCCGTTAACCATGGTACCTCGATCCGCTAAGACTCATGAGCCGGGCATGGTGGTATGGGACACCGTGGTCGAGCTGTCGGCCCTACGCCCAGGGCTACGTGCCTCCCCGTAGTGACCAAAGGAGCAACTTAACTCGTGAGCCGATTATGGTGGTATGGGACACTATATTCGCGCCGTCGTCCTACATTGATAAGGTGATGGGGAGTGGTGCAACCTTTGTGCGTAATGTACCTCAGCGTGCTTTGTAGTGACCGCGAGCATACTCGAAGTTGCAGCGTGCCTTAGGGTTCGCCGCGATATATAGAGTATGAACTAGGCCTGTTTACGTATAGTTGTATCGTGATGAATCGTTTAAGGGGTGATGGGGGAGTGGTGCAACCTTTGTGCGTAACAGCCCTGACAGCCTCTGCAGTGACCTAGAAAACACACCATCGTCTGATATTAACTAGGACTGACGACCCTAGATTGGATCATGTTTGGGATATGATATAAGGGAGGTACCCTAGTTTCCCAATCCTGCTGTGTGAAATGAACTAATTAAAAACTCGGTAATCATGCTCATCATACATCGCATGTGCCTGGAAGATGTGGAGCATGTGAGATGTAAGCATGCGCGAACGTGAGATGGTGTCGCTTGAGGGAGTATGTCGGAGAGGGCATCCATCATACCTGCATTCATACTTGTATTAATCAGAGTAACTAGGAGTGTTTGATTTACTGCTTTATCATTACTGCTTGACTGTATTGATAACATGATAACTTATGTCTTATCGTTCCACTGAGTTAGCTACTCACTCCCACGTTACGGGACGGTGTTGCGCACACCAACCAGACTCATCTCGTTTAGGCGTGTTTAGGCGATCCGACTATTCGGAGGCGAGTCGATTATGACGAGGACCAGGAGGAGTTCTCGTATATGCAGTTCGCTGGCGGCTTTGACTAGGCTGCCGGGATTGATGGGATTTACAGGGATTGTATCTAGTTTATTTCGACATTTTGTTTATATAAACAGACATGTATATTGTGACTCAGAAGAATTCATACTCTGGATAATGAATCGTTTATTTTGTTTCTTTACATACATATATATACAGTTCAGTCTTCCGCTTGCTTTTATACAACTGATCTGGAGTATGAATTACTGCTTTGGTATAATCTCATTCATGTTTACTGCTCTAACACAGACAACATTCAAATATCATTAAACATGTTGCATAAGTGATGCGTTGGAACTCGGGAGTTGAGTTACACTCGACCCCCCGATTTTCAGGGTGTTACAGTTTCCTACACCTAGTCCTAGGTTTGCTACGACTAGTCGTAGGTGGTCTAAGGCCAGTCGTAGACATCCTAAGATTAGTCGTAGAACGATTTTTTAAGATCGCACTTAAAAATTCAAAATGTCGTTGGTTCTACGACCAGTTGAAGAGTTCTCAAGACCAGCCGTAGATGTGATTTTTGCATCAATAAATTGAGCACGGAATTTCAGAGATTGATAACTCAATTCAAGAAAAATCAAGGCTTCACTCTAAGATAAGTTTGTGTTCATTTTAAGCTACATTGTGCATATTTAATATTCTCTTTTGTTAGCTTTTCTTATTTGATTTTGTTTCTTTATTCCAATCTGATTTGAAAGAGGAATTGCTGTATTCCTTCTTCTTGGAATCAAAATCAAATAGAGCTAGCCCAATTCGGTTTAACTTAAAATCAATTAGAACTTAGAACCATTTCTTAAGTGAGTATTGGACATTGAACTTCTATATTTGAACTTCTACTCAGATTGGTTCTACCGGGCTGCTACAAAAGGAGAAATTTAGGTATTTTACATTTGTGTAAATCTTCTATTCTTTTTGGTTTCTTTTGAGATTGAGCCAGAAAAATCTAATTGTGTTGGTTATCTAAGAAGAGCTAGAAAACTCAGAAAGTAGGTTTTTGAATTGTGTAAGCCCAAGTTAAAAGGACACAATTGTGAAGGTTTTAGGTGAACCGCTGAAACCTATTTTGATAGTAAACGCTGATACCCCCTGTGTGAGGATATTAGGAGTGGAGTAGCTGTGTAGCTGTTGTTGAACAGTTGGTGTACACACAGGTGAACCACTATAATTCCTTGTGTCTTGTGGTTTGAATGCTTGTTTAATTTTTATATCTTTTATCATTTAGATTTGTGGATGTATATGTGAATGTGAATGTTGTAATATTTATTTTTCAAACATTGTCAGAATGGTGTAATAGTTTAGAATTTATTTATTACTATTTCCTTTATTTCCTTTCAGTTTGAGTTTTTGATATTCAATTTGTTTTAGTAAGGTTGTCCTGCCATAAACCCTTGGTTTTTATTGTGCAAGGTTGTCCTTAGAACAACATTGGTATCAATCTCTTTATTTGAGGTCGCTTTACATTTCCATATTGTGATTTATTTAAAGTGCTATCAATCCTTTATTTATTTAAATTTCACCGTTAAAAGAATTATTTGGCATAGTCCTATTCACCCCCCCTTCAGGACATATAGCTAGGCCGTTTCAGATCTTCATACTATCAATCCGAAAATCTAGTACTATTCATAGAAACCAATTTGAATAACCTAATATTCAAACTTACTCTTAATCAATTGAATGTAAGAACCATAAGTGATAGGTCACTTAGTTGCTCCAACTCCAACAATTCAAAATTCGATTTCTATCTTATCATCATACTCAAAACAGTTTTAAATACACAACTTATCGCTTTCCAAATAGATAAACATGGAAAATTTTCAAAAAATTTGCAAATTTTTTTCAAAACTGAGAAAATACTGATTAGTTTACCTAATTTCCCATCCCTAACCTAAAATCTACATTGTCTTCAATGAAAAAAAATAAAATAAGCATGATTTGCAAAAGAGATAACGTAATTGAAGGAGAAGTGATGGAACGATAGTACCTGATGAAGGAATTTTGAAGCTTTTTCCAAAGGATCTCAGTATGAAGGTGGTTAGCACAAGAGTTTAACAACCGAAAAGCAAACTATCCGAGAAGTGGAAGCAATCTATCCTAGAATGGCGGAAAACAAACTATCCTAAACAGCGGAAAGCAATAAACCTAACTACACTTCTATCAGACTAGGAGATCAATCCTATAAAAAGGATCATTCAGAGGTATGGACATGTCCTTTAAATCAATTTTCTCAACAGATGGCTTTAATCAATGTCCATTCACTTTGAATTCTTTGCCATTATTTAGATCTTGTATCTCGACGACCCCATGAGGATAGACATTGGTAACAGTGAGAGGGCTGGTCCAACGAGATCGAAGTTTGCCTGGAAAGATATGTAACCGAGAATTGTACAAGAGGACCTTCTGACCTATTGTGAATGATTTTCGAAGAATATGTTGGTCATGAAACACCTTCATCCTGTCCTTGTAAATTCTCGAGTTCTCATACGCATCATTACTGATTTCTTCAAGTTCATTCAACTGAAGTTTGCGTAGCGAGCCAGCGCTGTTTAGATTGAAGTTTAAATTTTTGATCGTCCAATAGGCTCTATGTTCCAACTCTACAAGCAAGTGGCAAGCCTTCTTATAGACAAGTCTAAAGGGAGACATTCCAATAGGAGTTTTAAATGTAGTATGGTAAGCTCATAAAGCATCGGTCAATCGGATTAACCAATCCTTTCGATCAAGGTTAACCATTTTCTCCAAAATGTATTTGATCTCCCTATTGAAAATCTTAGCTTACCCACTTGTTTGTGGGTGGTATGGAGTGCTCACCTTGTGAGAGATGCCATATTTCTTCATTAAGTTCACAAATGGCCTATTATAAAAATGTGAGCCCCCATCACTAATGATGGCTCGAGGCATTTCGAACCGGGAAATGATGTTCTCTTTTAAGAATTTAATGATCATTTGATGGTCATTGTTCCTGCACGGAATCGCTTCGACCCATTTAGTGACATAGCTTAGGGTGAGTAAAATATTTAAATTTTTAAAAGATTGGGGGAATGGTCCCATGAAATCAATGACCCAGCAATCAAATGCTTCAATGATTAGAATGGTGTTGAGAGACATCATATTTCCATGGGACAATGCTCCCAACTTCTGACAATGCTCACAAGCTTTACAAAACTCATAAGTGTCCCTAAACATAGTGGGCCAATAAAAGCCATACTGCAGAATCTTGGACGTGGTCTTTTTACTAAAAAAGTGACCACCATAGGCCTGAGAGTGACAGAAGGAGATGACACTTTGGTGTTCATTGTCTAGCATACATCTCCTTAAGATTTGGTTTAGGCAATATTTAAACAAATATGGATCATCCCAGAAGAACTTACGAACATCGGTGAAGAATTTTTTCTTATCTTGCGCAGTCTAACGTGTCGGCATGAAACCTATGACAAGAAAATTAGCAATATTAGCAAAGCAAGGTGAATGAGAGACTTTGAATAATTGTTCATTAGGAAACACGTTATTTATATGTATTGTCTCAAGGGAATCAGAGAGATTAAGGCGGGAAAGAAGGTCAACTACTACATTCTCTACTCCCTTTTTATCTTTTATTTCTAAATCAAATTTTTAGAGTAGGAGGATCCATCTAATCAGGCGAGGCTTAACATCATTCTTAGAAAGAAGATACTCGAGCGCTGCATGACCTATGTTGTCCAAAGCGAACACTACGGCTAAGAGTTCCTTTTCTGTAGTAGAGTAGTTCACTTGGGCAGGATTTAGAGTTCTACTTGCGTAATGAATAACGTAGGGCTGCTTTTCTTTTCTCTGGCCTAAAACCACCCCAAGAGCATAGTCAGACGCGTCACACATAAGTTCGAAAGGAAGGCTCTAGTCAGGTGGCTGCATGATAGGTGTTGTGGATAACATGCCCTTGAGCTTAGTAAAAGCTTCCTGGCATTGTTCAGTCTACTCGTGGTGCATCCTTTTGAAGTAGATTACATAAAGGACGAGAGAGGTGACTAAAGTCCTTTATGAATCTCCTGTAAAAACTCAAGTGTCCTAAGAAGGCTTGCACGTCTCGTATGTTCTTGGGTGGAGGTAGCTTAGAGATAAGATCAATTTTGGCCTTGTCTACCTCTATTCCCTTGGACGAGATGATGTGTCTGAGGACAATTCCCTTTCGAACCATGAAGTGACACTTTTCTCAATTTAGTACCAAGTTCTTTTCTTCACATCGCTTCAACACATTTTTTAAATTTTCTAAACATTCACTAAAGGATGGACCAAAGACTGAGAAGTCATCCATGAAGACCTCTAAATATTACCCCACCATAACAGAAAAAATACTCATCATATATCAGTGAAAGGTGGCGGGGGCATTGCACAATCCAAAGGGCATCCTTTGGTAAGTAAAGGTGCCATAAGGATATGTAAATGTAGTCTTTTCTTGATCTTTAAGGGCTATCTCAATCTGATTGTAGCCCGAATACCCATCAAGGAAATAGTAATAGGAATGACGAACTAACCTTTCTAAAATTTGATCAATGAAAGGCAAAGAAAAGTGGTCCTTCCTCGTGACGGTATTCAACTTCTTATAGTCAATGCACATTCTCCAACTAGTAGTAACTTTAGTTGGCATGAGTTCATTATTGGCATTGGCTATGATGGTGATTCCAGACTTCTTAGGAACCACCTGAGTTGAACTCACCCATTGACTATCGGATATAGGGTATATGATACCCACATCCAATAGTTTAAGAACCTCGGCCTTAACCACTTCCTTCATGTTTAGATTTAGTCTACGTTATAGTTATCTTGAGGTCTTCACATTATCCTCTAGATGAATGCAGTGAGTATAAACTAAAGGGTTAATTCCTTTGAGGTCCGCAATCGACTATCCAAGGGCTCATTTATGCTCAATGAGAGTAGAGATGAGCATACTCTCCTGTTCTTGCTTAAGGTGGGAAGAACTCACCACCGGGTATGTCTCATCTTGACCTAAATAGATATATTTTAAATCAGAGGGCAAAGGTTTTAGGTCAAGCTTCGGTGCCTTGGGATTAGACGGTAGGGCACTACATTAGTTTGGGCAATTTTTCAAATTGTGGCCTCCACCGGTTAACTTCAAGTACCAGCATAATATCAAGCATGGCCCCCATCTCCTTAATCATGTCATCATCAAAATCATAGGAGTGGGCCAGGCACGTCTTTAGAGGGTTAGAGGATGAGGTCAAAAGTGTTCTATCTTCCACAAAAGAGTTAATCATGTTAATGTCATGGAAATCATCATCATCCTCTAACTGTTTGCCTGTGTTGAAAAAGATATTCAACTCTAATGTCATATTCTCGAAAGACATACTCATGACTCCATTCTTACAATTAATGATTGTGTTTGAAGTGACGAGGAATGGATGACCAAGGATCATGAGAAATTGAGTGCACATGTTACTGATGGGTTGCGTATCCAGGATGATAAAATCTACCGGGTAGTAGAATCTGTCAACTTAGACCAACACATCCTCAATTACCCCCCTCAGTATACGAACTGGGTGTTCGAAAAGTTGTAATGTGGTTAGGGTGGGTTTTAATTCACCCAAACCTATCTGTTTGTAGACTGAGTAAGGGATCAGATTTACGCTTTCTCTTACGTCAAGAAGTGCGTGCTCAATTCAGTAGTTCCCAATTACACAAGTGATGGTTGGGCTACCGGGATCTTTGTATTTCTGTTGGCACATCTTGCTTTAGGATGACACTCATTTTTTTAGTTAAAAAGGTTTTCTTTTGAATATTTTGCTGTCTTTTGGTTGTACATAAGTCTTTTAGAAATTTAGCATATGAAGGTATTTGTTTAACCGAGTCTAGTAGGGGATGTTGACCTTCACTTGTTTCAACACCTCTAGAATGTCCTGGGAGTTAGAGAGAGACTATAGTGCAATCAACCGTTGGGGGAATGGTGCAATCGGCTTGCCCTGAAGTTTCAGTTCTAATTCTTATGGAGCAGTGCTAGGCCTATCATCGTTATCCTTTTTCAGGTCCTTAGGCTTTTCACGCTTAACCGGAATAGTTTTGTCAATGGTCTTCCCACTCTTAAGAGTGGTGATAGATTTACCTTGCTCTATTTGATTTGAAGAGCTAGGATCACTTATCTCATATTGCGGTGTGGGATTAGGGAGGGGTTGAGCAGAAGCATCCCCTTTCCCCCAATTGCTAAGTGTGACTCTATCCTTTGAACAGACGATGCAAGCATTCAAATCGCTAATTTGATATCCTGGATTGCTTGTGCCGAATTCTGATTAATTAGCTCTTGGTCTTGAATATGTTTTAGAACCGGATCATCTTGAGGTTTCCCTTGATTTGGAATTTGATTGAAGAAACCTTGATGGGTAGCATTTTGTCCATTCCTCCAACTGAAGTTTGGATGATTTCTCCAACTAAGATTGTATGTATTAGAAGTAGGTCCATTGAAAGGTCTTTGGTAACTATTCATAGCATTGGATTGCTCATTCAACATCTCTTGAGAAGCAGGTATTGTTGGACAATTTTCAGTTGTGTAAACGTTGCGAGCACAAATACTGCAAACTGTTTCCTTAACCTTATCCTTCTTTAGTTCTATGGATTCGAATTTCCTTATGAGATTGCAACTTTAACATTGATATCATCATCCTCTTTCATAAGGTATAATCCACCCCTTTCCTTTGATTGAGTGGGCCTAAAAGTAGCACTTGATTTTGGGTATGTGTCCCATGATTGTGCGTTTTCAGCAAGTCTATCCAAATAATCCCACACATCATCGACGTTTTTATTCATGAATTCCCATTGCACATTGTCTCGACCAATTGGTTCATGGAAGATGTCAGATCATCATAGAAAAAGTGTGTAATGCTCCACGTTTCAAAACCGTGTTGTGGGCATGAATTGACAAGATTCTTGAACCGCTCCCAACATTGGAAGAATGTTTCATCCTCCTTTTGTGCAAAGTTCATGATTGACTTTCTAAGGGTGTTCGTTTTATGATGTAGAAAAAATTTCTTTATGAACTCCCTTATCATGTCATTCCATGTGCTAATAGATAGGGGACGTGTTGAGGCATAAAATAAGCAAGGAAGTGAAAAACGACAAAGATCAAGAAATCACTTTGAAGATGAAGAAAACAGTTTCAAGACCACTTTGCGCGGGGTCGCGCAAAGTGAAATAAGTTACACAAGACCGCGCAAAGTGAAATGATTGCGCTGGAGAACATGAAGACAGTTTGCGCAGGGTGAAGGGTTTGCGCGACATCGCGCAAAGTATATCGTTTGCGCGTGTCCGCGCAAAGTCCATCATGGTGAAATAAAAAGGTTGGATGATATTTTGTCCCACATGGACCAGATCTGAGATTTCCGTTGATGGAAATGTCTATAAATAACCCGTTCCTTCTCTAAAAAGGGGTTCGAAGATTTCAGAAGTGAAGCAAAGACGAAAGAGAAGACAGAAGGTGCGGAGTATTGGACTCCTGCACTTTGCGCGACCCCGCGCAAAGGAGTATTGGACTCCTGGAAGTTTGCGCCGGTCAGCGCAAAGCAACAGAAGGATCTTATAGTTTGCGCGGACCCGCGCAAAGCACGTCGTTTGCGCGGACCCGCGCAAACCTATTGCTTGGCAGTTTTTAACAGCAGTGGGCTAAAATGCTGTCGGAATGATTGGAGTCCTCAAAAGCTTTAAGTTCTTCTTCATCAAGAGAAAGGAAGAATCATCGACGAAGAGACGTATTCCTCCTAAGTTTCAGGAGATGATCAAAATAGTACCAAAATGCTGCCGGAATCTTCGTTCTCTTGAAGACTGTTGATCGACTTGTCCATTTCCTCCTAAGTCATTGGAGATGATTGAGATCATTGCCGTTATCTTTATAAAAAATTATATTTAGCTATAATAATTGATATTTGTAATGAGTTCTTTGTAAACTATCTTAGAATCAAGGGATATCAGAGGATGTAAATGAATTCAGAATCAATAAAATATGATGGTTGTCTTTATAACTATTTCATTGTTATGTTTGAATAAGATTATTTTCCCAAATCAAATACTTTTGTTTACGTGTCGAAACAAAATGGCGACTCTGCTGGGGAAAATTATCTTATTTAACATTAACATTGGAAAAGTTGTAAGACTCTCGTCACTATTTTTGGCGTCTATTTGACGCCAAAATGGCGACTCTCAGTGGGAACATCCTCCCCTTCATCTCCAAGATAGTTTATTTAGTCTTTCATGTACTAATTTCAGGAATGTTTTATTATTGAAGGTACCTAAATTCAATCACACAACACTACTAATGGCTAATATTGCGAGAAAAGTGAACTTTCGATTCATCGCTACCGGGTTCGTAATTGAATATGCGCCAAGTCAAATTCCTGAGCATACGAAAGCAAGCATTACAAGCAGGCGTAAAGTGACTCCAGTAACAGCGGGAGTCATTTCCGTTTCACCTCAACCACAAGAGAGTGATGAAAACTGGACTTTGGTCTTGTCCAAAAAGACAAAAGCAAAGACTTTAAAGAGTCGCAAGGCAAAATTGCTGGTACCAAGAACTGAGGGACCAATTACACGGAGCATAGCAAGAAGAAAACCCGAGCTCGCTCCTCCGGCGATTTATCCTGAACAAGTTGCTACGCAATTCTCGTCACAAGATTTTCCAGCTTTGGTCGCCCCGAAGACCAAATGGACAGAAGCACAGAAAGGCAAAGCACTGATGATAGGATCTCCGATGCCCATATCACCACAAACAAGCTCGCCTACAGCTGTATCACCTCAATCGGTTAAAAGCACGGGAAGTACACAAGAATCAAACAAGACTCCAATTTCTCCCCTCTTTACAAGCCCTGTTACGTCAACATACTCTCGTTTTACTCCAATAACAGCTTCGACGAACAGTCAAGAGGCCGCGGTATACATGGCAGAGACAGGTCAAGGAAATAGACCAACTACTGAAGAACGTGTTGATCAAATGGCGGAGGCACAAAGAGTGCTAATGGATGAATGCCGGAACCTCAGAGAAGCTCTGGCAACTCTGGCACATAATGTAGCCCAAATAGTGGCTCCACCCATGATGGGAGCAACAAATGGACAAGAGAACCAACCTGAAGGTTCCCGTCCACAGGGGATAGGATCCCGAGGGTCCGTTCCGGTGACAAGAGCCATAACACAAGATGATGTAAGACAAGTTGTCGAAGAAGCGGTCAGAATAGAAAGGGAGCGCGCAAACACTGGTCGTTACCGAACACCCTACCCAAGAGAGGTAGAAGATGTTCCATTCCCAGTCAATTTTAAGCATCCAGGTTTTCAGAAATTTAATGGGGAAGGATCACCGAGGAACACCTGATGCATTTCATCACTAGCATGGGGAATTTTTCTACGATACCTCAATATTGCTTACGCTTATTTGGGTCATCATTGACAAGCAAAGCTTTCAGGTGGTATTCAAATTTGGCACCAGGGTCCATACGAACATGGGAAGAAATGCAAGATGCTTTCATGTCAAACTTCTTTTCGTCGGAGCGCGATGTTAGCATCACGAGAACTAGCTTCGACGACGGCGAAGGAGAACCGGTCGAAAAATTCATAGACGGATGGAAGACACTTTGGGGGGCATCATGCGGCGATTCTTGGGAAGAAAAGGAACAAGTCAAAATGTGTCTGAACTCTATGGAAACGAGGAATCGCATTTGGACTCACCGTGACGATATCGGAACCTTCCGTGATTTGGCTACCAAAGCCCATGCATTGGAACCCGATGACTCATAAGATGCCGGCATTTCATCATGAAACTGTCGAAGAATACCCGGCGGGACAATCACTCAACACCATCGATCGGGATAAGAAGAATCAAGACGCAAAAGGTTCAAGAGATAAAAGGCCGGAAGGAAAAGAAGGTGGAATCAATCAAGGATAGATACGGTGGAAAAAAGCTCGAATGCTCGATTCACATGAAGGATTTGAGTTTGATAAAGAGACGACGGGTGCCTATGATGCAACAATTGCTAAAGCGGTACCTTGGAATTACGAACCAAAACGCATACGAAGATGCGACGAGGACTCGGAAAGAAACTTCTGCCGTTATCATCGCCTGGTAGGACATCCGACGGAAAATTGTTATACGTTAAAATGCATCATACAGCGGATGATAAATAGAGGTGACATAATAACCAGCGGAAGCAAGGAAAAGAATGCAAGGGCAACAGTAAATGTATTGTCAATACAAGAAAACGCGCGGGGGATGAAAAAGGAAAAGTCAACAAGAAATGCAACAATGATTACGTTGCGATCAGGGAAACAAATAACAAGTCCCAAAAGCAAAAAGCGGAATCATAAGGAAAGAAGTGATTGAAAGGCGAGATGCGAAGACAAGAATAGAAATAGAGATGTAGTGACAAAAGTGGCTTATGATGTAGTCAGCCACTTAAAGGGTATACTGCGACTCGATTAAGTATTTATGATGCACTCAAATTATCGAAGAATTTCGTCACAAAAGTTTGATTCAAGCATTGTCGATCATGATGTAAGAGAAACTTTCTTGTGAAAATGAAGAATGAAAGGAATAAGTGAAAAGATGAATTGTCTACTACGGTCATATCTTTCTCGATGATGATTTAATTGGCGAAAAAGAACATAACAGGCCATTGATGATAGAAGGATACATTTGTGAAAAGAAGATAAAAAGGATTATGATAGATAATGGGTCCGCAGTAAATCTTTTGCCACTCTCAATGATTACTAAGTTGGGTTTTCGTCATTCAGACTTGCGCCCTAGCGGGATGATGATACAAGGGTTCAATCAAGATGGACAACGCGCACTCGGTAAAATTACGGTGACATTAGAAGTGGGAGAATTAATCACTACTGTTGTATGTCACGTTATAAATCTTTGTAATGACATATAACCTTCTCTGGGAAGGTTTGTGGATACATCAGTACAATATTATACCTTCTACTCTACACCAGTGCTTCAAATACTGTAAAGATGGGATGCAGTGTAAAGTAATGGCTGATGCAAAACCCTATACAGAAGCTGAGTCTTTCTTTGCGGATGCTAGTTATTATAAATGTTTCTCTGAAGAAATGAGAAATGATGATGGGAAGAGAATCATAAAAGATGCCAGGATAAATAAAGTTAAAGAAGAAAGAGCAGAATCTTCAGGTCTGCAGAGACAAGAAAGAAATTCTATTTTATACCAAAGCGCCTGAGACAACGGACAACCGCCGTTGACACTATTGTCGACAGAACAGCTGAAAGTCTTACAGTCCAATTACACGATGCCATTACCCAATATCGAAAGATGTAAGCCATTTGCAGCCGCTCCAAGAACATTTCAAGTCAAAGCCAGTGCTAAATATCCTGAACCAATAGAGTTTCACGCTGCACCAGAAGTAAAGGATGAAAATATAAGCAATATATATCATGGAGAGTTAGCATCGCAAAATTTGAGAAAATACAGTGCAGCAAGCAAGAAAATCATGAGAAATATGGGTTTCGATTGTGACAAACCCGCCGGCTTAAATCATGGGAAAGGAATTCAGATCCCTCTCGGGATTAATCAGGAAAAGCGAAGAAAATTCCAAGGATTGGGAGCAGAATCAGCAGTAAATATGGTATCAGCTAACATGACCTCAGCTACACCAGATACTAAGGTAATTGAATATCCTGAAACCGCTCCAAGGCAAATAGAAGACGGGGGCAACCGACGATGATAGATGGCTGCGAGAAATAAATTTGGGAACAACAAAGAGCCAAGGAACACATTCATCGGCGTTAGCCTTTCGGATCGGAAGGCGAGAAATATGGCCAACTTCTCAAGGAAAATAAAGATGTTTTCGCCTGGACATATGAAGAAATGCCGGACTTTGGAACCCTCTCAGTAGCAATGCATCGATTAAATATTTCCAAAGAAAAGAAACCAGTAAAGCAAGCACAAAGGTGATTCCACCTAGACCTAATTCCGTTAATCGAAAAAGAAGTAAATAAGCTAATAAAGGTTGGGTTCATCAGAGAAGTTAAATATCCCAAATGGATATCAAATATTGTTCCGGTGAAAAAGAAGAACGGACAGTCAGTATGTATTGACTTGAGATCTGAATGAGGCATGTCCAAAAGACGATTTCCCTCTCCCGATAATGAGAATTACTAATCGATAGCACTACTCAATATGCTATCATGTCCTTTATGGACGGATATGCGGATATAATCAAATCGGGATGGCACCGAAGATGAAGAGGCGATGGCCTTGAACGCCGCTTGGAATTTCTTGTTATAAAGTTATGCCTTTCGGTCTCAAAAATCTTTGGGGCAACATATCAAAGGGCAATGAAAAATATCTTCAAGATATGATGCATAAACATGTCGAATGCTATGTTGATGACTTGGTAGTCGATCCGGAGATCATCAAGAGCACCGCGAACATCTAGCATCGATCTTGACGACTCGAAAAGAAGCAATTAAAGATGAATCCGGCTAAATGTGCATTTGGAGTGTCTTACGGCAAATTCCTCGGCTTTGTGGTACGGCACGAGAGGAATCGAAATTGATCCGAAAAAGTTAAAGCTATTCAAAATATGCCGCCACCAACGACGTTGAAGGAATTAAAAAAGCTTGCAGGAAAATTAGCATACATTCGCCGCTTCATTTCGAACCTTGCGGGAAGGTGTCGACCATTTTCTCGGTTAATGAAGAAAGATCTGAGAATTTGTATGGGATCGGGCTTGCGAATGCCTTTGATTCAATTAAAGAGTTATTAAAACAAATACGGGGCTAGGTGTTAACGACTCAGATAAAAAGGTAAGCCACTTATCTTATATACATCTGCCGCTACAAATTCTTTGGGTGCTTTGTTGGCACAGGTAAATGAAGACGGAAAAGAGACTGCTCTTTATTATTTAAGCCGAACACTGATGGGGGCAGAATCCAATTATTCTCTAATTGAAAAAGAATGTTTGGCATTGGTATTCGCTGTGCAAAAGTTGAGGCACTATTGTCTCTCTCATAATATAACTCTGATCTCAAGAGCAGATCCGATAAAATTCTTGATGACCAGGCCAATGTTATCGGGAAGACAAGCCAAGTGGATGCTATTATTATCAGAATATACTATTTCATATAAGCTGCGAAAGCGATAAAAGGACAAGCTATGGCGGACTTTCTCAAAGACACATCCTATAGCGAGAAAATGAAGAAATCAATGATGAATTCCCGGATGAACAGGTTATGTTGGTGAATCTCGAATCTTTGGCGGATGTATTTTGATGGTCTTTGCTCGAGTATCGGGAGCGGGGCGGGAGTGATATTCATTACACCTCGGGCGATTTATTACCATACTCTTTCACATTGGGTATCGCGTGCACAAACAATGAAGTTGAATACGAGCTCTTATCATCGGAATGGAAATAGCACTGACAAATGGAAGTAAAATCATTGCATATCTTCGAGATTCTAAATTGATTGTAAATCAATTAACAACAAATTTGAGGTAAGGAAAGAAGAACTTTTGCCTTTATTATCGGAAGGCACAACTGTGATTGCTTGAACAGGTTCTATTATGTGGAAATTAAACACATACCGCGGTCGGAGAATGCAAAAGCGGATGCTTTAGCTTGATTTATCAATGACTTTATCTGCACAAACCGAAGTCCTCTTCAGGTAACTATAGAAGAAAGAAGATTCCTGCCATCTGCAGAAGTTATTGAAGAAAACGTTGAAATGTTGCCTATATCCTGTTTGGAGGTAACAATGGATGATTGGCGGCAGCCTTTTGTTGACTATCTCAAATATAATATCTTGCCAGAAGATAATGCACAAAGACAGCAGATTAAGCAGCGATTAGGAAATTTTGTCATATGCAGCGAAGTATTATATAGAAAATCTTATAATGAAATGCTATTAAGGTGCTTGGACAAGCGAGAAGCAAACCAAATGCTGCGGGAGGCACATTCAGGTGAATGTGGAGCACATTAAGTTGGCCAAAATTTATGCCATAGAGTGCATCGAATGGGTTATTATTGGCCTACTATGTTTAAAGATGCGATAGAATATGCAAAGCGGTGTCATGAATGTCAAATACACGGAGATGTAATACATATTCCTCCAGAAGAATTACATCATTAGTTGCTTCTTGGCCTTTCTCAGCCTGGGGACTCGACGTTATTGGTCCTATAAATCCTCCTTCATCCAAAGGAAAACAGTATATTCTGGCAGCAACGGATTATTTCTCCAAATGGACCGAAGCAGTCGCCTTGCGTAATGTTAAAGAGAAAGACGTGGTCAATTTCATCCGTCATGCTATAATATACCGTCATGGTATTCCGAAGAAGATCGTCACTGATAATGGCACCCCTTTTAAAAATAGAGGCATGGAAAAGTTATGTCAGAAGTTCGGCATCCAACATTCTTTTTCAACACCTTATTATCCTCCGGCCAATGGATTAGCAGAGGCGTTTAACAAAACAATTGTCAAGATAATGAAGAAAACGGTGACAGGCAATAAGCGCGATTGGGATGAAAAGTTACAAGAAGCGTTATGGGCCTCTAGAACCACTCATCGTAAATGACAGAATGAGGGGGCGACACCATATTCATTAATCTATGGTATGGAGGCAGTTATCCCAATTGAAACACAAGTGGCATCACTCAGAGTGGCAGTGCACCAGTCTATAACAGATGATGAAAATGCAAAAATAAGGTTAAAAGAATTAGACTTACTCGATGAGAAACGTCTTGCAGCTCAGCAGCGGTTGGAATCATATCAGGCCAGAACATCAGCTGTATTTGATAAACAGGTTAAATACCGTTCTTTCAAAAAAGGGGATATGGTGTTAATGTTGAAAAGACCTATAATGGTCACTTTTGGACAAGGGGCAAGTTTGAGCCTAAATGGGACGGTCCATATGTGGTGAAAGAAGTATACTCCAATGGGGCATATAGAATCACAAATCAAGAAGGACAGAGTATCGGTGTACTTGTCAACGCCGTTTATCAAAAAATACTATCCCTAAAGATAGAGATGTGGACTTTGACCCAGAATATTATCGGCATAATGATTCTGTATCAAAAGGGGGCAAAGATGAATAAGATCATGTCTATATGCCAACAAAAGAAAAGAAGAAATTCACAAGCATATCAATTATCAAAGCAGCAAATCTGGAAAATATATATATGATCATCATCATCAAATAAGATTGACAAAGTTATATTGCCTTACAAGGCACAAATTCTTGAAGATTCTCTTGAAGAGATTGACAAAGTTATATTGCCTTACAAGGCACAAATTCTCAAAGTTATATTGCCTTACAAGGCACAAATTCTTGAAGATTCTCTTGAAGAGATTGACAAAGTTATATTGCCTTACAAGGCACAAATTCTTGAAGATTCTCTTGAAGATATTATCTAAGCTGAGAATTATATTGCCTTACAAGGCATGGATCTTCTTGAAGATATTTCGGAAATATCTGCTATATTTGCAAATGATGATGATCATATATATATATTGCCTTACAAGGCATGGATTTTCTTGAAGATATTATCAAAAGCAAGGATATATCAATATCAATCAAAGAGGCAGTATAGCCAAGCCAAAATCCTAAAAGAGCCAAAATTGAGCAAAATAAAAAAGATCAAGCTCGGGAAAAAAAAATGCTCTCAAAGGATCAAGCTCTAAAAGAGCCGGCCAACTATACGTAAGACCCATGAAGATCGCCATTCGGGCAGCGGCGAGGAGTCAGTGGCCCTAAAAAGCCCGCGAAGACCATCATGCGCACCCATGCGGGTAGCTGACGAAGTCAAGGATTCAAAGCCTAAAAGGCCATAAATCCG
Source organism: Magnolia changhungtana (assembly GCA_030180095.1). Classification (NCBI taxonomy): domain Eukaryota; kingdom Viridiplantae; phylum Streptophyta; class Magnoliopsida; order Magnoliales; family Magnoliaceae; genus Magnolia; species Magnolia changhungtana. Next base: position 6,403,392 of record JASAUF010000426.1, on the reverse strand, counting down.
TGAAGACTAGTCACCGTAATTCCCATGCCGTCTGTATAGCTTCCGGCAGCGCCACGGGGAACGGATGAAAATGCCCTCCTGTGAATGGGCTCGACCTTGCGACGAAGAAAACAGGGGGCCGCGGTGCGAGCTTTATGCCAACCGTGCGTAAGACCCTCCAGGTCTAGGGTTTGATTTCAGTAGTAACTCGTGAGGAAGGGCTTAAACCTACTCATTGATGGACTGGCGACCCTAGATTTGGTGCCCAAAGGTAGCCTTGCGAGCCCTGCGAACTCTAGAGAGTTACCGTGGCCAACCCTGCGCGTAAATCCAACAGTTCACCGTCCGGTAGCGTCAATGGGCCCCTCTGATGGACCGTGACCGTGAGAAGCCCAAAAGCGAACTCTAGAGAGTTACAGTGGCCATCACATAAGACCCATAAATGCTCCACTACTCACGAGCTTAAACTGTGTGTGTGCGCACGCTCCACTACTCATGAGCATAAACTGCGTGTGGCTAATTGAATTGAAACTTAGTACCGCCAATTTAAATACTCACCTAGAAAATCCCATACTAACAAAGCATAAAAGGTTTAAAATTGTAAAAAAAAAATGTGTAATGAAATTATTATATAAAGAGTAAATAAAACTTGACAATATTAATAAAATATAAATATAATAAAATTATTATACAAATATAATTTGATAATATTAGTAAAAAATGTAAATATAATGAAATTATCATATAAAGCACAAATATAATTTGATAATATTAATGTAAGTATCATCAATATGCAAGATAGAAAATACCATCATAAAACATCCCAAAATACTATCATGAAATATATGATAAATTACATCCAAGAAACACGAAAGCAAATATCACATGTTTAAAATTACATGATTCAAAGATCCTCTGTAATTCCCATTGCTTCTGAATATCTGAGCAAATCTTCTTTCAGTTGCGCCTGAGCTGCATCATGTCTAGATTTTTCTTCCAAAATAAGTCTCGCATGATCAGGAACGCCAGCAAGCTTATTCTCCAAAGAAGCAATCACTTCTTTACCTTGAAGTTGTGCGGATTTTTCGACATCAATAGATCGAGCATTCACCCGTATCTTCTCTTCAACATCCTGAATGATTAAAATCTGTTCATGATTCTTCCTCTCCAGCTGCAAGATTTCTTCCTTTAAAATTGCAATGCGGTCTTGAATAGTTTTGCTTTCATCAACATGAATCTTTAATTTATCCTGAAGAATTATATGCTCTTGTTCAAGTTTAGAAATTGATGAAGCTGTCAGAAGAGCTTGTTCTTGTGATGAAGCCAACTGCCTTCTACACTCTAAAATCTCAGGAGCAATTGTAACATTCTCTACCGACGCCAAAGAAATTACGGAATCACGAAATTTGAGGAGTGAATCCCGCAAAGGAGATATGTTGATTCTGGCCATCTTAGCAGAGCTTTCCAAAATTTCTATAGCAACATCCAAGTCCAACCATTGATCAGGGTTTCTGAAGATATGGATTATTGCTAACAGAGAATGTTTCACCATAAGCATTTTGTGAGCAGGGATATTTGCAAAGGATGATAGTTCAGAAGTAGTGGTTACAGAATCAGAACTAGCCGCACCGCTACGGGGATAAGTTCCTATAGCAAAAGAAGAAGAATATTCAATATATTATTATGAAATATATATAGTCTTGAGTGACGATAAGCATGGTGGAAGTAAGTGTGTATATATACCATCCACTGGAACACGACTAACGAAGGAGAAGCTCTTGAGCTATGGAAGAACCAAGTCCCACCATATCGAAAAAGATGGTGCTCTAGCTTCCGTACTAGAATCTCTGGTAGTGAGTTGGTAAGTCAGTAGTTTCTGTAGAAAATATGATTTCACGAGCCACTACTCTCTGTACTACCAATGGAACTACAGATGCTCTTGGTGAAGATATCACAAGAGGGCTCGCTGAAGAGATAGTACCTACTTCTGCAACTTGGGCACCTAAAAAAGGGAGATGCAATGATTTTAAATAAAAAATAGTTGTTATAATATAAATTGAGATATATATATGAAATTTTCCTCTACCTGGTGAATACCCATATTCTCCATAATCTAAAGGCTCCTCTTCATCTTCCTCAGCTGCAGGAGATTTAGCAGGAACATTAATGCTAGAAGGAGTCTTAGCAGTTGCAGGGGAAGATTCTATCTCAACTTCTTTCGCAGCTATGTCCTCTTCTTCGCCAACATCAACTTCACCCTCTTCAAAGTCATCATCTTTATCTTCACCATTATCACTATCTCCGCTATCTTCATCTTGCGAAGATTCAGTTGTACTCGATGATGAAGTTGAACTTTCATCTTCCAAAATTTCTTCGTCAACTTCTTCAACAATAACCTGCTTTCCTTTATAAGAAACGGGTTGGCTGCTCTCCGGTGCAGGCTCTTGGACTATAGGGGAAGCAGAGGCTGGTCGAGTTCCTTTCATACGGAGGGATAGGTGATGATGATTGCAACGTGTTCTTGATCTAGTCATCGGAGAAGATGGACTAGGACCAAGGGGTTGTGAAGGAGATGTGGAAGTACCAATAGCTCGGTCCTTCTTGAACCACTGCAGTCTCGCAGAGAATTGGAGAAGATGTACCTTCAAAGATTGTCTGCAGCCTGGTTTGAAGAATCCCGACGAGATTTCTCAAATTCTCTTAAATCTCCGTGAGCAAACCAGCCATCCAAAGTGTTGATGGGCTTGATTTCACGGATGGGATCCTCCAATGATATCTTTCTGCAAATCTCTCCAGGATGAGATGCATGGCTCTTCTCCGGAATATAGCCAATTCCGCTCTCTAAATTTCTACCCTTCAGCCTGGGTGGATGAAGAAAGATAGAAGAATCTACTGGCAAGCATTTGTTGACCAGGTATGATTGGTGATCCCACCATCGCATCCAGCTATATGATGTACGGACTATGCGATCACAGCCCGGGATTATGAAGAAGGAGCCAACACAGCCATTCAGCAATTGTTTCCATATCATGGCCCAGTTAAGAGGACCAGTTCCATAACAGCGCATTTTTCTGGTAACCAACCCGCAGTCTTGTGGCGCAGTTTGATCATAACCAAATTGACGAGCAAAACGACTGGGGTAGTAAGGTTCTCTCCAGAATTCTGTCCCTTCCCGCAGAGGTAAACTGCATGAGCGAATAGAAAAGAAGAAAGCTCTCTCTCACAAAGAAGAGTTTCGTCGTCCACCATGTCTATGTCTCTGCAGGATAGTGATAAAGGCGAACCGAAAGAAGTTTATCCGATCATCATCCCGAATCTTATTTGCAACCCACTCATATGCTCTTCTAGCCATTGCTCTTTGTTGAAAGAACCGAGTGGAAGATGAGAAGGATGAGAATATGCTTGCTCAAACCTCAAAAGTCCAAGGAAAGTAGACTCCAAGCCATCCCGTAAAATAATGCCAAGAAGTATGCTACTGATGAAGTTCCAAGAATTGGGTCTTTTATATGAGTAGCTATTTCTCCAAAGGCCCGGTAGATAGAACATAATACTGGAGGAGCAAGTGAGTATTTATGTCCCTCCGCTAAGGCACCGGCCACAACAAAGACGCTTGGACGAATAGCATCTGCCCATTTAGAGCTGGGCAATACGACCAAGCTTAGCCAGTAGGCCAAGAATGCTGCAAGCTCTCCAAAAGAGCTATATTCTGGCTTTCCTCCTACTGCATTTCGAAGCTTTGTTAGTTCTTTGGATTGGCAGTCGCGAAACCTTCAAAGGAAATAAAGATGAGGAGGTTAATATGCAGGAATGACTAAGAATACAGAAAGGAAGATCGATTATCAGATTGATAAATACCTGAGACCCCTAGAAAAATGGGCCAGCCATTGAAGAGGGGGAATTTTGTGAAAATTGGGAAATTTGCCCATCTCTTTGAATAGTTCTATGGTAGTCTCGGAGATGGAAGGCTTACGATCCTGGAGAGATACAAAGGCTAATTCTCTGTTGGTAGGAATGAATTCATCATAGAATTTGCTCATATTGTGAGACCGGCTATGCGATGAAGGTCCCAAAGAGATATGCTCATTTCGGGGAAAATTTGCCCGTAAGGAAGATGGAAGGAGTTGGTTATAGGCCACCAATATTCAAGGAAGCCTTTCAGAACATTGGGTTCCCGATAGAAGTATTTTGAAGTTACTTCTATTGCATCATATAGGCCTATCTTTGCAAGAGTACTTGTGTGTTTCAGAAAATAGCCTCTCGCCCATTCAGAGTAATAGCGACGAGCAATTAGCGAGGCCTCGATGCGAATTCTCACGGCCCCGAGTTGATCTCGATCTCTGAAACGTTGTTGCACTGTCTCATAAAAATGAGAAGGGAAGAGATCATGAGGACTATGGAAAGGAGTTAAGAATGTCATAGGATGAACTTCTCCGATTCTCTGTCGCGGCTTCTTAGTTTGAATAATTCCTTCAAGAATCCGAGGCTCTCTTGCGGCCCATGATTCGGTATACATCAATCTCTCGCCATGGATACAATCTTTGGATTCACAGTCTAGCATAGACTGATGGCGATATACTTTAATGGGAATGATTGTCATGCCTTCTGCATGAGGGTTGTCAAATTTCATGATACCCTCTACAACTCGCACTGAATCCCACGAGTTCTGAAGCCGCTTTTTCTTGTGTTCCTTGATCTTTTCTGCAAATTCCTTCGCCTTATTGCGGCAAGTCTTCTTCGAGCGGGAAGCAGGAGGAGTATCTTCACGTAGGGGCAGTCTCCCACTATCAGTACGAATGTGGGCTGTGGTTTTGAGCCATTCATCCCAGTCGTATTCTCTCCCATGTTTTGGAGGGCATTTAATATCTCCCAAGGAGATGGATCTATGAATGGGAGAGGGTAAAGATTTAATGCGATCAGAGAAGTCAAAAGTGGGGAGAACAGGCTCTTTGAAATAAGCTGGATTTCTAGAAGTTGTCTTCGTTCTTTTAGCAGGTGGTTGGTCAGAAGGAGGTGAACTAGAAGGAGACACAAGACGGGCTGTTTGTTTAATACGAGCCATAAAGAAAGACAGACGACAGAGTTAGAAAATGGCTAAGTGTTGGAAAAAGTTCAAAAATTTTTCTAAGTACAGAGTACTTTGCGCGAGGTCGCGCAAAGTATATGGTTTGCGCGGGAAAGCTCTAAGTTCAGAAGACGTCGCGCAAAGTGAAACAGTTTGCGCGGGGTCGCGCAAAGTGGAGGTTTGCGCGGAATAAAATCGCCGGAGCAGAGTTCTGGCAGAAAAACAATTCGTGAAAATGACTAAGTCGTTAGACTATTTATAGCCGTTATGGCCGAGTACGGCACTCGACCGGAGCTTTGCGCGGGGTCGCGCAAACCCTGAAGAAAAAGAATGGTTTGATCCTTTTCTTTGATTTTCTGAACAAACAAAGAACGGATCAAGGGGGCATCTGTTGAGGCATAAAATAAGCAAGGAAGTGAAAAATGACAAAGATCAAGAAATCACTTTGAAGATGAAGAAAACAGCTTCAAGACCACTTTGCGCGGGGTCGTGCAAAGTGAAATAAGTTACACAAGACCGCGCAAAGTGAAATGATTGCGCTGGAGAACATGAAGACAGTTTGCGCAGGGTGAAGGGTATGCGCGACACCGCGCAAAGTATATCATTTGCGCGTGTCCGCGCAAAGTCCATCATGGTGAAATAAAATGGTTGGATGATATTTTGTCCCACATCGACCAGATCTGAGATTTCCGTTGATGGAAATGTCTATAAATACCCCGTTCCTTCTCTAAAAAGGGGTTCGAAGATTTCAGAAGTGAAGCAAAGACGAAAGAGAAGACAGAAGGTGCGGAGTATTGGACTCCTGCACTTTGCGCACCCCGCAAAGGGAGTATTGGACTCTGAAGTTTACGCCGGTCGGCGTAAAACAACGAAGGATCTTATAGTTTGTGCGGACCCGCGCAAAGCACGTCGTTTGCGCGGACCGCGCAAAACCTATTGCTTGCGCTTTTAACAAAGATGGGCTGAAATGCTGTCGGAATGATTGAAGTCCTCAAAAGCTTCAAGTTCTTCTTCATCAAGAGAAAGGAAGAATCATCGACAAAGAGACATATTCCTCCTAAGTTTCAGGAGATGATCAAAATAGTACCAAAATGCTGCCGAAATCTTCGTTCTCTTGAAGACTGTTGATCGACTTGTCCATTTCCTCCTAAGTCATTGGAGATGATTGAGATCATTGCCGTTATGCTGCCAAAAATTATATTTAGCTATAATAATTGATATTTGTAATGAGTTCTTTGTAAACTATCTTAGAATCAAGGGATATCAGAGGATGTAAATGAATTCAGAATCAATAAAATATGACGGTTGTCTTTATAACTATTTCATTGTTATGTTTGAATAAGATTATTTTCCCAAATCAAATACTTTTGTTTCCTTGTCGAAACAGGACGTAGTGAATGTAACCACGTCTAGCCTTCTCTTTAAAACAAAAGTGAAAGAGTATCAGCCTGACTGTGTCCTCAGACATGTTAGGAAAGTATAAAGTGACTATAATCTCGTCAAACTCTTTCAAGTGTAGATATAGACTTTCAGATTCAAGTTCATGAAATTTTGGAAGGAGTTAGATCACCCCTGACTTAATATCCATATGTTCCATATTTTCTGAAAAACCCATGCATGAGGGCATGCTCACCCCCGCCGGTTGTATATAGTCTCACAAAGTACGAGGTGGGGGTACTTGATGCACCTCATTCTCATCTTAAACTTCCTCAACCCGAGGTTGAGGTTGTCTTCCCAGTTGATTGACCGGTTGATTTGCAGCCATTACTTCAATTAACTCTGAAGATTTCGAGTGGGGTCTAATCCTGTGATGGATAGATAACCCCTTAACCAATCCTCCTTCACTCAAAAGATGTCGAGTGTTGCCACGGACCCACTTGGGCATGAAACACTCTCAACCCTCAATTTCAGATTTTAACTTAAACCTAAAAGAGAGAAAGAAAATAGAAGTCTAGAAATAGAAAGAGAGGGAATTAGAAAGAAGTTACCCAATTAAAAGTTCCTAATTAAAATCCTGCAAAATAAAATAAAACAAGTCAGTTTCTAAAAACATAAATTAGAAAATTAGAAAGTTCCTAAAACTGAAAATAGAAAGTAAACTAGTTTTTAAAAATGAAAAAGGAAAGTTTCTAAAAATAGAAAATAGAAAGTTTCTAAAAACAGATTAGGAAAGTTCTAAACCTAGAATTAGAAAGTAAGTTAATTTCTAAAATTAAACAGAAAAAACTCTAATCCTAAAAATATAAAACAGAAAAACCTAAACTTAGCCTAATTCTAAAACCAGTTAATCTCAGAAAAACACAACCATCAATCCCCGACAATGGCACCAAAAACTTGTTCCAACCCCAAGTGTAAGGTCGTGATGTAGTAATAATCTCGGTGAGACTGAGGTCGAATCCACAGGGATTAATCCCGTGAGTATTCTGAAAGCAACTAGAACAAGAACTAGAAAAAGATGAAAACCTAAATCTGAAATATTTGAGAGTAATTGTGAGAGATTTAATGAAAAACTTAAGAAATTCAAAGGTAGAAAACTAGGGTTTCTAAGGATCCACTTGTAGAGATCAAGGAGATATATGCTTGATTCAAGGACATAACTGAAATTAGAGTCCCATCTTATCCAATTGGAAGATATCTCAGTAAAATCAAATCTAAACTTCCTTTGACCTAGTTCTCAATGGATGAGAGGTGTGAGAACTCAAAGTGATTCCGTCACAAAACCATGCCCAAGAGATAAGGTAAACAACATGATTTACCAATCCTAAAACTAATCTGAGAGATTTGTGAAAGTTAGGGTGGATTTCATCATTCAACCATGCCCAAGGGACGATGGTGAACAACAGGATTTCCTAACTTCACAATCTTAATACATGAAAAGAACATAGTCAAAGCTATCATAGATCCATTATAATTTGAGTCACAAAAAATCATTAAAAACTGAAAGTATTCCTTATAATCAAACTAGAATTAAAGAGAGTTCAATATAAACATGAATTAAAGCAATAGAAACATCTAATCACGCTACAAGCTTCACCTCTTGGCCCTAGCTAAGAGGTTTAGCCAACCATAAACATGATTGAACTAGAATCTCTTAATAAAAGCATAAAAACAACTAAGGAAAGGAAGAAAAACTCTTGGCTACGGCTTCTCCATGCTTTTGCTTCACTCTCAAACCCTAGATGATGCCTAGGGTTGCCCTAGGGACCCTTATTTATAGTTTTAAGCCTTAGACATTCGTACTGAGTGAAAATTTTCAGAAACTATCTTAAATTTATGTAGTCCATGCAAGTTTTGCGTAACCCTTGATTGGTCATAGGCCATCCTCGACCGGTTGTGGGATGTCCTCAACTATTCGAGGGTCTCTTTTGACTGGTCGAGTAGGACAGGGATTTTGAGGTTTTACTCGTTGGTGTTTGAGTTGAGACACCTTCGATCGGTCGAGCTTCGACCGGTTGAGCAGAGTTCAGGACTGATCGAGCATACGTAGGACTGGTCAAGCCGGAGCTAGGACTAGTCGAAGATGGCCGAATTTCATTTCAAAACTTTGATTTTCTTCATTCTTGAGTTAATTTCCTTGGATCTTCAGTATGTGCATTCTTCATTCTTGGTTTCATCAGATCCAATCTTAGATTTGGTGATTCTTGAGTGTTAAATTCATGCTTTTAAAATCCTTTTCAATTGAAGCTCTTGAATTTACCTTGTAACACAAACATGATTAAAATAAAACATTAAGCATTATCATGTTCATAAAACCAAGTAATAGATGGGGTCTAATATGCAATATTTGACCCTCAACACATTGCATGCTTAAATCTTTTACATTGAGGACAACGTAGATTTTAGGTCGGGGGTGTGGATTAGGTAAACTAATCAGTGTTTTCTTAGCCGTTGAGTAAAAATTTTGAAAATTTTCAATTTCTCAAATTAAAAATCGGATCGAAATATGATAGTTTGTGTAATTAAGAATGCATGGAGTATGATGATAAGATAGAGATTGAAGTTCGAATTGTTGGAGTTTGATTAACGAAGTATACTATCACTTAATTTCTTTCATTTAATTGACTAAGAGGAAGCTTGAATATCATGTTGACCTAAATCACAAGACACATTCAATTTATTTTCTTTGTGTTAGAATTTCTGATCGTTAGTATGTGAATCATTGATAGATGTTAAGAATTAAGTTTGAAGAATTTTATCCACCTTAAAAAGATGAAAAGAACCAGTTAAAAAATAGAGAGATCAACAAAAAGGTCATGTATGATAAAATGACTGGAATAGAATGAAAAGAATAGAAAGAATGAAAAGAATGAAGATGGAAAGACTGGAAAGGATGAATAAATAAAAGTGACCATTGATGTAAAATAAAAAACTGGAAAAAGAAGAAAAAGTGGATAAGTTTGGAATCAACACTTGATTATTCAATCAATATTAAGGTGATGAGCATGGCTAACATTATTAAATGATAGTACTTTTATGGAAAGTAAGTTGGAATTCACTAAGCACATTGGAAAAACTTGATATATGAATTTATGCTCCTATGTAATTAATAAAGAACCTATTTGATTGATTGCTCATATGATTCAGATCTAGGTTTTCAAAATTTCACTCTCTTCTTTGGATTCTACTAATTCATACTTGATAGCACAAAAGATTGTTTTCTGAAAGATGTTTGAATGTTGAGAATTGAAGATTATGTCATGCATGCTTTGCTCGAGAATAACAAAATGTTGGTTATGGGGTGTGTTGAGTGTCAAATATTACATATTTCCCCATGTTTATATCTTAGTTTTATGAACATGATAATGCTTAATGGGTATATCTTATCTATGTTTGTATTACGAGGTGAATCTGAGAGCTTGGGTTGAAAAGAATGTTAAAAGCATGGATTTAGTGCTCAAGAATCACCAAGGAAAAGGATGGATCATAGGAGACCAAGATTGAAGATTTTAAGACCCCGTGATTCAAGGAAACCAAGTGGAGAAAGAAGGAAGGCGAAAGTGCAAAGTGCAGAAATTCATAGAATATGGACTTTACTAAGTCATCAACCGCTGGTCGATGACATCTAAGCTAGTGCTCGATAATATCAACCATGGGTCGATGACATCGAAGAACTAAAAAAAATCAAGTTTGGTTGCTGGACAAGTTGGATGTAGTTCTTGATGACATCGAAGCCCTGTTTGATTGCTCGATAACATCGAGATTTTTCTGAATTTTTGGAGCAACTCGCTGGAACACTCTGGACACATTCTCGATTGATCGAACACCCTTCGATGACATCGAAGGACTATTCGATGACTTTGAAGGTATGTTCGATGACATGAAGAGTTACGTAGTGCGAAAAGCGTTATGCAATGCAAAAATGCTCGACTTCCGGATTTAAGTTACATTTGATGACATCGAAGGCATTACGTAGAGTGTGTAAATTTGAGGCAGTTTTCAAAGATAGCTAGACAAAGCCTATAAATAAGGGTTCTTTGAGGAGTTCTAAACATGAATTAGTTTTTAAGAAGCTGAGCCAAAGGGTGGATCAACCTCCCAAAAGTTTTTCTTCCTTATTTTTAATGCTTTCTTTTAGGGTTTTAGATCTAATCATGTCTATGGTTAATTAAGAGGTGAAGCATGTAGTGTGTTTGGATGATTATCTTGCTTTGATTCTTGTTCTTATTGAATCTTATATATTTTTACTTTGATATTAAAAGAAAATTTTCAGTGTTCTATGATTTATTGTGACTCAAATTATAATAGATGCTGCAATAGCTTTGTATATTTTCTTTTCCTATTTTCAGATTGTGAGATTGATAAATTCTATTGTTCACCATCGTCTCCTGGGCATGGTATGATGATAGAACCCCTTCGAATCATAAAAATACTCCTTCATTGAGGATTAGGACAAGGAAAGTTCAGAGATTTGATTTAATTGCTTTATCTTCCAATTGGATAAGATCGGACTCCAATTCCAATTGGGTTTCTTGAATCAAAGTAAGGTGCCATCTTGATAGCTACAAGTGGATCGTTGGCACCCTAGTTCTCACCTTTCAATTGATAGTTTTAATGAACACCATTCACAATTACTCTCTTTTATTCCAGATTTAGATTAAGATTTTTTTCTAGTTCTGGTTCTAGTTATTTTCAAAATACGTACAAGTTTAGTCCTTGTGGATTCGTCCTCGGTCTCACTGAGTTATTACTACATCGTGACTCTACACTTGTGATTGTGAACAATTTCATAGTTAGAAGTTTCACATTCATCTAAGGAAGTGATTCTAGCAAAATGGTCATGAAGGCCTTTTGATCTTTCTCAGTTTCTTAGTCTGATTCATCGGTTTCTGAATTGGATTTAGATTCTGATGATTCATCTCAAGTGGCAATCATGCCTTATAATAACCCAAATTAATCTTGACCGTCTAATTTTTACCTTTGATCGAAGTAACCAATTAGTCCAACATGACCATTGATCTACAAGATCAACTGGTCCAAACGCAACCATTGATTTAGACATATCCAATCCAACTGTTCATTAACTAATAAATCCAACCATAAATTTAACCATCCATCCAACGATACAATCATCAAACCATCCATATAGTGAAATCATCGAAATACTTGTCCATCCATCTAAACTGACCATACATGTCGCTTGTCATGTGGCCACTTACAATTCTACCCATCCGTCTCACCACCATTCCACAGATACATCCCAAAGTCCATCCCCCGATCACACATGAACTCATCTAACCATATATTTATCCATCCATCTATCCATACATCCATCTGTCCATCTATGTATACATCGATTCGTCCATCCATCTACATCATCTATTTTTGCACCATCAAATACATCACAACCATAGGTTAATTCATACATCAAATATGTAAACCCATTTCATGCATGCACACCTCTCACATATGCTACATGCACACACACTTATCTTACGTGTGGCATGCACACACATGTGGCATATGCATGTGGCACACATGAGATGCATGGTGCACAAGTGGCATGCACACACATGTGGCACACTCCTGCAACACACATGAGATGCATGGTGCACATGTGGCATGCACACACACATATGGCACATATGCATGAAAATTAAGAAACATGAAACACATGTTTTAAATGAAGTGAAAATAAAAATAAAAGAAAGAGAAACAGTAAGAGATTAAAGGCTCTCTTTCACACATGCTACATGTGTGAAAGGAGCTTATAAAATGGCAGGCATGAGAGAGAGATGCATGGTGAAAATGTGAAGTGGAGTGTGCTTTGACGTGAGAAGAGTGAGGAGAGAGAGAGAGAGAGAGAGAGAGAGAGAGAGAGAGAGAATAAAAAGAGGGTTACTTGGTCATTCACGTTGGAAAGAGAGGGAGAGAGAGAGAGAAGAGAGAGAAAAGGAAGAAAGAAAAGGAGGAAAGAGAAAAAGGAAGAGAGAGAAAAAATACATTTCATTTTTATAAACAGGCGAGTATCTCTCAATTGATATTAAAAAAAATTATATATATACATATATTTGTTTGTTCATTTGTGCTTATAATTAATCATTGTCATCTTAAATATATTTTTTTTGATGTATTTAATTACCATGCTTCCTAAAAATGTTATTTATTTATTTTTATTACATCGGTAGTCATTATTTTAATATGCCTTAATTCAAGTTTTATATTGTCTTATTGTTAATCCTAAATTAAAATTTTATTTTTTGTATTTTGACTTTGTTGTTAGAATTGTTACAAAAATCTTTAGTTTATATATAAATTTCTAAATTCTTAGATGTAATAAAGCACATTGCATGTTTATTATTATTATTATTATTATTATTATTATTATTATTATTTTTTACGTAGAACTTTAATCAAGATCTACTATATTACATTACATGTTTATTTTTTCGTAGAACTTTAATCATGTACGAACAATTTACATTAATTGAAAATTTTATTTTTTGTTCGATAAATTATGTATATCAAGTATTAATGATTGATCGAAGAATAACGATCATTGAAGATTTTTTAGTAATATTTGATTAATGCAATATTAAAATCATGCATCATTAAAATAGTTATGAAACACCAGAAAATAGGTGGGGCGATTAAGTCCTGTGGGTTGAAAATCCCTAAAACGTAAATAGGTGAGGCAATTAAGACCCTTGGGTTAAAAGTCCCAGAAACCCAAATGGTACCTCTTGAAACCTCCACCGTACCCTTTGAGTGGGTAAGCCATCAAAGAGAGGAGGTCGAGAGACAGCTGGTCCCTCTTTACTCATTATTCCAACTTCTATTTAGGATCTCCCTCTAGGTTGTTAAGCCCTTGAATAGGAACCCGCTTTGATACCAATTGAAATTGTGGTTTGCACCGCACTAGTAGAAGTATGGAACTATCTTTATAGTCCTAGAGGGGAGCGAATAGGACTTTTCAAGTGATTGTACCTAATAAAAACTTCTATTGCCTAACTTAAATGATTTACAAACAAACTTAGCAAGGCAATGTAACTCTAATGGCTTTCAAGCCAGTTAGAGGGTCCAATCACATAGGCAGCTTAAGATATTTCAATAAAGCAACTAGCCTATATCGCAATGAGCATGTGTGTGGTAAGTGCTTCCTATTAATCAAATAACATTCATTCAATCATGTATAAGAATTTAAACATTTAAGCATATTTAAGCATGATTAAATAGATGCACAAATGATAATCCCAAACACAAGCATGTATAATGGTTCAGCTACATGCCTACTTAACTCTCGGCATCCACACTCAATCCCAGAGTGCACCGGATTTCACTATCAAAGGTTTTAAATAGGTTCACTTATAAACTTTATAGTCCTACACTAAGGACATAAATTTATGCTCTCCGCAAGAGCAAAGGTCTTACACCTAGACCCATATTTAGGCCCACTGGCCAAAGTCCCACATAAGGCACCAACCGTTTAGGCCCACCGGCCACGGTCCCACATAAGGCACCTAATGTTTAGGCCCATCGACCAAGGTCCCACACAAGGCACCTACTTTTAGGCCCACTAGCCAACGTCCCACATAAGGAACCTAAACGAGTTTATTGATAGTAAACTCTTAGCCTCAATCCTACAAGAGGAAAGAGACTAAACTTTTGAACTCTTATAATGACACTTACTTGTCGAATGAGTTCTCTTTTATACCTTCTTCTCGGGTTGCTTGATCTTTGTGCTTTCATGCTTGAATCAGCTCCCCGGTGTTCCCCTGATCGCGTCGCTTGGTTTTACCTGTTGGCTCAGCTTCACGATAAAAAACCTTACATAAGATGTACCTAGAAGTTGACTAAGGTTATGTGAGTTGATTAAATCTACTTTCTAGGACAATGAGTGGATTTCCTAAGGGATTCAACCTATGGACTCTCTAGAGTATCAAAGAACCAATGATTTTTCTTTTGGTTTGGTCTTTGAACTCTAGAGAAGGCACAAGTTCATTTTCTTCATTAAATAGGAGCTTTGAATGCTCATGTGAGTGAATGATCACAATGAAGAGAACATGAAACTGATATGGATAGAGTTTAAATGGGCTAGGATAAGCTTGGAATACACTAGAGACTCTATGGTGCCTATTTCCACTATTTTTTCAAGTTCTTACAAGCCATTTTTATAGGTAAAAGCTTCCAATGAATAGAAATGGTTATAAAATGGCTAGTTCTTGGTGCTACCGAAGTGAGCTTCGGTACCACTGAACTTGTTTCGATAGTACCGAATTATCTATTGGTCGTACCAAATTAAATTTCCCAAGTTGCTAACTGAAAGCAGTCTCTTTCGGTGGCACTGAACTTTATTCGTCGGTGGCAGTCAGTGATACCAAATTAATGTTGTAAGCTTGCTGGACTGTTTTGAAACCCTTCAGTAACATCGAAGGTATCTTCGATGGTACTAAATGTGCTAGTTAGTAGCACCTTTGTCCTATCGACAGTGGAAATTTTTTCCTATTTTTGGCCAATAGTTCAACAACTTAGGACTTGCTTAAGCTAAGACTATAGGATATAAAATATGGACTTGGGTTTGGCTTAGAATAGATGATCTAGGAGGGTTTTCCTATTTGGGTTGGGATCATCTATTTGTAAGGTTTTAAGATCGCAGGAGCAGTTCTTCGTCTTCAATGTAGCTTTTCCTGCTTCAGCTCCAGTTGTGTCACCAGTCTTCATTAGTCAAGAACTCATCTGACTACAAGACACAACTCGTCACATGATTGACAAACATGAGTTCAAATAAGTGCACTAACAATCTTCTCCTTTGTCAATTATGTGACAAAAACAACCTAACCTACAGCCATGTCATGGTCCATACCAATGACATACCAAAACAATAAAGATTACATATCAAAAATAAAATTTACAACTCCAGACTTGACATGTAATACAAAGTCATGCTGCTCCCCCTTAGTGTTTAACGAGAAAAACCTGTAATAAGGGAAACAAACAATTTCTGCGAGAAACACACAATGTTTTGGTGGGTAGGTTTCCTTTCCCCATTTTTGTCAGTTATTGGCAAAGATTTAGTTAAGAAATATTCCAGTAACGTTTGAGAATGATAAAACAGAGGGTAAGAGAATAAATCTTATGATGAAATAAGCATTAAGAGCATCATCCGAGTAAGGAATACATCATCATAAGTAGGCAACTCATATGTTAGATAGAAAAGATAGCAATATAGAGAGTATCTAACATGAGCAGAAAATATAATACCAAAGTTTATCAAAATTACTACCCCAAAGTTGGGTAGATTAAGCCATTATCCAAACTCCCCCCCCCCAAAAGAAAAAGAAAAAAAGAGAGCCCTTAAGGGCATAAATATCCAAAAACAAATGTATTATGATTTAGCAATAACACAATAAAGATCATCAGGATGATCCGCCCTCATACATAGGGATGTAAGAATGGCGAGTTAGAAGCAATTCAGTGATATGCTCCCTAGTATGTTGAAGAGCGTCAAGACGCAGTTCAATCCCGAAGAGTCAATTTTCACACTACCGTAGCCGAGCTTCTATATTTGATTGCCCTTCAAGAAGTTGATGAACTGGATCGTTCTGGTGAAGGAGGTGCCCAGTGCTAATAGATAATGGACTTGGTGCAGGTACTGGGGTGCGACAAGAGTCCCAGCCAGCGGCCATGGGAGTGTCTTCAGTGTCTTCGTTGCTACTCCATTCTTGCTGAGTTTTGACGATTTTGAGTAAAATTTTCTTGGTAAGATATACTGCCAGATATTTTGTATCATGAGTAGGGGGCAGTGCAAGAAACTTGGAGAGTTTACGGATGATACTGGGAAAGGGAAGACTTTTGTGGTGAATACCTTTGACAACTTGAATTAACTGTCTCACAATTAGAGTGGGTAAACGTATTTCGGTTCTCTGATAGATATCACATAGGGTATTTAGAACAACTAGTGAGGGTATATCTCCACAAACTTCATAGGGATATGTATTAGTACTCAGTATTTCATGAAGCCCTTTTGTGGTAGAGTCTAGATGCAATGAAGACAAGTAGTTTCTTTTGTTTCTAGACATCAGTGACTCAACCCATAGTGTTCTTATCACTTCTTTCTAGACACTTGTATCATTTAAACAACGATCAATTGGTGAGTTATGTGTGACTGGAAGATTAAGAATTTGTCTAAGTATCAAAGAAGTGATATCCTTAGTTTGATTTATGTAATTGATGTTGATCAACGGAGGATAATCTTGAGTATTATGACAAATTTTCAGAAATTAATAAACAAGGTTATATTGTATTTCTCCTCCTAGATAAAGGACATTGTCCCACCCCATTGATCTTAGGAAGATATCTATCCTGTATGACTCTATGAGACTAGGTTTGATAAATCGATCAAAGGTAAATTCTCTTGGCCTGGTATTAGAATGCAAATAAGGAGTATAGGGTTCTAAATGAGGTTTCTCCTTTTCCATCTTCCTTTCCTTTCTTCTTGACCATGTTGTGCTGAAATCATATTTCAGAAATATTAAGCAACCATAAAGATTTTCAATCAGGCCTCTAATATGAGCTTTCAGATAACAGTAAATGCACATGGAATATTTCAGCAAAAACTTAAACCATTCATAGTTAGCTTTAACAGTTGACAAATATAGAGATTTTCAAAATACTATTATGAAGATAAGAGTCTAAAAGGTCATATAACATATATACTTAAATCATTTGACCTGAAGAGTACCATCTTTAGATCTTCAATTTATATCAGTAAATGAAATGGTTTAAACCTTGGATTCACACAATGAAAAAGCCTCTGAAATAGTTATATAAAAATATCTAAAAGTATCTACGAATCCCCAACACAACAAAATACAAAAGAATATCAATTCTGTCACTTATAGGGAAGGCCACTATTTGCATCATCTTGCGAACATGACAGATGTGTTGCAATTTGTTGCATCGACTATTGTAGTGAATGTAGCTTTTCTTCCAACGACTACATCATCTACCCCTATCTTGACTGTTCCTTCAAAATTTGTGCAAGAGCAACATTTCGAGCAGTTGTAGGAGCAGAGGTTGGAAAATAATCATCTGGTATTTCTGTTTCATCCCCATTGTCCTGAAACTCTTCTTCTTCTGGCATTAGATTATCAGATTTACTTGCAAAGGAGAGATTCATTATTTTGATGTTATGCACACTAATTCATTGGACAAATAGGAATATGCCTTCAAGCTCATTGAACCCACACTGACGACCCAACTTGCACAACAAATGCCCGAAAGGTATTGCTATGAAATTCGACTCAATTATTGAAACTAGCTATCTGATCATATATCAAGGTGGGCAGACATATGGGTTCTCCTTTTCCAATGTGGTAAAGGGTTTCCACTATAAATGGTGTGAGCTCGGTATGATTACCAAATCTGGGATGTACATTAGAGAAACAAATCAGGTGAAGTATCCAGTAATCATGGGACATACTTATAGCTAATAAAGCATTCCCGTGATGCCAGGGTACCTTCTCCTCGTTACACAGGAATTTTGTCCAAACACCCTGTTTAGCTTCAGTGGGTAGTTGTAATTCATTGGGTTGTTCGGAGCACATGGATATCCTTATGAGAGTCGATATGCGATACAGAGTGATTTTCACTATTTATCCATCGCAATCAGACTCAAGGCCCCTAGATAGAGTATAATGTGACAGGAATGTTCTGACCAAGTTTTCGTTTACCAGCCCTCCAAAGGATAGGACTAGTAGCCATCCTTAGTGAGAGAGGATTTCTTGGACCTTAAACTTTTTAATACATGTCACATCCACATCTCTTTCACATACAATTTTTCTCTCCAAAAACCTGGTAGCAATGTGCGTGGAAGGATTAGGGTTTGAAGGAGACAAGGGTCTTTGTGCTTGGCTCAAGGACCATCCTCTTTTTGAAACACATGCTTTTTGCCTAGTTCCAGATGGTCCTGCAGAGTCATGCTTCCTCTTGGAGCGACTTTCACAGGGGAGATGTCTCCATTCTTGAAAATTGATAGTTCTAAGGTAATTGCCTATGAATGTTTGAGATATGAGCTTAGAAGATACCTTAGATTTGCTGACTTGTGTTTAGACAGTCCTCCAGCCGTCTTTTGGAATGAAACAAGACAAATGATAGACTGAGAAGGATTAAACAGATAGGGATTTAAATATATTGATGCGGCTCGATTTCGGTAGCACCGAAGGTAAGTTTTCGGTGTTACCGAAATGTTCCAGGAGTTCAAATGACTGACTTCACATTTCTAAAAATTCCAAGATATTAGTTGAGATTGAAAGCCTTTTATGGAATATTTAAAATGTTCATAGGCCAAGAATCTTCAGATTTTTCATTTTGAATAATTATTAGACTTACTCCTTTAGTTTGACTCTAAGGCTTACATAGGATGCATGATCCCCAGATTTCTTGACCAATCAATTTTTTTTGTATGTTTTATATTTTTTGTTTGTTTACTTTTACTTATCAACACCTCTGTATTTATTTATTATTATTATTTTTAATTTCCTGACCCATTACCAAATATATATCAAAAGATGCATCGAGGTAACTTGTTGATACACATGGACCAAGTGTTACAAGGACCTAAGTTGCTTCCAAGGCACTTGTATCTGTTTTGTGTTACCCATTTGGTAAACATTTTCTCTGAGCAAGAGGAGTATTTTTTTAAGTGACTTCCAAATGATTTAGATGTGACTTTGTGATTTATCTTAGAAGTAGCATCAGATTTCTTGACCATAGGACATTCCCATTTATAATGTCCTGTAACGCCCTGAAATTCGAGGGTCGAGTAGCAACTCAACTCTCGAGTTCCAAAACATCACTTATGCAACATAGATAATGATGATTAAATGTTGTATGTGTTAGAGCAATAAACATGAGTGAGATTATACCAAAACAATAATTCATACTCTAGATCAATTGTATAAAGGCAAGCGAAAGACTGAAACTGTATATATATGTATGTAAAAGAAACAAAACTATCTCAATCTCCAGAGTATGAACCCATCCGAGCCACCATATACATATATCTATTTTATGAACAAAATGTCAAAAGTACAACTAAGGAGTAATCCCAGCAAGTCTCATCAATCCTGGCAGTCTAGTCAAAGCCACCAGAGTACTGCATGAATGAGAACTCGTCCTGGTCCTCGTCATAGTCCGGCTCAGCCTCCTGAGTCGTCAGCTCATCTGTACCTAAGACAGAGTCTGGTTGGTGTGTATAACACCGTCCCGTAAAGTGGGAGTGAGTAGCTTACTCAGTGGAACAATAAAGCATAGGTTAACATGTTATCAATTCAGTCACGCAGTAATGATAAAGCAGTATAATCAAACACTTCTAACTACTCTTATTAATGTAAGTATGAATGCAATCATGATGTATGCCCTCACCACACACTCCCTGGTGTGACACCATCTTACGTTCGCAGCATGCTTGCATTCCTCAGTGCTCCACATCTTCTAGGCACATGCAATGCATGATGAGCATGATTACTGAGTTGTTATTAGTCCATTTCAAATAGTAGGATTGAGAAACTGAGGTACCTCCCTTGTATCATTCCCAAATATGATCCATTCTAGGGTCGTCAGTCCTAGTTAATCTCATACGATAATGTATTTCTAGGTCGCTGCAGAGTCTGCCAGGGCTGTTACGCACAATGGTTATACCACTCCCCCATCACCTCTTTAATGATTCATCACTATACAGATATAGGCCTAGTTCATACTATATACACCGCGGTAAAACTCGTCGCCTCACCGCAAATTCAGAGTATGCTCGAGGTCATTACAAAGGGCTGTCAAGGCTGTTATGCACAAAGGTTACACCACTCCCCCATCACCTTGTCATTGTAGGCCGACAGCACGAATATAGTGTCCCATACCACCATAATCGGCTCATAAGTCTGGCTGCTCACTGGTCACTACGGGGAGGCACGTGGCCCTAGCGTAGGCCGACAACTCGACCACGGTGTCCCATACCACCATGCTCAGCTCATGAGTCTTAGCGGATCGAGGTACCATGGTTAACGAGATTTCAATGGTAAGTTTGGTACCCTAGGTTCAAGCAGTAGCGTCCAAACATGGTGAACATACATTAGACATATCGAGTTACTTGATGAGCCTGACTAGCTTGGGTGCACAATCAACTGAATGACATGAAGTGCATAAGCACTTAGTGTGGCCTAATCATTGCGCCAACCAAAGTACGACTCGGGTTCGCCAAACACATCCTACGTGGCGAAATGAATCTCAACCACGATCTCAAGTCTGGTACTGATTGTCTAGACTATAAATATAGTCCCAAGCAAAATCAATCCTTATTTAGAGCATGTAGAGTAAAGCATATTAAACAAATTAATTCAAGCAAGTTAACAAACATGTCATAAAGCATGTTATAAAGCATGTTATAAAGCACTATATAAACAGGAAACACAAACACATATACTTCATAAGTAAGTGGTTAAAGTAATTAACCACATGGAGGAAATCATATAGGTCTCTAAGGTAGTTGAGAATCCCATCTCAACACCTACTTAAGGCATCATCATCCAAACACTTACTCTCACAAGCATTTTCACAAACACTTGGCATACACTATTTCAATATACATAGTGTATGTTAGCAAAACATGTATTAGGGCGAATCCTTTCACCAATCTATTATTTTATGTATATATAATATATTCATACAACAAATAAACATGGCAAACACATCTCCAAAATTTATACGTATACGGTACTTTCTAGAATATACTATTTCTACATACATAGTGTATATTAACAAATCATGTATTAGGGCGAGTCCTTTCGCCGAATAAGTATTTTATCCATATATAATATATTCATACAACAAATAATTATGGCAAACACATTTCTAAAATTTATACGTATACGGTACTTTCTACAAATACCTAGAATATGTAAAATTCCATATTCTTCATCTTTAATCGAAATGGAAAACAGACAGCACTTTGTACATGTGAAATTGCATGCAGATCATGAATCTATCATTATCAAACATTGAAAGCGTTGAAAACTGTAACCTATACACCTAAAGTCCTCACCTTTCGTCTTAGAATCGTAACGAATCAGCTAGGTTTGCTAAGCTTCCGTATTCGGCAGTTTGGTAGCCTAAAGAATGAAATAGGTTAGCTATTTCATAACCTACAACCTTCACACTCCAAAACAGATTAGGGTTAGGGTTTCTTACCTAGAAACGAAGTTGGAATCGCCGGGAAAGCGATGAGAATGGGGTGGTGCAGCTTGTGTAGCGACAGGGAAAGAGGGTAGGAAGGATCTCCCACAACTCTCTAGCTTTCTCACTCTTTTCTCTCTTCTCTCTCTAGGGTTTCTCTCAAATTCGTATGGCTGTGAGAGAGAGGGTTCTAAGGTCCTTATATAGCCTAAAAACACTCTGAAATAGACTTGTGGACAAGGTATACTTAGGTTATAACCAAAGCGACTCTGTTTCAGCTCAACGGAGGACTTCTGGCGGGCCTCCTTGAGCCAAAGGTTAGACTTAAGCTCACCAATCTTGGATCTAGGTGGAGTTAAGTTCTCATTTCAGTCAGATTCCCAGATCACGCGTGGCAGACCAGTTTCAGTTCAACGGTCAGCGGATCTCGATCTGAAATTCCAAGTACACGGATATGTTTATGAAATTTTTCCTGATCCGAGGGTGTATTTGGGTGAGATTCTGATGGTCTGGTTGCTTACAAAATGTCCACAAGTAACAAGTCTTAGATTACTATTTGAGATATTTATTTTGTAAATAAAACAAGTGTTCTCACACTCTCTCGCTCCGGACTCAAGCGAACAGCCATGGGACACTGTCTGGATTTGATTTCTGAGATGGTTGTCAAGCCCAGCGAGGCGGTCCTAAGTCCTTAACTTCGTATTATTTGGATTCCCGATGTGTGGTCCAGACCTGATACAGAGTTTCAATGTGCTCCTGAGAGCTGTCGGGTAATGAGTTTGATCCTGGATTTTAGGGTAACCTAGCGTCAATGATTCTACAAGTTTTGGGTCTTGCAGATCGTATTTAAAGTGATTCAAATAGATTTCATGGCTAATCTAGTTTAGCACTTAGTTAACTTTGTCAAATTTTTAAAGGATTTAATCCTAAGTGATTTCTGGCCCAGGTGGTACTCGAGCCATTGTACGGAATTTTTTGAGTCGTTACATATCCTATCTTTCGACAGTGATGGTAATCAACTGGATATTTCTGATATGGAATAGTTGAATTTTTCATTAGTGATGAGGTAGAGGAGGGTTCTGATTCATATCCTAGGCTTATCATATTTTTGGGTTTTCTTCCCATGCATAGGAGTTTCTCAAATTTTTCATTGCTTTGAGTGAACTTTTGGGTTAGTTCAGTTGTTTGATCAAAATATTTTACTTCCATTTTTAGTTCTTATTTTTTTCTTTCTAAATTTTCAACTTTTAATTCTAGAAGTTCAATTTTCTTGATTAGATTGTCAAAAGTTATGCTTCAACTCTAATTCCTATCCCCTTTTTAATTTCCTTAAGATCAAGTTCTTCTTCCTCATCCGAATTTTTAAGACTGACAGTAGTGGTGGAGGCCATGAGAATTTTTAATGATTTTATGTCTCCATCACTACTTGACTTATTTGAATTTGAATTTGAATTTGAGGTGTCATCCCAGGTAGCTGCCATGGCTTTTCCTTTGCATTTCTTTGTAGGGCATTCCACGGAAACGTGACCAAACTTTTTACAATTATAACATTGAAGCTCTTTGGACTTGTTGAACTTTCCAGTTTGGCGCTTGCGGTCCGGTTGACCTCCCTTGTTGTTGTATGGTCTTCCACGGTTCATATTAAAGAATCTTTTGAATTTTTTAGCTAGGAGGGAAACTTCCTCATCTCCATCTTCATTCTCACTATCTTCTTCCTTTATTGTATTCAGGTTATTAGAGGTTTTGAGAACAATATTTTTAGATTTTGTGGGTGGTTTGAAGTATATTTCAAAGGTCTATAGGGAACCTACTAGTTCTTCTACTTTCATTTCTTCTATATTTTTGCACTCTTCAATGGTGGTGACCTTGGAGTTAAAACGTTCCGGTAGGGATCTTAGATTTTTTTTTTTAATACATATTTTAGGTACCAGGATTCTTTCTCCAAGTCTACCCATGGAGTTGCATATACTATTTAATTTTGTGAAAAACTCCATGAATGTCTCATCTTCTTCCATCTTTATTTGTTCGAATTTAGATGTGAGGAGTTGAAGCCTTGACATTTTTACCATATTGGTTCCTTCATGGGTAGTTTCCAATAACTCCCATACTACCTTAGAGTTCACACACATAATTATTTGATGAAATAGTTCTTGTGAAATTCCACAACAGATTGCATTCATGGCTTTAATATCATGTAATTTCATTTCTTTATCATATGTAGTCCATTACTCTTTTGGTTTTGGTTTGGACACAGTTGTATTGTTGTCTAGTACCACTTGTTCAGTTGGAGGTACATATCCATTCTCAACAACTTGCCAAACTTCAGTATCTAAAGCTTGTAAAAAATATGACATCCTGGACTTCCAATAAGGGTAATTTGAGCCATCAAAGAGAGGAGGCCGAGAGACAGCTGGTCCCTCTTTACTCATTGTTCCAACTTCTGTTTAGGATCTCCTTCTAGGTTGTTAAGCCCTTAAAGAGGAACCCACTTTGATACCAATTGAAATTGTTGGTTTGCACCGCACTAGTAAAAGTACGGAACTGTCTTTATAGTCCCAGAGGGGGGTGAATAGGACTTTTCAAGTGATTATACCTAATAAAAACTTCTATTACCTAATTTAAATGATTTACAAACTAACTTAGCAAGGCTATGTAACTCTAATGGCTTCTAAGCCAGTTAGAGGGTCTAATCACACAGGTGTCTTAAGATATTTTAATAAAGAAACTGGCCTATATCATAGTGAGCTTGTGTGTGGGAAGTGCTTCCTATCAATCAAATAACATTCATTCAATCATGTATAAGAATTTAAACATTTAAGCATATTTAAGCATGATTAAACAGATGCGCAAATGACAATCCCAAACACAAGCATGGATAGTAGTTCGGCTACATGCCTACCAAACTCTCGGCATACACACTCAATCCTAGCGTGCACCAGATTTCACTATCAAAGGTTTTAAATAGGTTCACCTATAACCTTTACTGTCCTACACTAAGGACACAAATTTATGCTCTTCGTAAGAGTAAAGGTCCTACACCTAGAACCCACGTTTTGGCCCACCGGCCAAGGTCCCACACAAGGAACCTAAACGAGTTTGTTGATAGCAAACTCTTGGCCTCAATCCTACAAGAGGAAAGAGATTAAACTTTTGAACTCTTATAATGACACTTACTTGTCAGATGAGTTCTTTATTGTAGCTTCTTCTTGGGTTCCATGATCTTCACCCTTTCGTGCTTGAATCAGGTCCCTAGTGCTCCCCTGATCGCGTCGCTTGGATTTATCTATTGCCTCAGCTTCACGATAAAAAACCTTGCATAAGATGTACCTACAAGGTGACCAAGGTTATGGGAGTTGGTTGAATCTCCTATCAAGGATAATGAGTGGATTTCCTAAGGGATTCAACCTATGGACGCTCTAGAGTATTAAAGAACCAAGGATTTTTCTTTTGGTTTGGTCTTTGAACTCTAGAGAAGGCACGAGTTTATGTTCTTCATTAAATAGGAGCTTTGAATGCTCAAAAGAGTGAAGGATCACAATGAAGAGAACCTGAAACTCATATGGATAGAGTCTAAATGGGCTAGGATAAGCTTAAGATACACTGAAGACTCTATGGTGCCTATTTTCACTAATTTTCCAAGTTCTTATAAACCATTTTTATAGGAAAAAGCTTCCAATGGATAGAAAACGATTATAAAATGGCTAGTTCTTAGTGCTACTGAAGTGACCTTCGGTACCATCGAACTTGCTTCAGTAGTACCAAATTATCTATCGGTAGTACCGAATTAAATTCCCCAAGTTGCTGACTAAAAACAGTCTCTTTCGGTGGTACCGAACTTTGTTCGTTGATGATAGTTGGTGTCACCGAAATACTCAGTCAGTGATACCGAATTAACGTTGTAAGCTTACTGAACTGTTTTGAGCCTCTTCGGTAACACCGAAGGTATCTTCAGTGGTACCGATGTGCTATTCGGTGGCACCTTCGTCCCATCAACAGTGGACATATTTTCCTATTTTTGTCTAATAGTTCAACAAATTAAGACTTGCTTAAGCCAAGACTATGGGACATAAAATATGGACTTGAGTTTAGCTTAGAATAGATGACCTAGGAGGGTTTTGTTATTTGGGTTGGGATCATCTATTTGAAAAGTTTTAAGATCGTAGAAGCGGTTCTTCCTATTCAATGTAGCTTTTCCTACTTCAGCTCCAGTTACGTCGCCGGTTTTCATTTGCCAAGAACTCATCCGACAAGAAGACACAACTCGTTAAGTGATTTACAAACTTGAGTGCAAATAAGTGCACTAACAATTAAAACTTAATTTGGTTTAGAACACAACTCGTCATGTGATGTTTAAGGCTTATTGTTTAATTTAGAACATGTTTGGTAGTCGGCGTGGAGATAGAGCTAAAGGTAGAGCCAGTCCTATGGAGGTCACACCGGGGTCCACCGAAAAGTGGTCAGTCACTTGATGGGGTCTCCGTGCTTTAGGCGACATTGCGGACATTCTTGGATAGCACATTCGCTGCAATCATAGAGGAGTTGCCCCAGTTGTGCAGGATGGCATTGGGGGCTTAATAGAGAAATGTAAGAGATTGAAGCCTCCTGCTTTTAAGGGTTTGTTGGAACCTATGGAGGCAGAAAAGTTTTAAAAGCAAATAGAGAAAATATTCACTCTTTTAAGATGTGATGAGGAGCAGAAGGTCACACTTGCGGTTTTCATGTTAGAGGGAGATGCCGACCACGGGTGGGAGACAATTGCTAGAACAATTAAAGAAGATACTGCATGGACGTGAGATATGTTCTGTGAGAAGTTCAATGAGAAATACTTTCCTAAGTGTTAAGGGAGCAGAAAGTAGAGGATTTCATAAGCTTAGGACAGGGGGATATGATCGTAGGCCAATATGAGTCTAAATTTATTGAACTATCCCATTTTGCCCCATATATGATTCAGGATGAAGTTCGCAAAGCTAAGAAGTTTGAGTAAGGTCTGAGAGGGTCAATTCGTAACAAGCTGACTCCATGTAAGCTTACATTATATGCTGATGTAGTACAATGGGCCCTAATGATGGAGAGAGACAATGAAGAATTCTGAAAAGGTCACAACCAGAAGAGAGAAGCGAAGAGCAATGCTAGGGCAATACCAAATACATCTCAAGCACAAGGCGATGCTTCTAAGAAGCAGAAGATGACGGTAACAAACACCTTAGCTCTAGCTTAGCCAATGAACATATTTATAGGTAATGTTGTAACTGTGGAATGGAGGGTCACTCTACTCATTTTCATAAACGACCGCCTCAGCAGCCACATTATTAGGCACTCCGGTAGATGCACTCAGGATGTAAGGCCTATGTCCTAGTACCATACTACTCCTTAGGATCCCGCAATCCTTCCCGTCGAATTCCGGTGACCCGCGACCTATAGACAACATTTGTGAGCGACCTTAAGTCACATCCTGTAGACCCGAGTTGACTCGACCCGAAACCTATACCATTACAACCACGCCATTGCCGTGTTTCCAACGCTGCGTCTTGTGCGCCAATGCAACACCTAGACTAGGAGAATGACCCGCGCATAATCTTGGCCATAGATTACACGTTATAGGGCTAAAGATTCCAGAGAGAGTAGATTCTCTACCTAGATCTATCATGAGGATGACATTATCATAGGCTACCTAGCCTAGGATGACATCACCCTAGCCCCCATGCTTGCTAGCAATAATGACTAGCATGTTATGCTCTCTTACACCCTCCATAATTGCCTTACAATGCAATGATGACCTTACAAACTCATGATTACTTGCATATACCTCTCTCTCCCTCTCATCTTCCTCATTTCACAACAAGACAAACCTTGTACGTCCATGAGAGACCCATCCACTCCAGCCCCTTTCTAGCTAGATCCCTCCCAATCCAACCCTCTAAATCCCATCTCCACTATTGAAGGAGCTTCATAGAAGCTTGAGCATATAAGGGAAGAAGAAGTAGGAGAGGTGTGTGTATTCTAGGACTAGATTTTCTTATTTTCTAGCATGAGGTAAGTGGGACCCACCAATCAATGGTAGGGATCTTATCTTGACCTCTAGGTGTGGCCAATGGCACACCTTAGCTTGCATGTAAGTGCCACGATGGGGCCAT
Source organism: Magnolia changhungtana (assembly GCA_030180095.1). Lineage (NCBI taxonomy): Eukaryota > Viridiplantae > Streptophyta > Magnoliopsida > Magnoliales > Magnoliaceae > Magnolia > Magnolia changhungtana. Next base: position 6,375,552 of record JASAUF010000426.1, on the reverse strand, counting down.
TCTCCATGGACCCCATCATGATGGTTCTTTGTTATTTAGCTTGATAGGGTCATCTAGACCCCTTAAATTTGTGGTGGGGGATGGCATCCCCACCTTTGATTGCTGATTTAAGGGCCCACATAGGAATGGGACCCATCTTGATGTATGTTTGATCATCTTGAGGGGCTCGTACTGGCGGAGCCCCTCCACTAGCCGTTTCTCTCTCTCTCTCTCTCTCTCTCTCTCTCTCTCTCTTCCTATTTTGATGGCCCACCATTGATGAATATATGTGTGATATTCGCATTGTCCACAAGTGGGACAACCCTGCTGGACCGCCTAGGGCCACCTTACTGCCCGTTTTTGGGCTGGCTTGAATTGGGGGGGGGGGGGAACAGCTATGTCGGCTTGATCCCAAGCAGTGTGGCCCACCCCTATGGACCCTGTCATGATGTATGGGTTTTATCTCCACCATCCAGTCCCTGAACTCCATACAATGAGCCAAATGGATGGTGTTCTGCTGGACAGACTGCTGCCCAGCAGTAACCCCAACGTGTGAAAAACACTATTAGCATTTTGATTCAAACAATGGTGGGTCACACTCACGTGGACCCCACCTTGTTGTATGTGGTCTGCAACCACACCGTCCATTTAGTTTCAGATCATTTCAGGGCTGGGCCCCATTCCTCGATCAGGCCTAACGACCCAACTAGGCCAGTGTCTAGCAGGGCTGGCCATCAGACCTATAGGGGCCACCTTGATGTTGTATGTTATCCATGCTGTTCTCCATTTTGATGGCCCACCTAGACCGGGCCCACCCACTGGTGGGACGTCTTCAGGTGGATCCCACCTTATTTATATAATACCCAGGCTGTCCAGGCCCTTCAGATCGTCTAGCAGGGTTAGGACAGGCCCACCCTGATATATGTGTTGTATTCATGTCATTCATTTGGTGGGGCCCACTGTAATATATATGGGCCACCATGAGCTATGTATTCCATCCAAATTGACCACCTACTGGACCCTAGCAGGCCAAAAAGTTGGGAGGGCTGGACTTCCAGCAAAGGCCCTATATTGCTGTATGTAGTTGTATATTATGAGGCTGTGAGGCCCACCAGGTTAAAGGTGTAATGCATGCACACTAATCATCTATTTTCTGAGACCATGGGCCCCATTAGTGCCTTATAAGGCTCACCAGTCCAAATTTCTGGACGTCCAGCAAGCCCAGATGGGCTAGACATCCAGCCTTAGAGCCCATTTTAACGCATGAGCTACCCATCTATTGTACTGGACTTTGTGGGTTGTTTGTAAGCCCACTATGATATGTGTTATACACCTTACCCAACCATTTTATAGAGTATATGGGCTGCCCCATGAGGCCCACCAGGATGCATGTGTTGTATGTCTTCCCTGGCCATTTATTTTCTGGGCTATGGGCTACCCCATGTAGCCCACTTTGATCCATGTAGACCATAGAACATCCCTTGAATCCCACCATGATGTATGAGATAATATGAATACTGCCCATTTATTTTCTAGCTACTATAAGAGTCATGGGCCCCATTATGAGATAGTTTCTATAGCAGGCTGCACTCTAGGAGGCAATGGTGGTTGAATGTCCACGTTATGAACCTCCCTAGGGCCCATTATTAGGCCCACTCTCATCTTCTCTAAGTGGGATAACCCAAACTGTTGGGCCCCCATTGTTGATGGTGCTTCCACCATGCCTCGTAGATTTGTCCAAGTCATAAAGCTCATCTTGTGCTTATCTACTACGTGATGGAGAGGGTGAGGAAACCCACTCTTTGTACTTAGGCTCATCCTCTTGACTTCCCTTGTTTTATACATTAGACTTACCTATGAGGCCTATCCTTGAAATAAGCATGTCATTTAGGCTATCTATTGATTATAGGAGAGTACAACATTACTTTTGGATATACCTAGTAGAGCATCATGATACATGCCCATACACATCATTTGTATGCTTGTTATGAGGAGTGATTGATTATAACATATGCCATTGGGATGATTGTTTTTGGGACTCCCTGAGAGGCAGAGTTGCCCCACATAAGCGCACAGGATTGATGTATGACTGGATAATATGACTCATGCATCTCGCATTTGTGTGATATGATCACTGTATACCTAAACAACATCAGGGGTATGGCCTCCACAGGCATATCCTATATGGCAAGATTGGATACCGAAAATATTTGGTTCTAGCACTAGGGAGCCATAGATATCCCTGGGAGAAAGTCCCTAAACCCTTATGGTACCAAGAGGATGCTTCAATGTCAAGACTAAGTGGATACATGAGCACCCATGTGCCGAATACCAGTAGGCCGCGTCTCCCAATGTGTCTGGGTTGGTTGGAAGGGGGTTTGACCTTACCCGCTCGGGTGAAGGGGACACAGATAAGTTGAGTTTGACTAGCTCAATGAATGGGCCCGCTACTGATGAGCCGGGTAGATATTAGCTGACTACTGGCCAGGTGGGTAGTGAGGTCTCTTACACTCACTTGGTTGCATGCCTAGGGGAGGGGTAGTCATTGTGGAGTTCACTAGACCCCGGTGATATCCCAGAGAGGAACTATACTGATATGTGGATCTAGCTGAGGACTAGTGTGCTTGTGTTGCACCTTATATATGACATTTGGCTACGTCGGCCTTGCATCGTATAGCCTTGGTACGGCTGATAACATTCATGCCTTGCATTGCATAACCTTGGTATGGCCGACAACATTCATGCCTTGCATCGAATAGCCTTGGTATGGCTGACAACATTCATGCCTTGCATCGAATAGCCTTGGTATGGCCGACAATGTTTTTGCCTTACATCGAATAGCCTTGGTATGGCTGACAACATTCATGCCTTGCATCGAATAGCCTTGGTATAGCCGACAACGTTTTTGCCTTACATCGAATAGCCTTGGTATGGCCGACAACATTTATGCCTTGCATCGAATAGCCTTGTATGGCTAATAACATTCATGGACTTGTCAGCATTTTTTGCATTACCTTGATATTTATATGTTTGACACATGCCTTGCACACACTTACACCACCCTCTAAGCTTTCCATAAGCTTATGCACGACCATTGCGTGCAGGTGACGCTAGGACGTAGCAGCATTAAGGTAGGAGCGTGCGGCTGATCTTATATAGTTTTGATATCTATCTTGTATTTCCCCTTTATGTATTGTACTCTAAAGTTTTTTTTTTTTTTTAATTATAGTGGATACGTGGTGATGTTATTATTTGTGTCTAGGTTATGCTTATGGTTATGCTTCTTAAAGAAAAGTTCATGTTGAAAATCCTCTTTGTAGGATCCCAGGATCAAAATCTAGTATATGGGTATTGAGAGACGAGAATGGGATACTATGGAGGTTGTCAGTGCTGAATTCGATGATCAAAAATTTTGTGAGCCCGGTTCCTGAGTTTGGGGTGTGACAGGAGTTGGTATTAAAGCAAAACTTGGGAATAATTGAGAACAACATCACATATCTGCTATAAACTTTGAACGATTAAGTCCCCGGGATCGATAACTTAGTAACCCTTTGATTTAGTTCCTCAACGTAGCAACTCTTGATAAGCCCCTTGTTCATTCCTACAGATCATGGCTACCAAGAGAGCGGCCCGAGTGACTCACGCTCCCCACCTGAGATTCCCATTCCCCTGACTGAGATTCCTGCTCCCCCACCTGAGACTCTACACCCCCATCTAAGACTAGCATAGCATCAACCGTGTTCGTGAGTGCTGACTAGCTACAACAAATGTTGCAGGTTTTGACCACCTCCCTCTAAGGGCAGGGCAAATGACCTGCTGAGATGCTCGAGCAAGCAGAGCAAGAGCGCGCGAGCGCCCTTTTTCAAGACTTCACCTAGCTCAATCCTCCACGATTTCAAGGAGAGCTCGACCCCACTGCAGCAAAGAGATGACACTCCCAGGTGGAGAAAATTTTTGACACTATAAGATATAGAACCCAGCAGCGGGTCCTGCTGGTGGTATTTCTACTTCGGGGCAAGGCCGAGCATCTTTGGACATCGGTCGCCTGAGTTGCAAGGGCTAATTTTGTATGGATGTGGGAGGAGTTTGTAGATCGGTTTGACCGGAAGTTTTTTCCTTACCACATTCGACAGCAGCGGGCACTTGAGTTTGAGACTTTGGTGCAAGAGGATATGAATATGAGGCCCACTTCATCACGGTGTAGAGATTCATGATGTATCTGGTTGATGATGAGGGATGGAAGGCTGGCCATTTCAAGAACGGCTTACGTTATGGTCTTCGGGGCCATGTTGTTGGGCATATGCTCCTAACTTTTGAGTAGGTGGTGCAGAGGGCACAGATTTATGAGGTAGAGTGGGCCGGTTCACAGAGGGATCATGGATAGAGGTGAGACCTGAAGAGGAAGGCCCCCTTTGATGGCTCCTAATAGCAGTAACACCAATCACAATAGAGGCGTGTAGCCCGCCCAGCCGCCTGAGCACCAACAACACCTCCAACACCACCTCAGAGGCAGTTATCGGTGCTTGTCATGGATGAAGAGAGACGAGGCACTGTAGGCGGGAGTGTCCCTACCCTCAGCAGCAGCAGAGAGTGCCACGACAGCCTTCACCACAATAGTAATAACAACAGTTCCTACCATAGAGGCCCCTACAGTAGTAGCAGCACCAGCCTCCAAGACCGGAACACTAAAGGCAATAATTTCAGCCGCCACAGCAGCAACAACAACAGTAGTGACCTCAGAGGGGACAAACACCTCCCCAGCTAGCTCAGGGAAGATTCTACACGGCCCAGCAGGAACCACAGTCAGCAGGAGGAGTTATTGAGGGTAACCTCCCTGTTTCTGCATGCATAACTTGAGTTTTGTTCGATTCTGGTGCATCTCATTCTTTTATGTCCGAGGACTTCTGCCGATCGACCAGATTACCAACAAAGTCTACTCATGAGGGATTGACAGTGTCGACACCCTTGGGGAAGACTACAGTACTAGGCCAATTTTGTTTGTCTTGCCCCGTTTTGGTAGGGGAGACCTTCTTGCTTGTTGATTTGTTTGTATTGCCGATGTCATAGTTCGACGTCATCTTGGGCATGGATTGACACCGAGTATCATGCCCTATTGGACTGCTCCGCGAGGACAGTCACATTCTTTATACCCTACTTACCATGGTTCAAGTTCGTAGCTGAGCCTAGAGGAGAGCAGCTTTCTTGTCTGATGTAGTGTGTCGTAGAGGAACCTATTGCCATAAGCATCGACCAGTTGTTAGTTGTCTGTGGTTTTTCTGATGTGTTTCAAGAGATTCTCAGATTACCGCCTCGCCGACATATTGAGTTTCAGATTGATCTTGTGCCCAATACCGTGCCTATCTCTAAGGCCCCGTATCATTTGGCACTGTTGGAGTTGAGGCCTATCTCTATAGAAGCAGTTAGATGAGTTGTGCAAGTTTGGCTTTATCTGTCCAAGCAGTTCACCGTGGGAAGCGTCGGTACTCTTCGTTAGGAAGAAGGATGGCTCGTTGAGGCTTTAGGTGGATTACCGCGAGTTCAACAAGGTCACGATTAAGAACAAATACCAGCTTCCGAAGATCGATGATTTGTTTAATCAGCTGCAGGATGCACAATTCTTTTTAAAGATAGACCTGCGGTCCAGTTATCATCAGATTTGGGTCCGAGAGGAGGATATCCCAAAGACAGCCTTCATGATGCGCTATGGTCATTTTGAGTTTCAGGTCATGTCCTTCAAACTGACCAATGCACCCGCCGTATTCATGCAGTTGATGAACGAGGCCTTCCGTCCATATCTTGATCAGTTTATTGTGGTATTCATTGATGACATTCTGATATATTTGAGGACCGGCGAAGACCATGTGTAGCATTTAGAGATTACTTTGCAGACCCTCCGTGCACAGTAGCTTTATGCGAAGCTGGAGAAGTGTGAGTTTTGGCAGGAGGATGTGAAGTTCCTCGGTCACGTGGTGATGAGGGAGGGTGTCGCAGTGGACCCCTTGAAGATAGATGCAATGCTTCAGTGGGGATAGCCCACGAACGGGTCCAAGATTTGTAGTTTCCTTGGTTTGACAAGCTATTACCGACGCTTTATTAAGGGATTCTCCCATATCATAGCACCGTTGACCAGGTTAATCCAGAAGGGCACTGAGTTTGTGTGGAGTGACTCCTGCAAGTGAGCATTTGTAGAGCTGAAGGACCACTTCATGTTCGCACCTATCCTCACTCTTCCCTCTGGGAGTGAAGGATTTATGGTATTTACCGATGTTTCGCATGTTGCTTTGGGTACTATCTTGATGCAGCATGGGAAGCCAGTGGCCTGCGCTCTCGCCAGCTCAAGGTCCATAAGCTGAACTACCCCTCACTTGATTTAGAGTTGGCTGCAGTCATCTTCACATTGAAGGTGTGGAGGCACTATGTTTATGGGGTTAGGTTCGAGCTCTTCTCCGACCATAAGAGCTTGAAGTATCTCTTCTCTCAGTCTGAGTTTAATATGGGGTAGAGACGTTAGATGGAGCTCCTGAAGGACTATGATTTTGATCTTCAGTACCACTCGAGCAAGGCGAACATGGTGGTGGATGCCCTTAGCTGTCAACTATGAGGCCTGGTGACACATATAATAGTTTATGAGTGGAAGATGCTCGAGGATATAGCAGAGTATAACTTCGAGTTTGGTCTGCAGTCTTCTATCGTTTAGTTATTGAGCTTGTCGATTCAACCCTCTCTTATCGCAAGGGTAATCGAGGCTCAGCAGACAGACGAGTCGTTACAGGATTATCGATCAGAGTCGGCATCTGAGAGTCAGTTAGATTGACAGATTGGTTCTGATGGTGGACTTCGTTTTAGAGGCCGATTATGTGTCTCGAATGTTCAAGAGTTGTACAGGGATCTTATAACCAAGGAACATCGATCGAGGTTTTCTATCCACCCTGGCTTGACGAAGATGTTCAGCGACATGAGGAGGCAGTATTTCTGGGCAGTGATGAAGCATCAGATAGCCAGTTTTGTGGCCGAGTGTGACACGTGCTAGTATGTCAAGGCCGATCATCAGAGACCCCTAGGTCCATGAAGCCGTTGAGTGTCCCATTGTGGAAGTGGGAGCACGTATCCACAAATTTTATCATGGATTTGTCGAGGACTCAGTATGATCATGATGTCATCTGGGTTGTCGTGGATTGTCTGATGAAGACATCGCACTTTCTCACGATTCGTGTGACCTGGCCTTTGGACCGTCTTGCCAGATTACTCATTGATGAGATCATGAGATTGCATGGTGTTCTAGTTTCGATCATTTCTGACTGAGAACCGAGGTTCACATCTCAGTTTTGGAGGAGCTTTCAAAAGGCGATGGGGTCTGTCTTACAGCTCAACACCGCGTATCATCTGTAGACCGATGGGCAAATCGAGAGGGTCAATCAGATCCTTGAGGATATGCTTCGAGCTTACGTGATTGACTTCTCGGGTAGTTGGAATGAGCATTTGCTCCTGACTGAGTTCGCATATAATAACAACTATCAGGCGACCATTGACATGACTCCCTTTGAGGTATTATATGACAGACCATGTAGACGCCCTAGTTGTTGGACTGAGGTTGGAGAGCACCATCTCTTAGGACCTAAGCTTCTATATTAGACATCAGAGGTCATCGATATCATCAGGCAGAGGATGCATACAGTTCAGTGCCGGCAGAAGATTTTTGTTAATCGTTGGCGTCGTCCCTTGGAGTTTGCAGTTGGGGACCATGTGTATCTTAAAGTCTCACCCATGAAGGGCGTGGTTCGATTTGGAGCGAAGGGCAAGCTTGCCCTGAGATTTATTGGACCTTTTGAGATCACTGGTACATTAGCGTTGTGACCTATAGGCTCACCTTACCACCTCAGTGGTCTTGCATCCACAACATTTTCCATGTTTCTATAATGTGAAAGTGTGGGTTAGACACCATTTCTGTGATTGATTGGCAACTGCTAGAGGTCAGTGAGGATGCTTCCTTAATTAACCAGCCAATTCGCATCCTTGATCGGAAGGAGCAGGTCCTCCGGACAAAGGTCCCTTAGTGAAGGTGTAGTGGGGTCACCATAGTGTTGATGAGGCATCTTAGGAGCGCAGTGCTGAGATTCAAGAGTGTTATTCCCATCTTTTTGTTGATTGATTAAAGCTTGTATTATATTTTTAATATACATATATATGATCCCATGTTTCCTCCTTCATTTTGTTCTGCATGATAGTATAAATTTTGTGGACAAAATTTTTATTAAGAGAGGAGAGCTGTAAGGCCTGTGTCCTAGTACCATACTGTTCCTTAGGATCTCACAATCCTCCTTGTTGAATTTTGGTGACCTGCGACCTGTAGACAACGTTTGCGAGCGACCTTAAGTCACATCCCGTAGACCCGAGTTGACTCGACTTGAAACCTATATCATTACGACCGCGCAGCCGCCACGGTTCCAATACCACGTCTCATATGCCAATGCGACACCTAGACTAGGAGATATGACCCGCGCATAATCCCGACCATAGACTACACATTACAGGGCCAAAGATTCCAGAGAGAGTATATTCTCTACCTAGAGCCATCATGAGGATGACATCATCCTATGCTACCTTTCCTAAGATGACATCACCTTATCCCCCATGCTTGCTAATAAAATAACTAGCATGCCATGCTCTCTTACACCCTCTATAATTGCCTTACAATGCAATGATGACCTTACAAACTCATGATTACTTGCATCTCCTCTCTCTCCCTCTTATCTTCCTTATTTTACAACAAGAGAAGCCTTAGACGTCCATGAGAGACCCATCCACTCCAGCCACTTTCTAGCTAAATCCCTCCCAATCCAACCCTCTAAATCCCATCTCCACTATTGAAGGAGCTCCATAGAAGCTTGAGCATACAAGGGAAGAAGAAGTAGGAGAGGTGGGTGTATTCTAGGACTAGATCTTCTTATTTTCTAGTATGAGGCAAGTGGGACCACCAATCAATGGTGGGGATCCTATCTTGACCTCTAGGTGTGGCCAATGGCGCACCTTAGCTTGCATGTAAGTGCCATGATGGGGCCATTCTCCATGGACCCCATCATGATGGTTCTTTGATATTTAGCTTGATAGGGTCATCTAGACCCCTTAATTTTGTGGTGAGGGATGGCATCCCCACCTTTGATTGATGATTTAAGGGCCCACACATGAATGGGACCCATCTTGATGTATGTTTGATCATCTTGAGGGGCTCGAAGTGGCGGAGCCCCTCCACTAGCTCTCTCTCTCTCTCTCTCTCTCTCTCTCTCTCTCTTCCCTGGTTTGATGGCCCACCATTAATGAATATATATGTGATATCCACATTGTCCACAAGTGGGATAGCCTTACTGGACTGCCTAGGGCCACCTTCCTGCACATTTTTGGGCTGGCTTGGATTGGGGGGGGGGGGGGGGGGACAGTTATGTCGGCTTAATCCCCAGCCATGTGGCCCACCCCTATGAACCTTGTCATGATGTATGGATTTTATCTCCACCATCCAGTCCTTGAATGTCCAGACATTGGGCCAGATGGACGGTGTTCTGCTGGATAGACTGTTGTCTAGTAGTAACCCCAACGTGTGAAAAACACTATTAGCATTTTGATTCAAATGTTGGTGGGCCATATTCACGTGGACCCCACCATGTTGTATGTGGTCCGCAACCACACCGTCCATCATTTCAAGGCTGGGCCCCATTCCTTAATCAGGCCCAATGCCCCAACTAGGCCAGCATTTAGCAGGGTTGGTCGTTAGACCTGTAGGGGCCACCTTGATGTTGTATGTTATCCATGACGTTCTCCATTTTGATGGCCCACATGGACGGGGCCCACCCTCTGGTGGGACATCTTTAGGTGGGTCCCACCTTGTTTATATGATACCAAGGCCATCCAGGCCCTTTGGATCATCCATCAGGGTTGGGACACTGCTGGACTAGCTTTCCAGTAGCAGGCCCACCCTGATATATGTGTTGTATTCATGCCATTCATCTGGTGGGGCCCACTGTGATATATATGGGCCACCATGAGCTATGTATTCCATCCAAATTGACCACCTACTGGACCCTAGCAGGCCAGGAAGTTGTGTCACGCCCCAAACTCGGAGACAGGCTCACAAAATTCCCGATCACTGAATCCGGCGCCGACAGCTTTCGTAGTACCCCATTCTTGGCTCCTGGCACTCATGTACCAGGTTCTAATCCTAGGATCCTACAAGGAGAATTTTCAACATAAATTTGTTTCAACATAAGCATAACATACGAAAAACAACCAATAACATCACCACATATCCACTATAATCAAAATCTTTTGAGTACAAGGCGTAAAGGGAAATACAATATAAAGATATCAAAAACACCAAACACTCAGCCGCACGCTCCTGCCTCAGTTCGACTACGGCGTCCTTGCGTCACCTGAACACAATGATCGTGCATAAGCCTAGAGGGTGGTGTAAGTGTATGCTAGGTATGTGCTACGTATGCAATATCAGAGTAATGCAGAAACATGCTGGTAAGTCCATGAATGCTATCAGCCGTACCAAGGCTATGCGACATAAGGCATGAATGTTATCGGTTATACCAATGCTATGCGATGCAAGGCATGAATGCTGTCAGCCATACCAATGCCATGCGATGCAAGGCCTACATGGCCAATTTCGTATGGAAGGTGTAATCACAAGCATACCAATCATCATGTGAATCCACATAATAATACAGCTCATCTCTAGAATATCTATAACGTCCTGAAAATTAGGGGTCAAGTAGCAACTCAACACCCGAGTTCCAAAACATCACTTATGCAACATAAATGCTTATGGTTGAATGTTGTCTGTGTTAGTGCAATAATCGTGACTGGGATTATACCAAAACAGTAATTCATACTCCAGATCAAGTTTTAAAATGCAAGCGGAAGACTGAAAGATGTATATAAATGCATATAAAGCCAGAAATGGTCACAATCAGTCTCTAGAGTATAAACACTTACTGAGTCACCATATACATGTATTTGTTTCAAAAATCAAAATGCCAAAAATGGTACAACTATAATGGTACACCCTGTAGCCCCATCATCTAAATGGCCTAAGCATAGCCTTCAGAGAATTGCATGTAGGAGAACTTATCCTGATCATCATAGTAATCAGGCTTAGCCTCCTGCGTCTCGTCGATACCTGCATCTAAGACAGAGTCTGGTGGGTGTCCAGAACACCGTCCCATAACGTGGGAGTGAGTAGCTAATTCAGTGGAACAATAAAGCATAGGTTAACATGTTATCAATTTAGTCAAGCAGTAATGATAAAGCAGTACAATCAAACATTCCTAAATACTCTTATTAATACAAGTATGGAATGCAGTCATGATGCATGCTCTCGCCAATGCTCCCTTGTGCGACAACATCTTACGTCCGCAGCAAGCGTTCATCCCTCAGTGCTCCACATCTTCCAGGCACATGCAGTGCTATGTTATGAGCGTGATTACCGAGTTATTATTAGTCCTTTTCATACAGCAGTATTGGGAAACTAAGGTACCTTCCTCATATCATTCCCAAACAATGATCCATTCTAATGTCGTCAGTCCTAGATAATCTCATAGGATGATACGGTTCTAGGTCGATGTAAAGGGCTGTCAGGGCTGTTACACGCACTCGTTGCACCGCTCCCCCATCACCTTATCAATACAGGCCTAGTTTATACTCTGTTTACTATAGGAAGGCTCGTCGCCTCACCGCAGATTTAGAGTATGCTCGAGATCACTACAAAGGGCTGTTAGGGCTGTTGCACACAATCGTTACACCACTCCCCCAACACCTTATCAGTGTAGGCCGACAGCTCGAATACATTGTCGCATACCACCGTATTTGGCTCACGAGTCTGGGTTGCTCACTGGCCACTACGGGGAGGCTCGTGGCCCCAGCGTAGGCCGACAGCTCTACCACGGTATCCCATACCACCATGCCCGGCTCATGAGTTTTAGCGGATCGAGGTACCAAGGTTAACAGGGTTACATTGGTAAGTTTGGTACCTTAGGTTCAAGTAGTAGCATCCATACATGGTGAACATACATTGGACAGATTGGGTTACTTGACGAGCTCGACTAGCATGAGCACACAACCAGCTAAACGACATGAAGTGCATAAGCACTTCGTGTGTCCTAACCACTGTTGCCAACCGAAGTACGACTCGGGTTCGTCAAACACATCCTACATGGTGAAATGAATCTTAGCGACGACTTCAAGCCTGTTACCGATTGTCTGGACTATCACATCGCGCCAATCACATCAAGTCATAACCGGAAAGCATATGTAATAGTCAAAGTAGAATAACAAAGTAATTCAAACATGTTATAAAGCACAATATAAACAGGAAATACAACACATACATTTCATAAGTAAGCGATTAACTTAAACAACTTACATGAAGGAAATCATACACATCACTAAGGTAGTTGAGAATCCTATCTCAACATCTACCTAAAGCACAATCATCTAAGTACTTACTCATACAAGCATTTTCACAAACACTTAGAATACACTTATTAACATACATAACATATATTAGCCAAAATAAGTATTAGGGCGAATTCTTGCACCGAGTAAGTGTTACACTTATATATAGCATGTTCATATAGTAATTTATCATGGTAAACACACTTTCAAAATTTGTATGTATATGGTATTTTCTACAAATATACAGAATACACAATATGCCATAATTTGCATACGCAATCGAAACGCAGAACGAACATCGCATTATGCATGTACCATAACACCCAGATCATGAATCTATCATTATTTGATATTGAAAGCTTTGAAAATCTTAACCTATACGTCTAAAGTTCTCACCTTATGCTGTAGAAACGCAACGAACTTAACAGAAACTCTACGCTTTTGTTAACGTCGATACGATGACCTATAACACAAGGTAACTCAACTACTTCGCTACTTGTGCTAATAGAAACCCTAAAACAGATTAGGGTTAGAGTTTTCTTACCTAGAAATGAAGTCGAAATCACCGGAAAAGCAATTAGATTGTGATGGTTAAGCACGTACGATAGCAGGGTAGAGTAACAGGAAGATGCTCCCACTTCTCTTACACTTTCTCTCTCCTTTCCCTCTTCTCTCTCCTAGGGTTTTCTCAAATTTGTATGGTGAGAATGAGAGAGGGTTTAAGGTCCTTATATAGGCCTAAAACTCACTAAACTAGACTCAGGATCATGGTATACCTAAGTTATGTCCAACGGGCATCTGTTCCAGCTCAACGGAGCACTTCTAGAGCCCCCCTTGAGCCAAAGGTCAGACTTAAGCTCACAAACTATGGATCTAGGCTGAGTTAATTTTCATTCCAATCGGGTTTCCAGATCACACATGGTGGACCTGTTTCAGTTCAACGGTCACTGAAACTCGATCAGGGTTACAAGTACACAGAGATGTATGGGAAATGTTTCCTGATCCGAGGGTGTATTTGGGTCAGATTCTGACGGTCTGATTGCTTATATTTGGCCTGTAAACATCAAGTCTCAGATTACTTAAATTTGATTTAATTTCTAAAGAAAACCAGATTTTCTCACGCTCCTCGCTCTGGGCTTAAGCGAACAGCCCCGCAATACTATTTGGTTTTGACTTCCGAGATGGTTGTTAAGCCTAGCAAGGTGGTCCTAATTTTATAACCTCATATCATTTAGACTTTCGATGTGCGGTCCAGATCTGATATAGAGATTCATTGTGCTCCCGAGAGCAGTCAGGTAATGAGTTTGATCCTAGATTTTAGGATAACCTAGCATCAATGATTCTACAAGTTTTGGGTCTTGCAGATCGTATTTAAAGTGATTCAAGCGGATTTCATGGCTAATCTAGTTTAGCACATAGTTAACTTTGTCTAATTTCTAAAGGATTTGGTCTTGAGTAATTTCTGCCTGAGGTGGTACTCAAGCCTTTGTACGGGATTTTTCGAGTCATTACAATCTACCCCCCTTAATGAAAAATTTTGTCCTCGAAATTAGTACCTTTTCATACTCCTCGAGAAGCTGAGGGTAGTTCTTTTTGACCTCGGCTTCAGTCTCTCAGGTAGCTTCCTCCTCTATATGATGCGTCCACAGTACCTTCACGAGTGGAATCACCTTACTGCGCAACACCTGCTCCTTCCTGTCTAGGATAAGCGTCGAATGCAGTACATATGTATCATAATCACTCAAGTGCACCTGCTCCCAATGGATGATGTGTGAAGGATCAGGGACGTATTTCTTTAGCATAGATACATGAAATACGTTATGCAAGCCTGCGAGTGGTGTGGGCAAAGCAAGACGATATGCCACCACACCCACTCTATCAAGTATCTGAAATGGGCCAATGAACCACAGCGTAAGCTTCCCTTTCTTCCTAAATCGAAGGACTCCCTTCATAGTGGAAACTCTAAGGAATATGTGATCTCCAACCTCGAACTCAAGTGGTCGTCGCTTCGTATCGGCATAACTCTTCTGTCTGCTCTAGGTCGTCAGGAGTCGACGCCTGATAATGTTGATCCTTTCCGAGGTCGCCTGTACTAACTCTAGGCCAATCAAGCTACGCTCGCTAACCTCTGCCCAGCAATGCGGTGCTCTGCAAGGGTGCCCATACAAGGCTTCGTAAGGAGCCATGCCAATACTTGCCTGAAAACTGTTGTTGTAGGCAAACTCTGCATACAAGAGGCAATCATCCCAACTGTCCTTGAAGTCCAAAACATAAGCCCGTAGCGTATCTTCTAAAATCTGATTCACTTGCTCTATCTGCCTGTCGGTCTGAGGATGGAACGTGGTACTGAACTTCAACTTCACACCCATCGCTTCCTGGATACGAGTCCAGAAGATAGACGTGAATCGCATGTCTCGATCCGACACGATCTCCAAGGGAACTCCATACAGACGCACTATTTCTTTGATGTACAACCTAGCCAAGTCATCTACAGAGTTCGTCACTCTAATAGGGAGAAAATGAGCCGATTTGGTTAATCGATCCACGATCACCCAAATAGAGTCATAACCCTTTCTCATCTTTGGTAGCCCCGAGATGAAGTCCTACTTCCATTCAGCTATGGGCATGGGCTGAAGGAGTTCAGGAGGTCGGCGATATTCAGCCTTGACCTGCTGGCACATGAGACAACGGGAAACATACTCTGCGATGTGGACCTTCATATTATCCCACCAAATACGACCATTTCATATCCTTATACATCTTCGTGTTACCAGGATGCATCGCAAGCTTCGAACTGTGAGCTGTCTCGAGAAGCTCTTGTCTCAAGTCCTAAATATTTGGGACACATAGATGGCCACGGTATCGTAAGCCCCCATCGGTACCAACTCTCTACTCGGAGTCCACATTATCACTAGCTTACTCTTGAAGCTCAGACAACTGATCGTCGCCCTTCTAGGCCTCGATAATCCGATCATCAATAAGTGGCCGCACTCGAATGTGTGTGATACATTCAAACGGTTCCTCCACCGTGAGCTTTTGCTCAAAGTCTCGCACGAACTCCAACATATCCCACTCTACTATCATCAGCGGAGCCACAAATGCTATAGCCTTCTTGCGACTCAACGCGTCTGCCACAAGGTTGGCCTTACCAGGATGGTAGGAAACCTCGAACTTGAAGTCCTTCAAGGTCTCCATCCATCGGCCCTGCCTCATATTCAAGTCCCGTTGAGTGAATATATACTTAAGGCTCTTTTGGTCGCAGAAAAGCTCAACTCCTCTCCATAGAGGTAATGTCTCCAGAGCTTCAATGCGAATATGACCACTGCTAACTCAAGGTCGTGCATAGCGTAATTCTCCTAGTGCTTCCTTAATTGTCTCGAGGCATACGCAATCACCCTGTCATTCTGCATAAGGACACAACCCAAACCAACATGAGACGCGTTAGTATATTTAGTGTACTTAACCCCTTGCTCTAATAATACCAGCACAAGGGCAGATGTCAGTCTATCCTTTAGCTCCTGAAAAGCTGCTTCCGCCTTCTCATTCTAGGCGAGCTTTAGATCCTTCCGTGTCAACTGAGACAACGGTCTGGCTATCTTCGAGAAGTCTCGAGTGAATCGTCAGTAATAGCCTACCAGGCCCAGAAAACTCCTCACCTCAGTAACTGAACCAGGCTGCTTCCAGTCCTGCACTGCAACTACCTTAGCTAGGTCCATTATTATCCCTTCCTTGGATACCACATGTCCCAGGAACTTAACTTCCTCCTGCCAGAAGTTGGACTTCTTATACTGCGCGAACAACTGGTTCTTTCTTAGAGCATCTCGGACTACCTGTAAGTGTTCCTTGTGCTCTTCCCGACTTGTGGAGTATATCAGGATGTCATCAATAAACACGATGATGAATCGTTATAGAAATGTCTGAAATACCTGGTTCATCAAGTCCATGAACACGGCCGGTGCGTTCGTGAGACCAAATGACATCACAAGGAACTCGTAATGCCCAAAACTGGTCCTGAAGGCCGTCTTCTACACGTCTTCATCTCTGACGCGCAACTGATGATACCCTGACTATAAATCGATCTTCGAAAAATACTTTGCCCCCCTCAGCTGATCAAACAGGTCTTCTATCCTGGGCAAAGGATATTTGTTCTTCACGGTCAACTGGTTCAACCTATAGTAATCAATACATAACCGTAGCGACCCGTCCTTCTTCTTGACAAACAACACAGGTGCTCTCCAAGGAAACACACTGGGTCGTATAAAGCCCTTATCTACTAGTCCATCAATCTGTTTCCTCAACTCCTCCATCTCACATGGAGGCATGCGATACATCGGTAATGAAACGGGTGTTGCACCAGGCACAAGATCAATGGTGAAGTCGATCTCACACCAAGGAGGTAACCCAGGAATCGGCTCAAACACGTCTGCAAAAGCCTGAACTACAAGCATATCCACAAGCGATGGAACATCAGTAGCCTCCAATGAAGAAGTGAAACACCACAATCGAGAAACATGACTGACCTAAACAGGGAAAGTAAAAGTCGTGCCCTCTAGTCCGTGGGCTGTAACCATCTTAGTCTCGTAATCGATCTCTGCTCGTATCTCAGTGAGCCAGTCCATACCGAAAATAACGTCGTAATGGAATAGGGGGACGATGATCAGGTTGACTAATACCGTTCTACCACCCAAGTCTATCGGGCAGCCCTCCCATATACGAGTAACGTCAGAGAAAGTCCCTGTGGCAGTGATGACCGTCACTCCCTTCATAGGAGCATTATCCAAACCTAGTCACTTGACTGTCATGCATGAGATCATAGAGGTAGTGGACCCTATGTCCACCAAGAAGAATACCTTGGACGTGTGCAGTGATCTCGAAGGCCATAGTGCTGAAGGTGCTGTCTCTGGCTCTTCTGCTGTAAGCGCATGAACACGTGCCTATTGTGGTCGGTTGGGCTGAGGCATCATAGGTCACTTGACGGCCTAAAACGAGGTGCAGGTGGTGTGAAGGATGGATGTGCAGGTGCTGTCCGCAGTGATGGAGCCGATAAAGCCTGATGGCGAGGACGATCCATCTGTTGCGGTGGTGCAAACCCGCTGTCTCTCATCCAGGCAAAATAACTCTCTGCAGGGTGACCCAATTTTCTGCAGTAAGAACAGGTCACACCTGGATGCCTCATCGGAACTACTGGTACCGCAATCCTGGGAGGAGAGTCAACACGAGGCCTCTTGCCAAGGAATGGCCTGCTCTAGATATCTGGTTGTGGCTATAGGGTCGCGAGCGTGTGTCAGTCGCTCAACATCTTACTATGCCTGCATAGACATATGAACCAACTTGGCATAGGAGGGTATGTTGACACAGCACATCTTTGACCGAATATCAGGTCGTAAGCCCTCAGAAAAACATCGTATTCGCATCTGCTCGTCAGTAAGTATCGTAGGGACGTATTTGCCCAACTCAGTAAATCGGTGCTCGTACTCAGTAACTGTCATGCCTCCCTGCCTAAGGCGTAAGAACTCATTCTTCCTCTCATGTCGGTAGGTCTGAGGGTAGTACTTTTTATGAAAATGAAACTCGAAATCTGCCCAAGTCCATACATAGCCAACTGTGACTGTCCGTAGGACACTATCCCATCACATACTGGCCTCCTTCTCAAACATAAATTTGGCTAACTCAACCTGCTCTGATTCGGTGCAATGCAGCATCTGTAGCATCTTGGAGATGCGGTCTAGCCAATATTCAGCCTCCTCGGGTCTGTGAGAACCCGTAAAAGTAGGAGGCCTCAAGCGCTGGAATCACTCGAGAAGACCATTAATACCCAAATGCCTCGTAGGGTATGTAACAGGTGCAGGCAGAAGCACATCCTCATCCTGAGCAGAAGGCTCTGCAGTCTCAGTAGGATGTGTAGACGGTAAAGGTGGAGTCTCACTCCCACCCTAAGATAAGGCCCCTGCAATAGTGGCCAAGAGCTGCTGGTGCTACTGCTGCATCAACATCATCATCTGCTCAAACCTATTAGTAGGTGGAGTAGGCTGAGGCACGTACTGCGTCGAGGAAGACGCACGGTCCTGCTTGCGAACCGGTGGTGTATAAGGTGGTAGTCTAGCTGTAGGACCAGTGGAAGGCTGAGATACAGGTATAGTCTCACGTTCCGGGTCCAAACCAGGGTCCATACAACCATCTCTGTGGGAAGGAGCCTGATCCATCGTATCAATGAGTGCGAGGTGTGCCGTGCTCTGCGTATATTTTTGTGGCATGCCCTATACAACATAGGGTGCAATACATGTAAGATGAAGCATAACAACACAATATACAAATACTTAAGCATTCCACACACTTCATAGGAAAAGAGGCTGCATGCATTTCATTTATCAAAATTGTCACAATACATGGAATACAGAGTTACATGAATCATGACAGAAGATACATGGGAGTTAATACAACCAAAGCCTCAAACATCTACAACATTCTACCAACTACTACACCCATCAAATCCTAAGGCGGTAACCAAAACAAACTACAAGACAACAGTATGGATGACTAGGCATCAGAGTCTGGTGATGGAGAAGGGGCACCCTTATCCTTCAGGCATCACATGATGGTTTTCAACGCGCGAGTTACTTTCTTGAACTTGTGCTTCACAAAGCCCCAAAGATCCATGAATCCTGTCGTAGGACAGCCTGACCCTATGGTAGCTCAGCATGATCCTTCTCTACTCGAGCTATATTAGCATCTCAAGCAGCCCGATCAGTGTACTGCACCGGTGCCGTAGGAGGGGAGCTCTCCTCTGTATCTTGGGCCTCCTCTTCCTCTTCTTCCTCTTCTTCCTGTTCCTCCTCTTCTATCTCAGCTCCATCTTCTGCCTCACTCTCTTCTTCCTCGTTCTCCGTCTCATAATCACTCTCCTCAGGTCGAGCCCGGCGTTGTCGTGGCCCAATATTCATCTGATTGAGGGTAGTCTCGTCGATGTGATGAACTGGCACTGGCATCTCCGCCCCAAGACTGTAGCCAAACTCATGTGCAAATCTGCATACGAGTCGGCCAAAAGGGAGCGAATCAGTCCTTCTAGCAGAGCGTGTAGTCTTAATTATCTGTCACAACACGAACGTAGGAACGCATAGGTTTGCTCTCTGTCCCACTTGATACAGAAAATCTACCATGAGGCGTGAACACTCACTACGATTGCTCCACCTGGGGTAGATATTGAACGTGAAGATGTGATGGAGCAAACGGAAGTCATCAGACATATCGGTCGCTAGAAGACTTTTGTTCGTCTGCTACTTGACTAGTCGGCCACCATAAAGGAAACGTGTGCGGTGATCCCTTTCACGAGCACTCCTCAGGTTCAGCTCGCTAGCATGTACCTCGATAAGGGGCACATTCAGAAGCTGAGATATCAACCTAACATCAACTGTGGCCAACTGATCCCTTCCACATGGGATCCGGAAATGTAAGGGTTCAAGCGTAGGCTCGTGAATGTTGGCATAGAAAGCTCGAACAGAGCTCGCATTGGCTCGATACCTGCCATCGAATAGTGGACTCCAATGGTCTTCTTCTATGAACTCGAATAACAGATACTCTCCAAAGAGCCGCCCATCCACCTGAGCTTCAAAGAGGACCCTACGACCCTTATACACTCCATGGGGTAACTCCGCTAATAGAGCCCTTTCAGCAGGAATCCGAGGATCAAGATCCCGCTTCATCCAAAACTCCCGAGCGACGCTTGAGCTAGCGGTGATGCCTCTCAGCCTCTTTGAATGCGTAGGGCGACTAAGCCCAGCTTCATCAACGACCCCCTTTCTCTTTCCCATGAGAGAAAGGATGGTGGAAACTGAGAAAATGGACACAACGAACTTGAAGAAGGCTATGGAAAGTGAAGAAAAAGGAGGAATGGGGTTAGAATTTTTGGTTCTCCATGGATTTGAGCCTCAACAGGGATTATAAAGGCCCAAACGACAGGGTTTGAAGAAAGGAAATGAAGAGATGGGATGGGTTGAGAGCTTACACGATTTTGAGCTTCAAATGAGGTAGTGTAGGAGCTCAAATGAGAGAAAACGGAAAAGGGTAGAGGGTAAGTGTTGCTGTAAACGATGGAGGGGTGTAGGTTTTAACAGGAAATGGCGGAATGGGTGATTAGAGGAGAGGTTTGAGAGAGAAAACCGAATTTTTGAAGGAAAGGGAGAGCTTAAAGGGGGGTTTTGTGAAGGAGGTAGGCATTTGGGGTAGTTTTAAGCCACAATCCATATATCAGGGGGTCACCCTAGGCCCCAAAGTTCGTTAGCCTACCGTTAACTAGCGAGGCCTCGCCAACTCGAAGACGTCCTCGCCACTCTCTGGATTGTCGTGATGCCTCACCATTTGGACGATGTCCTCGTGCCCCCTAGGTCCAAAAATGATGTGGGGTCTACACTCGGTCCCTCTGGATTTGCTGGATAGGCCCCTGACTCTGTTTTGAGTCGTTTCGGGTAGTTTTGGGATGTTTCTGATGTACAGGTATATTTACAGATTTCTAACGGTTCGGATGGGGTGAGTTGTGATCTAAACCTGCCGTTTGACGATCTAGAAGTGTTTTGGGGTGGCCTCGTGCGATCCCGGTTGAGTACAGACTCAAACAAAATGACCAATTTTGGTGAACTTCGCCGATCGGCGAAATCGGGCTACCTATGACTATTTCTAAGTTTTTTCACACCCTCCTATGTTGAAATACGTCAGCGTATGTCATGTGACCATAACCCAGGTCCAGTTTATTCCAAATCATTCTATGATACCAACTTGTAATGCCCTGAAAATTGGGGGCGAGTAGCAACTCAACACCCGAGTTCCAAAATATCACTTATGCAACATAAATGCTTATGATTGAATGTTGTCTATGTTAGTGCAATAATCATGAGTGGGATTATACCAAAATAGTAATTCATACTCCAGATCAAGTTATAAAATGCAAACGGAATACTGAAAGATGTATATAAATGCATATAAAGCCAAAAATGGTCACAATCGGTCTCCAAAGTATGAACACTTACTGAGTCACCATATACATATATTTGTTTCAAAAATTAAAATGCCTAAAATGGTACAACTATAATGGTACACCCTATAACCCCGTCATCTGAATGGCCTAAGCGTAGCCTCAAGAGAACTGCATGTAGGAGAACTCATCCCGATTATCATAGTAATCAGGCTCAGCCTCCTGTGTCTCGTCGATACCTGCATCTAAGAAAAAGTCTGGTAGGTGTCCAGAACACTGTCCCATAACGTGGGAGTGAGTAGCTAACTCAGTGGAATAATAAATCATAAGTTAACATGTTATCAATTCAGTCAAACAGTAATGATAAAGCAGTATAATCAAACATTTCTAAATACTCTTATTAATAAAGTATGGAATGCAGTCATGATGCATGCCCTCCCCAATGCTCCCTCGTGCGACAACATCTTACGTTTGCGGCATGCGTTCATCCCTCAGTGCTCCACATCTTCCAAGCACATGCAGTACTATGTTATGAGCATGATTACCAAGTTGTTGTTAGTCATTTTCATACAGCAGTATTGGGAAACTAAGGTACCTTTCTTATATTATTCCCAAACAATGATCCATTCTAGGGTCGTCAGTCTTAGATAATCTCATACGATGATACGGTTCTAGGTCGATGTAAAGGGCTGGCAGGGCTATTACACGCACTCATTGCACCGCTCCCCCATCACCTTATCAATACAGGCCTAGTTTATACTCTGTTTACTATGGGAAGGCTCGTCGCCTCACCGCAAATTCAGAGTATGCTCAAGGTCACTACAAAGGGCTGTCAGGGCTGTTGCATGCAATCGTTACCCCACTCCCCCATCACTTTATCAGTGTAGGCCGATAGCTCGAATACAGTGTCCCATACCACCATATTCGGCTCACGAGTCTGGGTTGTTCACTGGTCACTACGAGGAGGCTCGTGGCCCCAGCGTAGGCCGACAGCTCGACCACGGTGTCCCATACTACTATGCCCGACTGATGAGTCTTAGCGGATCGGGGTACAAGGTTAACGGGGTTACACTGGTAAGTTTGGTACCTTAGGTTCAAGCAGTAGTGTCCATACATGGTGAACATACATTGGACAGATCGGGTTACTTAACGAGCTCGACTAGCACGAGCGCACAACCAGCTAAATGACATGAAGTGCATAAGCACTTTACATGTCCTAACCACTGTCGCCAACCAAAGTACGACTCAGGTTCGTCAAACACATCCTACGTGGTAAAATGAATCTCAGCCATGATTTTGAGCCTGTTACCGATTGTCTAGACTATCACATAGCCTGAATCATATTCAAGTCGTAACCAGAAAGCATGTGTAATAGTCAAAGCAGAATAACAAAGTAATTCAAACATGTTATAAAACACAATATAAATAGGAAATACAACACATAAATTTCATAAGTAAGCGATTAACTTAAACAACTTACATGAAGGAAATCATACACATCACTAAGGCAGTTGAGAATCCTATCTCAACATCTACCTAAAACACAATCATCTAAGTAATTACTCATACAAGCATTTTCACAAACACTTAGAATACACTTATTAACATACATAACGTATATTAGCCAGAACAAGCATTAGGGCAAATTCTTTCACCGAGTAAGTGTTACACTTATATATAGCATGTTCATACAGTAATTTATTATGGTAAATACACTTTCAAAATTTGTACATATACGGTATTTTCTACAAATATACATAATACACAATATGCCATAATTTGCATACGCAATCGAAACGTAGAACGAACATCGCATTGTGCATGTATAATAACATCCAGATCATGAATCTATCATTATCTGACATTGAAAGCTTTGAAAACCTTAACCTATACGTCTAAAGTCCGCACCTTACACTGTAGAAACGTAACAAACTTAATATAAACTCTACGCTTTTGTTAATGCGATATGACGACCTATAACACAAGGTAAGTCAGCTACTTCGCTACTTGTGCCAAAAGAAACCCTAAAACAGGTTAGGGTTAGAGTTTTCTTACCTAGAAATGAAGTTGAAATCGTCGAAAAAGTGATTAGATCGTGATGGTTAAGCACGTACGATAGCAGGGTAGAGTAACAGGAAGATGCTCCTACTTCTCTCACACTTTCTATCTCCTTTCTCTCTTCTCTCTCCTAGGGTTTTCTCAAATTCATATGGTGAGAATGAGACAGGGTTTAAGGTCCTTATATAGGCCTAAAACTCACTAAACTAGACTCAGGATCATGGTATACCTAAGTTATATCCAATGGGCATCTGTTCTAGCTCAACGGAGCACTTCTAGAGCCCCCCTTGAGCCAAAGGTCGGACTTAAGCTCACAGACTATGGATCTAGGTTGAGTTAAGTTTTCATTCCAATGGGATTTCTAGATCACACATGGTGGATCAGTTTCAGTTCAACGGTCACTGAAACTCGTTCAGGGTTACAAGTACACAGAGATGTATGGGAAATGTTTCCTGATCCGAGGGTGTATTTGGGTTAGATTCTGACGGTTTGATTGCTTATATTTGGCCCGCAAACATCAAGTCTCAGATTACTTAAATTTGATTTAATTTCTAAAGAAAACCAGGTTTTCTCACGCTCCTCGCTCTGGGCTCAAGCGAACAGCCCTAGAATACTATCTAGTTTTGACTTCCGAGATGGTTGTCAAGCCCAGCAAGGTGGTCCTAATTCTATAACCTCGTATCATTCGGACTTTCGATGTGCAGTCCAAATCTAATACAGAGATTCAATGTGCTCCCGAGAGCGTTGGGTAATGAGTTTGATCATAGATTTTAGGGTAACTTAACGTCAATGATTCTACAAGTTTTGGGTCTTGCAGATCGTATTTAAAGTGATTCAAGTGGATTTCATGGCTTAATCTTGTTTAGCACATAGTTAACTTTGTCTAATTTCTAAAGGATTTGGTCTCGAGTAATTTCTACCTGAGGTGGTATTCGGGCCTTTGTACGGGATTTTTCGAGTCGTTACAATATCACTAGGGTTTAGTAAACTCAACATCAGCTTACCGCCCCATCTAGGCGCCCAACTTGGTAAGTAGAAGAGACCTCACTATCCGCCTGCCAATATCGGGCTCGGCTCGTCGATAGCGGACCCATTCCTCAAGCTGAGTCAAACTCACCCTAGTCATTGCCCTCTCACTCGGGCGGGTATGGCGACACCCCCTTCCAACCGATCACGACACATTGCGAGATATGGCCAACTGGTATTCGGCTCTCATGCACTCATGCATCCACTCGATCTAAACATTGGAGCATCCTCTTGGTACCATAAGGGTTTGGGGACTTTCACCCTGAGACATCTATGGTGCCTCCGTGCTAGAATAAGTATTTTTGGTATCCAATCCTACCATCCACGTTATGCCAGCGGAGGTCATAGCCCCGATATCATTAGGGCATACAGTAATCATATCACACAATGTAAGATACATGAGTCACACCATCCAGTCATGCATCTATCCTACGCATATCGAGCGCTTATGTGGGGCAACTTCGTCTATCAGGGAGTCCCATAAACAATCTAAAAGTGCTATGTTGATAAACCCTCAGTATTGTTAAATTTTCATGTGACAAACCAATTCAAGTTTGTATCTTGATTTGTATCAAGCTTGTGCATTTATTCACATTGAATCTTCAACGTTCATTTTGTTCGTGCTGAATCTATCCTACCGATATCTACGACGAACTTACCGAGATCCTCAAATTGGAAGAAAGTGAAGACTTTCATATATTGAGTGAAGACAGTGTTTTCAAGATCATTGCGGTTCAAGATCTGGAACCAGAAAAGTCCAAGAACTCAAGACCTAGTTGAAGATTATGTTTGGTATGTCGAGTTCAAGCTTTGAAGATCGCAAGAATTAAAGCTACTGAAGTAATCATATGTTTTATCTCACAAGTAAGGTATGATTAACCTAGATTGACCTTTGATCATGATTAGATCATTTCATACTTTCGGTCAGTCATTTTGGTCATTTTATAAGTGTAAAATTCTATTCTTTCGATTAGCCTTTGCACTGGCTTGACCAGTCCTAGTATTTCCTTAACTAGTCGAGGATTTGTTATGAATTTTTAAAAATTTTCTATTGGTCTATGACCAGTCCTGGTAACTGCTCGACCAGTCATGTGAATAGTGCTTGACCAATCGTGTAGTGCTCGACTCGTTTTCCAGCGAGTAATCTAGACTCACATGACCAGTCGTGTGGTATCCACGACCAGTCGAGCAGGCCACCCGACCAGTCGTGGGACCCACAAGGCCAATGGTGCGGCTAAAAAATCTTATCGTGCCAAAATTTTTGAAAATCTTTTTAGATAATGCCAGTCGTAGCTAACCAAAGGCCAGGCATGTGAACCAATTTTTCACCTATAAATAGTGCTCGAATTTAAGAGTTTTCTATTCAATTCTTATCATTCTTAAGCAATCACTCTGAGATTATTTTGAGTATATTCTAAGCTATTTTGTGCATATTTAAGATTCTTTATAGTGGCTCTTGTAATTTGATTTTGATTCTCTATTCCATTCTCATTTTGAAAAGGGATATTTGATTTACCTTTTCTTGAGATCAAAATCAATACAAAGCATTTGTTGATTTAATTAAAATCATCTAGACTTAAAACCCTATGCACTTGTGAGACCGAACGTTGAACATCTACGTCGTCATCAAGTTGGTTCTATTAGGCTGCTTCAGAATCTTCATACAGATAAGTATTTTGCTTTTTCTGTAATTTAATTCCTTTTTAGCTTGTGAGATTGTTCCAGAAAATCACTATTTTGGTTTTGTCTGAGGTAATCTAAAAAATCTTAGAGTGAGGGTTTTTTAAATTGTGTAAGCCCATCTAAAGACATAATTGTGAAGGTTTTAGGTGAACCTTGAAAACCTCATTTTAATTAGTGAACACTAATATCCTGAGAGAGTGGATATTAGGAGTGGACTAGTTGTGTGGCTATTGATTAACAGTTGGTGAACACACAAGCGAACCACTATAATTCTCTGTGTTTGGTGGATATGTGATTTATTTCTTTATCTTTTATGGTTTAAGAGTATGGGATGTATTTGTGGTTGTGAATGTTGTAATCTTTATATTTCAGCATTGTGTGGTGAATGTTGTAATAGATTAGTTTCTATTTCTTTAATCTCCTCTTGAGTTTGAGCTTTTCATACTCACTCATGTTCTAGTAAGGTTGTCCTGCCATAAGCCATTGGTTTTTGGTGTCAGGTTGTCCTTAGAACCAATTTTGTATCAACCTCTCAATACTTGATTTTTGGGGTTGTTATTTCCTTTTGTTATTTGCATTCCTTTTGGTTATCCGTTGTTTATATTTGGCTTATCAATTTTTTATTTAGCATAGTCTTATTCACCCCCCCCCCCTCTAGGACATATAGCTTGGCCTTTTCAAGTGGTATCAAAGCCTAATAGCTTGTTTATTTGGATTTAATTCTTGAGCTAACTGATCTAAGCTTTTAAGATGTCAAATTTTGATAGCCTTTCTATCACTAGGCCTCCACCTTTTGATGACTCTAATTATGCTTATTAGAAAGCCAGAATGAGAATATTCTTAAGGTCTCTTGATGAGAATGTGTGGCAAGCCACAGTAACTAAATGGATTCCACCTTTTATTGAAGTTCTAGGCCTTGATGGAACTAAATCTCTAAAAGTTGCTCCCTATAGCACTTGGCCCACTCTTCAGAGAACTGAGAGTAGTGCCAATGCTAAGGCTTTAAATGCAATTACTTGCGCACTATCACCAGATGAATTCAAAAGAATTATATTTGTGATACTGTGAAACAAGCCTGGGATATCTTAGAATTGACACACGAGGGTATGACTACTGTTAAGAAATCTAAACAACAAATCCTCACCACTAAGTTTGAGGAAATACGTATGGAAGAAAGTGAAACATTCATGGACTTCTATACTAAGTTGAATGACATAGTCAACTTTATGTGAGGTCTTGGAGATAGCATCCTAGAAAGCAAAGTTTGTGCAAAAGATACTACACTCACTACCTGAAAGGTTCAATTCAAAAGTCATGGCCATTCAGGAACTTCGTGATACAAACCATATGCAGGTTGAAGAACTGGTTGGTTCTTTATAAACCTACGAGTTAAACTTTAAAGCTCCGAAAGGTAAATCTATCGCCCTTAAGTCTTCTAAAAGCATGTCTTATGAAAATAACAATTTTATTTAGAAAATTCTGAAGATGATATGGCCCTTTTAGCCAAAAAGTTTTACAAGATTTTTAAAAGTAAAAAGAGGGTTGATGTTTAAAAACCTACCAAAAAGAAAAGATCAAGATAAAAAAAATTGGAAATCTTTAAAAGACAGCCAATGCTACAACTGCCATGAATATGGGCATCTAGCGAATAGATGTCCTAAAAAGGATAAACCTAAAAAGAAAGGTATGTTGGCTACATGGAATGAATCTTCCTGCTTTGAAGCCTCTTCTGAGTCAGAAGATTCTGAAATTGAGTCAGATAATGATGTTAAAGCCCAATGACTCTAGCCAAGTTCACTTTCTTAGATAATGATATAACCAGTGAAGAAATTTTAGGAAGTGATCATGAGAATGAAGAAGATCTTCAGGATGCTTATGATGCCCTATACAGGGAAAGTTGTAAAATAGCTGTTAAATTAAAACTACATAATGAAAAGTTTTTAAAATTGAAAGAGAATTTTGATAATCTGGTTTTGGAAAAATCACACCTTTCAGATTGCTTTGAAAAAACTAAGTGTAACTTAGATTTCAAAATGTCCAAAGTTGAAAACTTAAAATATGAAAATGAAAACCTAAAACTAGAAGTCTCTTCACTTTTGAGTTTGAAGGACACACGGAGGTATGCCTAAGGTGACACTAAATTAGAAAATCTCCTATTTGGATCCAAAAACTGTGGTGATCGATCTGGATTGGGCTATGATAAAAATATTCCTTTGAAATATAAGAATACTCCTCCTAAATTTTTTAAAGGAGAGTCTTCTAACTCAAAAGGGAAAAGTCTGAATCAAAATATTTCTAAAACGACTAAAACTTTTCAGTCATTAAATCCTAAAAAGAACCATATCAACTATAAAATTCAGAACTGTAATCATTTAGCTGAAAAAATTATAGACTTGGTTAAGGAGCCCTTAAGATCTTACTCGGTGGGTAGGAAGTATAACAATTATAATCAGAAGAAGACCAAATGCTCCTAAACCTAAAACTGTAATGAAATGGGTCCCTACGGTTGCTTCTTTGGTTGTCCACACCGCATTCAAAGCCACAAGTCATTCAAAGTGGTACCTGGATAGTGGTTACTCCAGACATATGACAAATGACAAAAAGTCTGTTCACCAGTCTTAAAGACATGACTGATGGTTCAGTCACATTCGGTGATGGTAGCAACTGCAAAATTGTTGGTCATGGTACGGTTCAACTCCCTAACCTCCCTCTATTTGAGAATGTTTTATATGTAGAAGGTTTAAAACATAATTTATTAAGCATTTCTTAAATTTGTGATAATAATCAAAGTGTAAATTTTTCAAACCAAAAATGTGAAATTTTAAATAAGAATGGTTTTGTAATATTAACTGGTCATAGAACTTCTGAGAACTGCTATATAGTTAGTGACTCAAGCTCAAATAAGCTATCGTGTTACATGGTCCATGCCGATAAGACCGAACTATGGCATAAGCGCCTAGGACATGTACACTACCGCAACTTGTATAGATTGAGTAAAAGTGAATTGGTAAGAGGTCTACCCAAAATAAAGAAAGTGGATAAGATATGTGGCGAGTTCCAGATTGGTAAACAAATCTGGAGTGTTCACAAAAAGATAAACTCCAATGCCACATCTAAACCACTCGAACTTCTCAACATGCATCTCATTGGACCAACTAGAACTGAGAGTCGAGGTGGCAAGAAGCATATTCTGGTCATTGTAGATGACTTTACCAGGTATACTTGGGTAGTCTTCTTAAGAGAGAAATCTGAAACTCTCGATAAAGTAAAAAGGGTACTTAAACTTATCCAAAATGAAAAAGAGTTACAAGTCACTAAGATCCGTAGTGATCATGGTTCTGAGTTTAAAACTAGCAGTTTTGAGAAATTTTATAGTGACCAAGGAATATCACATGAATATTTTGCTCCCAAAACACCATAACAAAATGGGATAGTGGAAAGGAAAAATAGGGTACTTCAAGAAATGGCAAATGTAATGTTAAATAGTATGAAGCTTCCTAAAAATCTCTAGGCTAAAGTCGTAAATACTACTTGTTATATAATTAACCATGTTTATATTAGAAAATCTAAAAATAAAATGGCTTATGAGATGTAGTTTGATAAGAAGCCTTCTATCAAATACTTTCGAGTTTTCGGTAGTAAATGCTATATCTTGCAAGACCGAGAACATCTGGGTAAATTTGACACCAAAAGTTATGAAGGAATATTTTTAGGGTATGCTCTGAATAGTCGAGCATATCTGGTACTTAACAAGAGAACCGATGTAATATAAGAATCTATTAATGTGGTCATCGATGATCATTTGAATACACCTGTCTCAAGTTCGAAGATGATGAGGTTCATCTAATTGATAAACTAGACTCTTCATCTAATCAAAATAACACATAATTAACCGTGTTTATATTAGAAAATCTAAAAATAAAATGGCTTATGAGATGTGGTTTGATAAGAAGCCTTCTATTAAATACTTTCGAGTTTTCGGCAGTAAATGTTATATCTTGCATGACCGAGAACATCTGGGTAAATTTGACACCAAAAGTTATGAAGGGATATTTTTAGGGTATGCTCTGAATAGTCGAGCATATCGGGTACTTAACAAGAGGACCGGTGTAATACAAGAATCTATTAATGTGGTCATTGATGATCATTTGAATACATCTGTCTCAAGTTCCGAAGATGATGAGGTTCATCTAATTGATAAACCAGACTCTTCATCTAATCAAAATAACACTGAACTACGAACAAATAAAGATCATCCTGCTGATCAAATCCTTGAAAATCCCCTCACTGGTGTATGTACTTATAAACAATTACAAGATATATGTAATTATGTGTGCTTTACATCTCATATGGAACCAGCTAACGTAAAAGAAGCCCTTATTGATGAAAACTGGATTGTAGCTATGTAAGAAGAGCTCAATTAGTTTATGAGAAATGATGTTTGGCATTTAGTTCCAAGACCAACTGATAAACATATTATGGGAACAAAATGGATTTTCAAGAATAAGTCTGATGGACTTGGTAACATAATTAGAAACAAGGCTAGGCTGGTTGTACAAAGATACACACAAATTGAAGGTATTGATTATGATGAAACCTTTGCCCCAGTAGCTCGTCTTGAATCAATTAGACTGTTTATATCCATTGCGTATTTTAAAAAATTCAAAATATATCAAATGGATGTTAAGAGTGCATTTTTAAATGGTGATTTGCATGAAGAAGTATACATTGAATAACCAAAGGGTTTTGAAGACCCTAAGCATGCTAATCATGTTTATCACCTAAAAAAGGTACTCTATGGTTTGAAACAGGCTCCCAAGGCATAGTACGAGAAATTAACTACATTCTTGTTAAGTCATGAGTTTGTTATAGGGAGTGTAGATAAAACATTATTTGTTAAGAAACATAATGATCATATTTTAATAGTGCAAATCTATGTTGATGACATTATCTATAGATCTACTTGTGCTAACATGATTGTTGAGTTTGCAGATCTTATGAAGTTTAAATTTGAAATGAGTATGGTTGGAGAATTAAATTATTTCCTAGGGTTGCAAGTCAAACAACTTCTTAATGGATTCTTCATCTCTAAACCAAATATGCTCTGAAGTTGGTTAAAAAGTTTGGATTTGAGAGTAGAAAAAATTTTGATACTCCAATGAGTACCACTCTGAAACTCTCTAAGGATTCAACAGGTAAGAGTGTGGATCCTAAGTTGTATCACAGTATGATAGGAAGTTTACTTTATTTAACTGCGAGTCAACCTGATATTGCTTTTAGCATCGAAATTTGTGTCAGATATCAATCGGACCCTAAAGAGTCCCACTTGATTGTTGTCAAGCAAATTTTGCGATATGTTGCTAGTTCAACTAATCTTGGTCTCTGGTGCAATTAGCTGGTTACACGGATGTTGATTGGGCTGGTAACATTGATGATCGTAAATCGACCAGCGGTGGTTGTTTCTACGTCAGGAACTGTCTAGTTTCCTGGCTAAGTAAGAAACAAAGTTCCGTATCGCTCTCCACTGCTGAGGCTGAATATATTGCTGCAGGTAATGCATGCACTCAGCTAGTATGGATGAAGGGAATGCTAAGCGATTACAGAATTGTGTAAGAATCTATGATGTTATATTGTAATAACTCAATTGCAATTGATGTTACCAAAAATCCTATTCAGCATTCATGAACCAAGCACATTGACATTATGAACCAAGCACATTGACATTATGTATTATTATATTCATGAATTGGTGGAAGAAAAGATAATTTTATTAGAATATATTCAAATCGAGAATCAACTAGCTGACATATACAAAACCGGTCGACA
The DNA here is from genome assembly GCA_030180095.1 of Magnolia changhungtana. Classification (NCBI taxonomy): domain Eukaryota; kingdom Viridiplantae; phylum Streptophyta; class Magnoliopsida; order Magnoliales; family Magnoliaceae; genus Magnolia; species Magnolia changhungtana. The sequence continues at coordinate 6,343,565 of JASAUF010000426.1, read as the reverse complement.
AAAATCAATATGCAAAATTGAAATTTAATGTTGGTATGTGCAATATGAACTGATGATTTGTGCTTATTTGTATCATAATGTATGTATATATTATTTTTCATTTTTTTTTAAAAATTTAAATATATACAAAATTGCACATTTTCAGTGTTACACAACCAGTCGAGTACACACTTGACCAGTCGTATCACTACCGGTAGAGTATGTACATGACTAGTCGTGAAACTAGTGAATTGGGTTTTTATTTAGGAAAAAGTCATTTTTCTTCATTTCTTTATTCTTCTCCATCAAGCCCAACCAAGACTAGTCGAACCCATCACTCGATTACTCTCCGGTTAGTACTTCATTTTTTATTTCCTCGTGGATTTAAGTTTTTTGATCATCCTTAATCTTGATTTTGCTTCTTGTTTTAAGATTTATGGTGGTTTGAAAGGGTTTTTTCGTTAAAATCTAATTTGCTTGGAATCCTTTCATTCATTTTTTACAGTCCTTTGTTTCTTCATTTTCTTGTTAGAATGGAATGAAGAAATAGGAAGATAACCACTCATGGTCCCTCTTCATCCCGTTCTGCACCCATTACCGTGCGTTACCTTTGGCCTCCCGAAGAGGATCCCAAGTATGTGCGGGATTTTCATCTTAGAAATCTGATTGTTGAGCGTGTTGTCATTGTTAATCATCTTGAGCGCTTCAACATTAAGATACTTTGTTTATTTGATTTGGATGAGTAGTTATTAATTCTATATGCTCTCTTATTCTCTTCATTTATCCTTATTCGCTTCCTTTGTCATGTTGTGACAAAAAGGGGGAGATATTGTCATATGTGAATGATAAGAGAATGAGGATATGATATGAGATGATGAAATGTGGCTAATATTTTTTTATTTTTTTTTGCAAAGAGTAGTGGATTAAGGGGGAGAGTTGATTATTGTGCATGATATCTATTATGGATCATATCATACATGTGTATGCATGTTAGTGTAACATGTTTGTGCAATGTGTTGTTTGAATACCTATTGCATATTGTAATTTTGGTTTTGTTACAAATTTGAGAAAGGGGGAGATTGAAAGTGCTATGTTGATAAACCCTAAGTATTGTCAAATTTTCATGTGACAAACCAATTCAAGTTTGTATCTTGATTTGTATCAAGCTTGTGCATCTGTTCACATTGAATCTTCGACGTTCATTTTGCTCGTGCTGAATCTATCCTGCCGATATCTACGATAAACTTACCGAGATCTTCAAACTGGAAGAAAGTGAAGACTTTCATATATTAAGTGAAGATAGTGTTTTTAAGATCATTGCGGTTCAAGAGATGGAACCAGAAAAGTCTAAGAACTCAAGACTTAGTTGAAGATTATGTTTGGTATGTCGAGTTCAAGCTTTGAAGATCGCAAGAATTAAAGCTACTGAAGTGATCGATAGATTAAGTGTTCATATATTCTATCTCACAAGTAAGGTATGATTGACCTAAATTGACCTTAGATCATGATTAGATCATTTCATACTTTCGGTTGGTCATTTTGGTCATTTTATAAGTGTAAAATTCTATTCTTTTGACTAGCCCTAGCACTGGCTCGACTAGTCCAAGTATTTCCTCGACCAGTCTAGGATTTGTTATGAAGTTTTAAAATTTTTTTGTTGGTTTACGACCAGTCCTGGAAACTGTTTGACCAATCGTGTAAATAGTGCTCGACCAGTCGTGCACTGCTTGACTTGTTTTCTAGCGAGTAATCTGGACTCACACGACCAGTTGTGTGGTGTCCACGACCAGTCGAGCAGGCCACTTGACTAGTCATCAGACCCATAAGGCCAGTCATGCAGTTGAAAAGTCTTATCGTGCCAGAATTTTTGAAAATCTGTTTGGATAAGACCAGTCGTAGCTAACCAAAGGCCAGTCGTGCGAACCGATTTTTCACCTATAAATAGTGCTCGAATTTCAGAGTTTTCTATTCAATTCTTATCATTCTTAAACAATCACTCTGAGATTATTTTCAGTACATTCTAAGCTATTTTGTGCATATTTAAGATTCTTTATAGTAGCTCTTGATTTTGATTATCTATTCCATTCTCATTTTGAAAAAGGATATTTGATTTGCTCTTTCTTGAGATCAAAATTAATACAAAGCCCTTACTGATTTAATTAAAAATTATCTAGACTTAGAACTTTATACACTTGTGAGACTGAACATTGAACATCTACGTCGTCATCAAGTTGGTTTTGTCTGAGGTGATCTAGAAAATCTCAGAGCGAGAGGTTTTTTAAATTGTGTAAGCCCAACTAAAGACACAATTTCAAAGGTTTTAGGTGAACCTTGAAAAACCTATTTTGATTAGTGAACGTTAATATCCCGAGGGAGTGGATATTAGGAGTGGAGTAGTTGTGTGGTTGTTGATTAACAGTTGGTGTACACACAAGCGAACCACTATAATTCTCTGTGTTTAGTGGATGTGTGATTTATTTCTTTATCTTTTATGGTTTAAGATTGTGGGAGGTATTTGTGGATGTGAATGTTGTAATCTTTATATTTTAGCATTGTGTAGTGAATTTTGTAATAGATTAGTTTCTATTTCTTTCATCTCCTCTTGAGTTTGAGTTTTTTATACTCACCCATGTTCTATTAAGGTTGTCCTGCCATAAGCCATTGGTTTTTGGTGTCAGGTTGTCCTTAGAACCAAGTTTGTATCAACCTCTCAATACTTGATTTTTGAGGTTGTTATTTGTATTCCCTTTAGCTATCTGTTGTTTATATTCTGCTTATAAATTTTTTATTTGACATAGCCCTATTCACCCCCCCCCCCCAAGGACATATAGCTCAGCCTTTTCACAATCTGTCCAATGGCATATGCTATGATCAATCACTCCTCATATCAAGCATACATATAATGCGCATGGGCATGAATCATGAAGTTATGCTAGCACATACTCAGTAAGTCCTTGCAAATAAAGTATACTAGCATGACTATAAGCAAATAATCGACCTATATACATAGCGGTGTCCACGAAAGGATGGTGGATCTAATCCATAACATCAAGATGAGTCCTCAACAGTGGATATACCAAATCTGATATCATAGATCCTTGCATCTATAGCAAGCAGTGATGTTGTACTCTCCTCATAACCAGGATGGGCCTAGATAGCCTAATCATATCTAGAATGGGCCTAAGGACGAGGAGTGGGCTTTCCTCACCCTCTCCATCATGTAGTAAACTAGACTTCCTAAGGGGCCCAATAAACATAAGGTGGACCTAATAACTTGGACAACCTATAAGGCATGATGGAAGCATAAACAATAGTGGGGGCCCAATGGTTTGGGGTATGCCCATTAAGAGGAGATGAGAATGGGCCACACAACGGGCCTTAGGGAGGATTACAATGTGAGCATTTAATGACCATTGCTCTTATAATGTGGACATTTAACCATCATTGCTGCCAAGGCATAACCCATTTAGAACCTATCCTATAATGGGGTCTATAGTCTTTATACTAACTAGGAGATGGATGGCCATCATAAACATTATTACATACATCGTGGTGGGCTCACATATCACAATTAGGCCTCATATGCACCACGATGGGCCTCATCACAAGGGCCTCATATGCATCACATTGGGCCTCACACAAGGTCTTCATATACATCACCATGGGCCTCATATAAGGGCCTTACATGCATCACATTGGGCCTCATATACATCACATTGGGCCTCACAAAAGGGCTTCATATACATCCCCATGGGCCTCATATACATTACATTGGGCCTCACATAAGGTTTTCATATACATCACCATGGGCCTCATACAAGGGCCTTACATGCATCACATTGGGCCCCGTGAAACAACCCATGATTTAGACACAATGGGAGGATAGTGAGTGTAACACATACATCATAGTGGGCCTTATGGGGCAACCCATGTGTTCTAGAAAATAAATGAACAACATGAATATAGAACATATACAACATGGTGGGCCTACAAGATAGGCCCCACCAAATAGACAGTGTGTATGCAACACAAACATCACAGTGGGCTTGCTGGACGTCCAGCCCATGGATGGCCTGGTGGAAATACACATCATGGTAGGTCTACTGGACGTCCAATCCATAGATGACCTGAGTGAAACAGATACATCAGTGGGTCCCACGTCCGGCCCTTGGACGACATGGAATAAAACACATCCATCAAGGTGGGTTTCACCGTCCAGGGATGGACGGTGTAGATACAACACAAACATCAAGGTAGGCCCCACCCCCACATGTAAAGCATGTGTAGGGTGGGTCCCACGTCCTGAGATGGATGGACAGTGTGAATACGGCACTTGCATCGTGGTGGAGTCCCACCGTCCAGCAGCTGGACGGTGAGGATGAAACCCATACATCAAGGTGGGTCCACGCATGTGGCCCACTAGCTTTGGATAAAGCTGATATTTATGTTTTCCTTCATGCCGGCCCCTCCAAACGGATAGGCTACAAGCATGCCCGCTGGACAGGCAGCAATGTGGGCTAGGTGTGGGCCTGTTGGCCCTAGATTGTATGAATGTTCATCAAGGTGGGGTCCACATGTCAATGGGCCACCCCACTTTAAAAGGATCAAGCTGGTATTTGGGTTTTTCCCTCAACCAGGCTTGCATGGTCTATCCAGCCATGTAGGCCTAATCTGGGCAGCAAGATGGGCCCTATTTGCTGGATGGTGGGTGTCCCACTACATGGACAACTAGGATAAGATACATACATCATCAGGTGGGCCATCATACAAGGAGAAAGAGAAAGAGAGAGAAAAGGAGAGAAACGTGTGACGGAGGGGCCCTGCCACTATGGGCCCCTCTAATACATGCATCAATACATACATTAAGATGGGTCCCAAACATATGGGCCCATAAATAAGATCAAGGGTGGAGATTTCCTTCCCACCATGAATTAGGGCCTAGATGGACTTCATGCACTACAAAATTAAATCAAACATCATGGTGGGGTCCATGAAGAATGGCCCCACCATGGATTCATGCATGCAAGTTAAGATGGGCCATTGGCCACACCTAGAGGTCAAGGTTGGATCCTCACCATTGATTGGTGGGTCCTAGTTGCCTCATGCTAGAAAAATTAGAAAATTCATGCAAGAAAACAAAAATCTAATCTTACAAAAGCACCCACCTCTCTAACTTCTTCTTCTTCTTCTACCTATAGGTTCTAGAGCTTCAAGAGGGCTGATTTAATGGTTGAGATGAGGTTTATATGGTTGGATTGAGAGGGATTAATGGTGGAATGTAGCTGGATTTTCTCTCTAAGGTGGGACGTTCATAGATTCTCTCTTGCTAGATGAGATGAGAAACGAGGGAAAAAGAGAGGGAGGGAGAGATGTAGGGATGGCAATGATTGGTTTGTAAGACAATAATGACTTGTAAGAGAGGCATGCTAACAACGAGTGCATGTAAAAAGCATGGGAGCTAGGGTGACATCATCCTACCCTAGGTAGGCTAGGGTGATGTCACCATCATGATAACTTTTTAGGGAAATGCACTAGGACACCTAAGGTCCCGCAATCATGCGATCAACGACCGTGATAGAGTGCGGCCCACATCTCACAATTTAAGCGTCGAATTAGCACATGAGATGCAGCATCGGAGCCGTGGCGACAACGCGGTCACAATGACATAACTCTTAGGTTGAGTCAGCTCGGGTTCACAGGATGCAACTCAGGGTCGCTCACAAACGCTATCTACAGGTCACGGGTCGCCGAAATTCAACCGGAAGGACCGCGGGATCCTACAAAATGGAATGGTACTAGGACACATGCCTGGCAATTTAGGAGGGCTGGACGTCCAGTAAAGGCCCTATATTGTTGTATGTAGTTGTATATTATGAGGTTGTGAGGCCCACCAGGTTGAAGGTGTAATGCATACATACTAAGCATCTATTTTTTGAGACCATGGGCCCCATTAGTGCCTTGTAAGGCCCACCTTCCATCTGAATGGATTAAGGACCAGACAGTCCGAATTTCTAGACGTCAAGCAGGCCCAGATGGGCTGGACATCCATCCTTAGAGCCCATTTTAATGCATGAGCTACCTATCTATTGTGCTGGACTTTGTGGGCCGTTTGTAAGCCCACTATGATGTATGTATTATACACCTTGCCCAACCATTTTATAGAGTATATGGGCTGCCCCATGAGGCCCGCCAAGATGCATGTGTTGTATATCTTCCCTGGTCATTTATTTTCCGGGCTATGGGCTGCCCCATGTAACCAACCTTAATGTATGTAGACCATGGGTTGTCCCTTGAAGCCCACCATGATGTATGAGATAATATGAATGCTGCCTATTTATTTTCTAGCTATTGTAAGGGTCATGGGCCCCATTGTGAGATAGTTTCTATAGCGGGCTGCACTCTAGGAGACAATGGTGGTTAAATGTCCACGTTGCAAACCTCCCTAAGGCCCATTATTAGGCCCACTCTCATCTTCTCTTAGTAGGCTAACCCAAAACATTAGGCCCCCATTATTGATGGTGCTTCTACCATGCCTTGTAGATTTGCCAAGCCATAAAGTGAAAGTGCCCTAGTTTGTCAATTAGCGTGAAGGTTGAGTCGGTGAGTCAAGTGAGCCCCATAAGAAGATCGTTCAAGCCATTGCCTGAACCGGATGTGTCTTCTGAGTCGTCAAAGGTAAATTAAGCCTTACATCCCATGGCCCAAAACACACAGGTAAATAAATCGTTAAAAGCCTTAGAACAACACAGGAATGAAAAGTCTGAAAACTTCTTCTTAACAATAAAATTTTCTAAGTTTTTCAGCTTAGTTCAATAACATCGAGCTTCCATCGATAACATCAAACACTCAATATCGATGACACCGAAAAGGCTTCGATAACATTAAATTAAGACATTTTATCTCCAGCAACCACAAAGTATTTGGACAAACTTTTTGATAATTCAAATATACCTTCGATGACATCGAACTTCAGTAATCGATGACATCGAAGGCAAGTCAATAACATCGAAGTACTTAGAGCATTATCCAGTAAAATATTTTGATATTGCTCGAGGAATTGAATTTGTTTTGATGTAATCAAAATTCAAATTGTGATGATATCGAAACTGGTTCGATGAGATCAAATCTGGACTAGATGTGTCCAGCAAGCTTAACAGAAAAATCTGTGAAAATGTTCGAGAAATTGAGATAGTCTCGATAACATCGATATTTGAATTTCGATGACATCGAGGACGTCTCGATGAAATTGGATCATGGACAAAAAGTGTCCAGCGAGCTTTCGCGAAATATCATAAAAAAAGATCGAGGAATCGATCTTGCTTTCAATGATATCAGAATTTGAATTTTGATATCATCAAATTAAGATCGATGACATCGATGCCTTCTTTAAGAAAGTCCTTCAAGCTCTATGTAATGTCATGTCGAGGAATTGAAGAATGATTCAATGACAACGAAGTTCAAAAATTGATGACATCGAATCAAGATCGATGACATCAATCTTTTATCAAAAGTTCCTAGAATATGTTTCTATTGAGTTCGTATCATCAAACCGATATTTGATGCCATCGAAAGTATGCATTCGATGACATCAAATTAGGTTCAATGACATTGAAATCTATCAGAAACTGACAATTTTATTTTCATTGGAACTTTTGCGTATATAAGGAGAGCTTGTTCTTGGTTATTGTATTGAGAAAAAGTGAGAGAGCTTTGAGAGAGTAACTGTATACCACATACCTTAAGCCCTTTTTCTCATGGGAGTTCATTCCTCAATCCAACCTCATTATTGATATTCAATAGAGTGGATTAGTGAATGAACTTCCTCATTCAAGGATCATCCAACTACTATCTTAATGGCAAATCAATGAGCTGGGATAGCTTGAATGCTTGATAGCTTGGAATCACTCCTTCTCTAAAATAGGAAAACATTTATTAGATTATGATTCCAACATAACCTTGACCTAACCCGTCACCTTAATTAGAGTATCATCTAGTGTTGTGGATTAAGGGAGCTGAAGTATCTTCACCATCAAGGAGAAGATCTTCATCAACGAGAAAGAATGGGGCTCATCTACTTATCTGTAAGTCATTAGAGTCTAGAGACCCTGTTGATCATTCCTTATGTAGGATTGGGTCACAGGTACATCTCACCCCTTACAAGCCCTCATAGGAGGCCTCCAATGGGAGAGTACGTTTGGGTGTTGTGTTGACCCTTGATCTTGTGTAGGGCATAAACTTAAGTCCTTTATATAGGTCTTTGGCCTATATGGCCTAAACTAGGGTTCTTGTGTGAATCCTTGACCTGTGTGGTTTAAACTAAGTTTCTTATGTAGATCCTTGTCCTGTGTAGCCTAAAACCTAGGTTCCTTGTGTGGATCTTTTGCTCTTGTGTGGGGCATAAACTTGTGCCTTGTGTAAGCATGTTTTAAGTACCTTATGTAGGTCTTAGAGTCAAACTTGTATAGGTTGTAAAGGTTAGAGGTGAACCTGATTTAAAACCTTCGTTAGTGAAATCTGGTGCACTCATGGGATGAGTGCGTCCACCGGGAGTGGAGTAGGCACATATGAGAACCATTATAAATGACTGTGTTTGGGATTGATACTTGCTTGATCTTCATTATGTTTATCTTTGAATTTACATGTAAGCATGATAATATGAATCTTTAGAGCTTAATCACATCCCACACACTTTCACGCAATTCATCCATCATAGACTAATTGCTAAATCATGTTTAATATTGAGTAGTCTTATGATTGGATCCTCTACTTGGCTTGAAAGCCATTAGAGTTAAATTGAGGATATCTTACTAGTTGCATATTAGATCAAGATTAAGGTAATAGGATTTAAAATCAAAATAAAATTTTATATAGTCCTATTCACCCCCCTCTAGGACACTTTGATCTATTCTCACTTCAACTAGAGCAGTTCTTACTGTAATTTTAATTGGTATCAGAGCGGGTCTCTCTTAAGGGCTAAACCGCCTAGAGAGTGATGTTGATTGAAGTTTGAATTATGGCCAAAGGGGAGGGCTCATCTGTGACTAGACCTCTTGTATTTGATGGTTCAAATTATGCATACTGGAAGGGTAGGATGCACTACTTTTTGATATCATTGGATCATGACATTTGAGACATTGTTAAAAACGGATATGCACCCCCAACTAAACAAATAGTACTTGAAAATGGCACAACTATCTCCAAACCAAAATCCAACGAAATGTGGACTGAATTCGATAAAGAAAAATAAACTTCTGAAGCTAAAGCAATGAATTCTATTTACTATGTTGTGTCTCAAGAAGTATTCAATCAAATTAGTATGTGCAACACATCAAAACAAGCTTAGGATTTGTTTGTAACAACTCATGAGGGAACTAACACAGTGAAAAGATCCAAGCTGCAACTCCTAACATCACAATTTGAACATCTCATAATGGAGGAGCATGAGACATTCATGGAATTCTTTACAAAGCTAAAATCATCTGTAATTCGATGGGTGGATTAGGAGAGAAAGTTCCAGTCCCAAATATTTGTAGGAAAATTCTAAGATCCCTACCGGAACGTTTTAACTCCAAAGTTACAACTATTAAAGAGTGTAGAAATATTGATGAAATGAAAATAAAAGAACTAGTAGGTTCCCTATAAACATTTGAACTATACTTCAAGCCAAATCCTAAATCCAAAAGTAATGCCCTCAAAGTTGTAAAACATACCATTGTTAATGAGGTGGAAGAAAGCGAAAGGGAAAATGAAGATGAGGAAGTGGCTTTCCTGGCAAAGCTGTTCAAAAAAACCGTGGTCGACCATTTAAAGGCAAACATTTGGACAACAAGTGCCATATAGGTAAATCTATCAAGAAGTCCAAAGAGCCTCAGTGTTACACTTGCTGAAAAGTTGGGCACTTGTCCACTGAATGCCCCCACAAGAAGACCAAGGGGAAGGCTATGGCAGCCACTTAGGATGACACTGAAATATAAAACTCAGAATTCAGTGAATCAGAAAGTGATGGAGACAAAAAATCCTTGAAAATACTTATGGACTCCACATCCTTTGATATTCCCAAGTTAACTGAGGAAATTGATGAATCACAAGTCGATGAGACATTTCCATCAGATGATGAGAAAGAAGAAGAAAAGGATAGTTTATAGGATGCCTATAATCAACTCTACATACATAACATTAATATCCTTAAAAGGCTTAGAATCATTAAGAATAAGAATAAATTGCTGCAAATTGATCTAGATAAAACTTTAAAGATCAATACACACTTGATTAATGATCTTTAGCAATACCAATCAGATAATGATACACTAGAAAGAATCAATTCATTTCTCAAATCCAAGTCGATAAAACTAAATAAACAGATTGAATTATTGGAAGATGAAAACATGTATCTTAAGAATGAAAATCACAAACTTATCTTTGATGCAGAAAAATCTAGAAAATCTGCTAAACTAAACTATAGATTCTCCCAGAGTAGTGAAAAACTTGAAAAACTGTTAGGAATGGGGAGAACTCAAAAAACGGTAGAGGACTAGGATATGAGAATGGGAAACCAAATCCCAATCTCTCAGCAACAATGCCTAAGAAAGGTGCTACGTCAGGAAATAACACAAAGGCAACTCTTATTTGTCATTCATGCGGAGATTCATGCCATTATAAATTTGAATGCACTGCTCTCTGGAGGGCTCAACCCAATTCCAAGTTGGACATTACTGGTAAATATAAACCAACTAAAAGAACAATGCAACATATCGTGAGTCCACCAAAGCACATGGCAAAAGGAAAAATACATCCATCTCTACCCAAACGATAAAAAGGATGAAGGAGCTCTTTAGTCAAGTGGTTCAACTGAATCAGAAAACAGAGAAATTAATGAAACAGAGAAAAATGATTTAGTTACCCAACATGCCCAAACAAGCCCATGGTGAAGTAAAAATAAGAAAAACCGTGTCAAAATGGGTAGCAAAAACCAAGAAAAATTGCCTACTTACTCATTCCAATTTAAAAACAGGGAATAATACCAAATGGTACCTTGATAGTGGGTGCTCAAGACACATAATAGGTGACAAATATCTTCTCTCAAATTATTCAAAACTTGATGATGGGAAGGTCACTTTTAGAGATGGACGCACCGCTAAGGTAACAGGGCATGAGACTATTATTGGATTAGAAATGTTCAAATATGAGAACCTTTTTGTGTAGAAGGGTTGACGCACAACCTTCTAAGCATTTCTCAAATATGTGACAACAAGCATGTGGTGACTTTTTCTAAGCAAGAGTGTAAGATCTCAGACCTATTAGGAAAACCAATTATTAAGGGCAATGGGAAGGATGATTCATTTGTCTGATATCACCGGAGCATAAATAATAAGTTTAGGTCATGACATCTAGGCCCGGACATGTGTGTGAAATGATGCACTTTTGTGATTATTATGATATATTTGAGGTTTTATTCATCAACAAATTCTTTTTGAATATGAACATAGCAAATACTTTTGATTGTGGGTTTCACAATATTTTGTACAAATTTTACTGTGTGTACGAGCCATGAAGGAAATATTCTATGATATGCATCTTTGAGAGTCTATTGAAGTACACAAATCAATGTCATATTTTTCACTTCGATGAGTTAGTTGATTTCATTGAACTAAGTTCGATGTGATCGAAGCACTCTTAGAATTAGAAGCATTGCACATGACAATCTGTCATCGAACACCTATTTAATGATATCGACTCAGGGCGATCGATGTCATTGAAACTAATTCGATGATATCGAAAAAGCTCGCCCAATAAAAGGCGGGTAAGCAGGAACTTTTTGTTTTATTTTCATTTTTAGGGGTTTCTTCTTCCCAGGGTTTCTTGACGCCATTAACGAGTTAAACAGTTGTTTGCACCATAGATCCAGAGATCCCTAGGCGTATTGCTCCATTCCTTCTAAGGTATTCATCATTTTGATTACATTATCCTAGGTTTGTTAAAAGGCTATTTTTGGCAAAAAAAAAATTGGTTCTTCAAGGGTTTCAACTGGTTATTGAATATTTTCATTTTCCTTCATCATACGCTTGTATTTGCCCAAGGCTATCATGTCTAAAGATAAAGGAAAAGCTCCAATTGTTGGAGAATTATAAGACTGTCTCCGCAACACTACACCAAAATTGCTGTTTCGGAACGGTTATAGTTTTGGTTCAGAAACGGTTTTAAGCCCTTTATGATCCAAAACGATTTCGAACCGTACTTTAGTATAGAGATGGGATACATTTCTAAACACTTAATTAAGATCAGGCCTACCATGATGTTTATGAGAGATCTATACCGTGGATTTGTTTTGAGAGATCATTTTAGAACATTAGGCTAAGATTGAGTTGGATCGAAAATTCAAGTGGGCCTCACGAAAGGAAATGTGGTGATTAAGTGACCACTGTTTGAAACATTCGTACGGCCACCATGTTGATTATGTCAGGAGAAAAAGGCTCTCTGCAGCAGCAGTTGTCTCAGAGCCCTTTCCTCTTCTCCAGAGCACAGGAAGAAAAATGTAACGCCCTGAAAATCGGGGGTCGAGCATAAACTCAACTCCCGAGTTCCAGAACATCACTTATGCAACAAAATGAATGATGATTGAATGTTGACTGTATTCGTGCATTGAACATGAGTGAGATTAAGCCAAAACAGCATATCATACTCCAGAGACAGTTAAATTGCAAGCGGAAGACGATGATAGATAGATAAAATATATAAACTGTGATGAGTCTCTAGAGTGTGATAACATTACTAGGTTAAATAAGTACAAGTACAGTTCTAAAATATACCAAATGTGTAAGTATAATATCTTCTATCCCAAGTACCATAGCCCCGTCAATGCAGTACCAGGTCTTCAGAGACCCGTCAGAGAGTTACATGATGGGAGAACTCCTCCTCATCACCATAGAAGTAGTCCGGCTCTGCTCATAAGCATCGCCATCATCTGAAATTCAACAAATCTGGTTGGTGTGTACAACACCGTCCCATAACGTGGGAGTGAGGGATCAACTCAGTGGAACAGTAAAGCATAGGTTAACATGTTATCAATCCAATCAAGCAGTAATGATAAAGCAATACAAATCAAACAATTCTAACTACTCTTATTAAGTGCGAGAATGAAATGACATGATGCTGTATGCCCTTGCCAAACCACCCTCATGCGACATCATCTTACGTTCGCGAATGCTTAACTCCCTCAGTGCGCCACATCTACTAAGCACATACGGTGCGATGATGATCATGATTACCGAGTTATTATTAGTCCATTTCAAACAGCAGTATTGGGAAACTAAGGTACCTCCCTTGTATCATTCCCAAACATGATCCATTCTAGGGTCATCAGTCCTAGTTAATCTCATACGATATTATGGTTTGAGAGGCGTAGTGAAGGCATCACAAAGGGCTCATCACCCATCAGCATGGATACAGATCTCACCGTATGCAGCTCAATTGCTGACCGTCAGCTCGAGTACAGGTCTCACCGTACTCGGCTCAATCACTAGCCGTCAGCTCGAATACAGGTCTCACCGTACTCAGCTCAACTCATACTCCCGATTCTTTGTGAAAGACTCGTCGCCAATCACGGACCTTGGAGTATACTCGAAGATACTACGGAGGACTCGTCGCCGTCGGCACGCAGTACGGTCTCACCGTACTCGGCTCTCACCGTAAGTATCGACGGCTCGAATATAGTGTCCCATACCACCATAATCGGCTCACGAGTCGGTTGCTCACTTTGGTCACTACGGGGAGGCACGTGGCCCCAGCGTAGGCCGACAACTCGACCACGGTGTCCCATACCACCATGCCCGGCTCATGAGTCTTAACGGATCGAGGTACCATGGTTAAAAGGGATTTCACTGGTAAGTTTGGTACCCTAGGTTCAGCAAGCGTGCGACCAAACATGGTGAACATACATAAGACGGTCGGATTACTCGACGAGCTCGGCTAGCTCGAGCGCACAACAAGTTGAACGACATGAAGTGCATAAGCACTTCGCGTGGCCAACCACTATCGCCAACCGAAGTACGACTCGGGTTCGTCGAACACATCTCACGTGGCAAATGAATCACGACCACGAATTCAATTCACAGTGCCGATTGTCGGACTATAATCATAGCCCCAAACATGATAACTTGCGGATAGATAAAGCGATTAATGGATCAAGATTCCACTCATACAATCAAGGTATGGTATTATCCGTTTAGAGTTTGCCGGTAAAATTATACGCACTCGTTGCTCCGCTCCCCCATCACCCATGACGGATCATACAACGTAAATATAAATCTAAACATATGCATTACATAGTTATAATCATAAAGCAGTTGAGCATGTTATGAATCACAACACAAGCATGAGTTTATACATGTTCAATTCATAATCACACAACAATCCAAGGAGATCATACACATAGTTAAAAGAGGTTGAGAATCATATCTCAACACCCTCATACATTACAATTTGCTAACTACTACTCATTCAGACATTTTAAGAAACACTTAAACAAACATACATCAACATACATGACATATGTCGATCACACAGGCATTAGGCCAAATCCTTTCACTAGGGAGTTGCCCCAATCATAACACGCGTACACCCACGACGGATAGTCATGGCAAGCAGGAATCCAAGTTCCATATTCATTCAGTCATTTCCGCAAACACTTGGGCCACACATTTTAGCAGATATAGTGTATATTGGCCGTGGCGTGATTTAGGGAAAATCCTTTCGTCAAAAGGGTATCGCCAATACAACAATCATGAATCCATGACAATTAATCGTGGCGAGCACGAATGAGGATTTTATACTCATTCAGTCATTTTCGCAAACACTTAGGCCACACATTTTAGCATATATGGTGTCTATTGGCCGTGGCGTGATTTAGGGCAAATCCTTTCGTCAAAAGGGTATCGCCAATACAACAATCATGAATCTATGACAATTAGTCATGGCGAGCACGAATGAGGATTCTATACTCATTCAGTCATTTTCACAAACACTTAGAATACACTAATACAACATACATGGTGTATATTAGCAAAACATGTATTAGGGCTATCCTTTAGCCAAGTGAGTATTTTATCCATGTATAATATATTACTACAGCAAATAATAATGATAAATGCATCTCCAAAATTATTACATATACAGTATTTTCTAGAATACGCATTTTCAACATACATACTGTATACAAGCAAACATGTATTACGGCGATTCCCTTCGCCAATCAATTATTTTATACGCACATAATATATTTATACGACGATTAATCATGACAAACACATCGTTAAAATATACATGTATACGGTACTTCTTACAATACCGTATTTCTACATATATAGTGTTTATTAGTAAACATGTATTTAGGCGAATCCTTTCGCCAAATAAGTATTTTATCCATACGTCATATATCCATACGACAAATAAACATATCAAACACATTTCCATAAAAAATACGTATACGGTATTTTATACGAATACCTAGAGTATGTGAAATTCCAAATTCTACAATTCTAATCGAAACTGAAAACGGAAAGCACTTTGTACATGTGCAATTGCATGCAGATCATGAATCTATCATTATCTGACATTGAAAGCGTTGAAAACCATAACCTATATACCTAAAGTCCGCACCTTTTGTCGTAGAATCGTAACGGAGTCGATAGGTTCGCTAAGCTTCCGTATACGGGAGTTTGGCAACCTAGAGAATGAAATAGGTTAGCTATTTCCTAACCTACAACTGTCTAATCCCCCAAACAGGTCAGGGTTAGGGTTTATTACCTAGAAATGACGCCGGAATCGCCGGGAAAGCGGCAAGAATGAGGTGGTTAAGCACCGATAGCAGCAGGTAACAGCAGCAGGGAGTTTCTCCCAGATCTCCCACACACTCTCTCTTTCCTCTCTCTCAAATCCAAATTCGTATGGCTGCCATGAGAGAGGGTTTAAGGTCCTTATATAGTCTCAAAACTCACCGAAATAGACTCGGGAACAAAGTATACATAGGTTATGTCCAAAGCGGACCTGTTTCAGCTCAACGGAGGACTTCTGGCGGGCCTCCTTGAGCCAAAGGTTGGACTTAAGCTCACTAACGCTGGATCTACGTTCTATTAAGTTTTCATTTCGGTCGGGATTCCAGATCACGCGTGGCGGACCAGTTTCAGTTCAACGGTCAGCAGATCTCGATCGGAGATTCCGAGTACATGTAAATGTGTATGAAATTTTTCCTGATCCGAGGGTGTAATTTGGTCAGATTCTGACGGTCTGGTTGCTTAATACTGATCCGCAAACAAATGATGCCAGATCACTATTCCAGATATTTATTTTGTAAAGGGAATAGTGTTTTTCACACTCTCTCGCTCCGGACGCGATCGAATGGCCATGGGACATTGTCTGGATTTGATTTTCGAGATGGTTGTCAAGCCCAGCGAGGTGGTCCTAAGTCCTTAACTTCGTATTATTCGGACTCCCGATGTGCGGTCTAGATCAGATACGGAGTTTCGATGTGCTCCCGAGAGCAGCCGGGTAATGAGATTGATCCTAGATTTTAGGATAACCTAGCATCAATGATTCTACAAGTTTTGGATCTTGCAGATCGTATTTAAAGTGATTCAAATGGATTTCATGGCTAATCTAGTTTAGCACCTAGTTCACTTTGTCAAATTTCTAAAGGATTTAATCCTAAGTGATTTTCGTCTAAGGTGGAACTTAGTCCATTGTAGTTTGTATATAAAGTGATCCAAGTTATACTACTTAGCTAGTTTAAGATAGTGTCTAGGGCGAAGGTGCTTTGAAAAATTGAAAGCACAAGGTAGTGAAGGATGGGATTTGTGAAGAAAATGGTTTAAGGAGCGATTTGAGGCTTTAATTGAGCGTTTAAGAAGTTAAACCTGTGTTAGGATTGACCCATTGCCTAAGGACGTCTAATCCCAGGTTGGCAAAAATCCGGGGCGTTACAAAAAAGAAAAATCATATCCGGCATCTAGAAATTTAAAAAAATAATAACAATGCTTGAAGAATCACTGCCGTCCGTCTGGGATTCCATGCATAGCTGGTTCATCCCTACCGTCCTCTTCATCCTCATCAACGTTGTCATCCACACCATTTCCTTCTCTTCCTCCCAAAAGGAAGAAAAGAACCCCAAACCCCAGCTCGCCCGCACTTCCTCCATTTTAGAAAGGCTTAGATCCTTCAATCTCTACCGTTTGAAAGCGGAAGAAATCCCTCCCGTTGGCACGCCCCCCATCATTACCCCCAAATGATCATCATCACCTGTTAATCCGGTTAGGGTTTCGGCGGCAGCAGCGTTGGGCGTGGTTAGGTTAGGGTTTTTGTTACGATTGGTCTATGGCAGAATCTGATGGTTTACCAATGTTTTTTTTTCTTTCTTTCTTTTGTTGAGATCAGGGATTTTCCAATATATTTGTGATTGATGGCATTTTGAGTTAGATATGTGGTGTTTGTTGGGTTTTCATCTTTGCGTTTGTGTGAATCTTGCAATAAATGCTTGTTCAGGGTTCGTTTGAAAAAAAAAGATCTTATCTGAGATGAGAAGTCTAGAAGCTTCTAACGATTTTCTCAACATTTTCTACTTTTTGGAACTTCAAATCTCGCGGTTTTTCTTGCTTTGAGGTTACCTTGTGGAGCGATTTTTAGGATTTTGTAACTGCATTGCACGGTTTTTGCCTGATTCCGTGAGAAAACTCGTTTTGAAAGGCGAATGCGAGAGGTTTCGTCTTGTTTTTACTTAGAATGTTGATTTTTTCTAATTTTCTCTCTCATTCGATCACACACTCTCTCTCGCTCTCAAACCCTGCATTCGAATCTGAACCCTAAATCCCCCTAGAAATCTCAGATTTTGAGCACAACTGTCCAATCTATTGATCACCGGCTTGAAAATATAAAATCTCTGGGGTTTTTTTTTTCGGTTCGATTCTTCAATTCCATTGCAGAAAATGATCAGTAGGAAGGAAGAGAAGCAGAACGAGAAGATTATCAAAGGTTTGATGAAACTTCCTCCAAATCAGAGATGCATCAACCGCAATAGCCTGGTAATTGCAATCTCTCCAATCTTTTCTTGATTTTTTGTATCCTCTGAGCTGTGTATGTTATAGTGGGACAAGCAAGTTCGCTTGCTGCTTATACATGCTTCAATTGGAGCTGGGACAAGTTTCATCTATGGTTGGAACACATTTCTTCTTTAGTTGGAATGAATTTCATCCTCATTAAATTTTATTGCAGGTGCATCGAGCGGTAGAAATCAACAACATGTGCATCGAGCGGCAGAAAATAGGACCGAATTCCTCCTGAAAGCAGTGATAGGTCAAACGATCCAAACTCTTGATCCATTTTTTCTTGGAAATCGCTGCAAATGCATCCTTCAGATGCTTCAAGAAATCAACAACATGCGGCATTCCAAAATCTTCTTCGACAACGGCGAAATAGACGATCGGATCATCGATCAAGAAGCAGTAGCTCCTATTCCTGATAGTGTGTCATCCAAAGAGCCATTGGCTAGTGACTAACGGTAATTTAATATTTGTTTTTATTGGAAAAAGGTGTCAGTGCCAACACAGTCAATTCAATCATCACTTTTTTCTTTGCATAGAATGGATTGATAGAAGTCACTTTTTCTTATTAGCTATGTAGATATCTATGTTTTACAAAGATAGTGTCATTGCTAATGTCAGAACATTCTCACCGTTTCTTTTAACGTTCACAAAAATATGATAAATATATTTCTTGAATGTTCAGGAAACCTCAAAAATGATACTTCTTCGGGGCCAGTTGAGGGTTCAAATTCTAGCAGCTCAAATGTCCGCAAGTTCGCCAATGGTGGGAAGACTCCTAGAAACAAGTCACATTACGTGATTGTTCGTCTGTTTCTCAGTGCATGTTATTGACATCAGCGACAAATCTTCAAAACACATACATTTAGATAAACTTGAGTTTCCATTGCTGTGATTGAAGATTTTACCATGTTGTCGAGATTGGATAACATTAATTTTGTTTTTCCGAGTACCATATTACGATGATGTGTAGGTAATTCTAGTTTCCCCCATTTTCAGCCTGCCAGATCCTGTCCATTCTTAAAAAACCAATTGCTCAAGAGAGTCTTTGCCCTAGAAAATTGCGAATGGAGCAGGCCTATCCTTCCTAATCTTCAGATTTGCTTAAATCTAGTCTTCAACCAAATGATTGTCTACAGGGAAAACCAGGATGGTAAGTTTTTTTAAAATTATTTTTTCTCCTAGCATTAACTCTGCTGACCCCTTAGTCGGCACAAGCCTCTGATGATGCTGAGGAAAATTAAAGTATTCTTTTTCAAATTTGGTTATTCACACGATAAGTGGACTATTGGAGAAATAGTAGGATGGTTTGGAAGTTGTTTAGTACTATTAGGAGGGGAGAGCTATCAGGCCCGTGTCCTAGTGACCATTTCATTCCTTAAGATCTCGCGGTCCTCCCAGTTGAATTCCGGCGACCCGCGACCTGAAGATTGCAGTTGCGTGCGACCTTAAGTCGCATCCTATAAACTCGAGTCGACTCAGCCTGAGACTTGTTCCATTATGACCATGTTGTGGCCACGGTTTCGACGTCACATCTCATGCATGATTCCGACACTTAAATCATATGATGTCGCCCGTGCATTATTTCAGCCATTTATAAATTTTGTCTTCAAAATTTACCATCATGCAGAACAAAGCAAGTGAAGAGAAAGCATAATATATATATAACAATCAATGCAATACATAACATAATCAATTTACAAACAAATGGGGATAGCGCTCTCTGATCTTAGCCTTGCACTCCAAGACACCTCTTCAACAGAATGATGACCCCACTGAACCTTCACCTAAGGAATGACCTTGGTCCGGAGGCCCTACTCCTTCCAATCAAGGATGCAAATTGGTTGCTCAATGTAGGAAGCATCCTCATTGACCTCAAAAGGCTACCAATCAATCACGACAATGGTGCTTGATCCACACTTCCACAACATCGAAACATGGAAAACATTGTGGATGCTAGACAACTTGGAAGGTAACGCAAGCCTATAGGCCACGGCGCCAATATGCCCAGTGATCTCGAAAGGTCTAAAAAATCTCGGGGCGAGCTTTCCCTTTGCTCCAAATTGAATCACGCCCTTCATGGGTGAGACCTTGAGATACACTTTGTCCCCAACCGCGAACTTTAAAGGATGACGCCGATGATCATCAAAACTCTTCTGCCGGTTTTGAGCTGTGAGCATCCTCTACCTGATGATGTCAATAACCTCAAATATCTACTGCACAAGCTCAGGGCCTAGGAGACGGTGCTCTCCAACCTCGGTCCAACAACTGGGAGATCTACACGACCTACCATACAAGGCCTCTAAGGGAGTCATACCAATAATCACCTGATAGCTGTTATTATACGTGAACTCAGCCAGGCGCAAATGCTCATCCCATCTACCAGAGAAGTCGATCACACAAGCACGAAGCATATCCCCAAGAATCTGGTTGACCCTCTCGGTCTGCCTATCGGTCTGCGAATAATACGCGTGCTGAACTGCAAGGTAGACCTCATAGCCTTTTGAAAGCACCTCCAAAACTGAGACATGAACCTCGGGTCTCGGTCCGAAATGATCGAAACTGGAATACCGTGCTGTCTCACGATCTCATCAACAAATAGCTTAGCAAGCCGATTCAAAGGCCAAGTCACACGAATTGAAAGAAGATGTACCGACTTCGTCAGATGATACGTGACAACCCATATGGCATCATGAGCCCGCTGAGTCCTCAGCAAGCCCATAATGAAATCTGTGGATATGTGCTCCCACTTCCACGTCGAGACGCTCAACGGTTGCAATGGACATGGGGGTCTTGGTGATCGACCTTGACACGCTGGCAAGTGTCACACTAGGCCACAAATCTGGTAATCTGGTGCTTTATTACTGCTAAAAAAAACTGTCTCCTCATATCACGATACATCTTTATTGAGCCAGGGTGGATAAAAAATCGGGATCGATGTGCCTCAGTCATAAGATCTCTGTGCAACTCTAAATATCTGAGACACATAATCGGCCTCTAAAACGAAGTCCACCATCAGAACCAATCTGCCAATTTGACTAACTCTCAGATGCTGCATCAACCCGATAACTCTGTAACGACTAATTTACTTGTTGAGTCTCGATCACCCTTCCGATAAGAGAGGGTTGAATCGACAGGCTCGATAACTGCACAATAGAAGACTGCAAGTCAATCTTGAGGTCCAACACTGATACATCCTCAAGCATCTTCTACTCTTGAATATCATGTGCACCACTAAGCCTCATGGCTAATAGGTAAGGGCATATGCCACCACATTCACCTTACCTGGGTGGTACTGAAGATTAAAATTATAGTCCTTTGGAATTTCCATCTAACGTCTCTACCTTATGTTCAACTTAGACTGTGAGAAGAGATACATCAAGCTCTTGTGGTTAGAGAAGAGCTTAAACCTAACCCCATAGAAATAGTGACTCCACACCTTTAATGCGAAGACAGCTACTGCTAGCTCCAATTCATGTGTGGGGTAGTTCAGTTCATAGACCTTGGGCTGGCGAGACGCATAAGCTACTGGCTTCTTGTGCTACATCAGGATAACACCCAAACCAATACGTGAAGCATCGAAAAATACAACAAAGCCTTCACTCCTAGAGGGAAGAGTGAGGATAGGAGTGGACATGAGGCGGTCCTTCAGCTCCAAAAATGCTCAATCACATGCATCACTCCACACAAACTCTGCGCCCTTCAGGGTCAACCTGGTCAGCGGTGCTGGAATACGGAAGAATCCCTTAATAAATCGTCGGTAATATCTCACCAAGCCAAGAAAACTGTGGATCTAGGATGTGTTCGTGAGCTGGCCCATTGACTCACTGCATCAATCTTCAAGGGGTCCACTATGACACCCTCCCTAGTCACCACATGATCGAGGAACTTCACCTCCTCTTGGCAAAACTCGCACTTCTCTCTCTTCGCATATAGCTGATGGGCACAGAGGGTCTGCAAGGCGATCTCTAAATGCTGCTCATGGTCCTCGCGAGTCCTCGAATAAATCAGAATGTTGTCAATGAAGACAACCACAAACTGATCGAGATAAGGATGGAAGACCTCATTCATCAAATGTATAAAGACCGCGGGTGCATTGGTCAGTCCAAAGGACATGACCTGAAACTCAAAGTGACCATAGTGTGTCCTGAAAGATGTCTTCGGGATGTCCTCCTCTCGGACTCGAATCTGATGATCACAAGACAGCAAGTCAATCTTTGAAAAGAATGTGTATCCTTCAGCTGATCAAGTAAATCATCAATCCTTGGAAGCAGATACTTGTTCTTGATCGTGGCCCGGTTGAGCTCGCGGTAATCTACGTAGAGCCTTAACGACCCATCCTTCTTCCTGATGAATAGTACCGACGCTCCCCACATCGAACTGCTCGGATGAATGAAACCCAACTCTTGTAACTCATCCAACTGCTGCTGCAGCTCTCGGCACTCCATCAGTGCCATATAATACGAGGCCTTCGAGATAAGCACAGTACCAGGCACAAGATCAATCTGAAACTCAATATGTCGATGCGACGACAATCCCGGAATCTCCTGGAATACATCGAGGAAATCACAGACCACTGACAACTGATCAACGCTCACTACGACGGGCTCCTCTGCTACACATGACATTAAATAAGACAACGGCTCTCCTTTAGGCTCGATGACGAATTGGAACTGCGGTAAGCCTGGTATACAGAACGTGACTATCCTTACGGAGCAATCCAAGACAACATGGTACTCTGCAAGCCAATCCATGCCCAGGATGACGTAGGACTCTGACATCGGCAACATAAACAGATCAGCAGGTAAGAAGGTCTCCTCGACTAAGATGGAGCAAGACAACAACATCGGCCTAGCACTGCAGTCTTCCTCAAGGGCGTCGATACGGTCAACCCCTCACGGGTAGACTTTGTCAGCAATCCAGTCAAATGGTAAAAATCCTACAATACGAACGAGTGCGAAGCACCAAAATCAAACAACACTCGGGTAATGCATGCAGAGACTAAAAGTATACCCTCAACGACTCCTCCAGAAGATTGCGGGTCCTGCTGAGCCACATAAAACCTATCCTGAGCTGGTTGGGGAGGTGCTTGTCCCCTCTGACGTCCCTGCTGCTGCTACCACTGCAGCAGCTTATAATGATATCTCGGCTGCGACTGGGGCCTATGTAGTGGACATGGTTACGGCCGCTGTTGCTGCTATAGAGGTTGTTGAGGTGCTCTCAGCTGCTACTGCTACCACTGAGGGCAGGGGCACTCCTGCATACGGTGTCCAACTCCACTGAACCCAAAAAAAGTCCCTGCAAAACAGTCTCTGGAGTGGTGCTAGAGGTGCCGCTGGGGCTCGGTGAGTCGCGTGTCTCTGCTGCTATCGACGATGCTACTGCTAGGGGCCACAAGAGGGGACCTACCTCTTCCGATCTCTCCTCCGATCGCGATCGCTCTACGTGCTAGCCCAATCAACCTCATAAATATAAGCCCTCCGTTCTACCTTCTTGAAGGTCAGGAGCTCGTGCCTAATAACACGGCCTCAAAGACTGTAACGCAAACTGTTCTCAAAATGGTGGGCCTTCTGCCCCTCATCATCAACCAAATATGGCATGAAAATCGATAGCACTACAAAATGGGCTGTGTACTGAGCCACAGACATGTCTCCTTGTACCAGGGTCTTAAACTCTAACACTCGTTGCCATCGAATGTGGTTGGGGAAGTACTGCCAGTCAAAGTGGTTAATGAAATCCGCCCATGTCTAGACGAAATCAGCTCATGCAACACGAGCAATGGAGGTCCACCAGTGCTCGGCCTCACCCTCGAACAATTACTCATCTAAGGGGACCCGCTGTTGAGTCGTGCATCTCATGGTCTCAAACATCTTCTACACTCGAAAGCGCCATCTCTCTACTGCAGTCGGATCAGGCTTTCCCTAGAATCATGAGGGATCAGGCCGAAGGAAGTCTCGTAGCAAGGTGCTCATGCGCTCCTGCTCTGCCTGCTTTAAGGTCTTGGGAGATCGCCTACTCTGCCCCTTAAGGGCGACAGTCACAACCTAAAACATCTGCTGCGACTGCTTCGTACCAACTAGCACGGTAGGGTCTGCGTTGGTCTCGGATGGAGGTGTGGGGTCTGCAGGAGCCTCGAGCGGGGGAACGGGAACTGCAAGAGGCAGAATAAGAACCTCAAGCAGAGGAATGGGATCCTCAAGCAGTGGAGCGGGGGCCGCTCGGGTCGCTTGGGCACCTCGAGTACCTCACGTGCCTCATGTGCCTCATCTAGGCGGCATAGTCTATGACAAAGAACAAAGGCACCGATCAGCCTTGAGAACCCTTGAAGGCTCAGACGTTTGGGAACCAAATCAGAAAGATACGCACTCGGGACCTGATCGCCCTAAGCTCACAACAGATATGTGATGTTGTCCTGAGTTATTCCTAAGTAATGCTTTGATACTAACTCCTGTCACACCCTAAACTCGGAAAGCGGGCTTACAAAATTCTTGATCTCCGAATCCGGCACCGACAACCTCCATAGTACCCCATTCTCGGTTCCTGACACCCATATACCAGGTTCCAATCCTAGGATCCTACAAGGAGGATTTTAAACATGAATTTCATTTCACAATAAGCATAACAAAGGCATAACCCACAAAGAATAACGAGAACATCATCATAAAATCCACTATAATAAAAAACTTTAAGTACAATGTGTATAAAGGGAAATACAATAACAATATCGAAATTCCAAAAGCTCGGCTACACGCTCCTGCTCCTGCTCAGCTATGACCGCGTCCTAGCATCACCTGCACGCATTTATGGTACATAAGCTTATAGAAAGCATAGAGGGTAGTGAAAGTGTGTGCGTAAGGTAGCAATGCAAGTATACAATATCATAATAATGTGAAAACATGCTAGTAAGTTCAGGAATGCTAACAACCATACCAAGGCTATGCGATGCAAGGCAAGAATGCTATCAGCCACACACTAGTGAAATGATTGTGGACCTACATAACCAAGGTCATGTGTGTATATGTGGCCCACTCAGTATACCCACATATCAATCCAGAGGCCCATTTGGTGAGCATCATATATCAATATAGTTCCCTTAATCAGGTCCATTATGTTGTGTATGAGGCCCTTGTGTGAGGCATAACATGGTAAGCGAAGAGACCTAACTATACGTTAGGCTTTATGTGGGCCACTCTTCCGGAGTAATGTTAATTAAAAAACCCATTAATAGTGATGGTTAAATGTCCACATAATGTGCCCTTCCCTCGGGTGGGTAAGACCACACCCTATTCTCATCATTTTCTAAGTGGGACACGACCTCCAAATCATTTGGCCCCATCATATGCTCCCATCTATCCATATTGGGCTAATCCAAAATATTGGAGCATCCTCCATGGTTGCTTATAGGGTTAGGACTTTCCTTTTAATCCTTGGACTCTATCTGCTTATTTAGCATTTTCAGTATCTAATCCTTCCATCCAATAGTATGGTGAAGGAAGCCCATTAATGTCCTTGGGATTATAGGTAGGCCACCTAATCACCTTAATGTAAGAGTTCATCCTCACGTAATCCAGGGATCATGCATTATCGATTTGGTATATCCATAGTTATGCGCTCATCTTTATGTTATGGTTTAGATCACGCCTATGGACCCATGCATATAAGTCGGTTATCGATACCGATTATGAGTATGTGATAGCATAGCATCATGATACATGCCTATACGCATCATCTACATGCTTGTTATGAGATGTGGTTGACCATTGCATATGCCAATGGGCTGATTGCTTATGGGACTCCCTGATAGGCGGAGTTGTTCTACATGAGCGCATGGTATGCGAAGGATTAATGCATGATTGGATTACGTGACTCATGTATCTTACATTGTGTGATTATGATTATTGTATGCCCTAGCGACATGAGGATGAACTCTTCTCAAATAAAGGTGGACCTGGAAGGATGGCCTACCTAAAATGCTTGTTAAGCACGGGGCGAGAAGGATGTCCTTCATGGTAAATCCTAAATGGCCTTTATAGATACCATGGAGGAAATGCTCCAGATGCTTTAGTCCAAGAGTGGATATAACCCTGAGCACATATTTTGGATTAGCCAAATGAATAGAGGTCATGTCTCCCAATGGGGCCCAATGATTTGGGTCAACCCACTAGAAAATGATGAAATAGGGTGTGGTCTTACCCACCCTATGGGTAGGTCACAATGTGGACATTTAACCATCATAGCCTAAATGGGTTTGTTTAATTAACATTACTCCCAAAGAGTGGCCCACATAAAGCCTAACGCGATAGTGGGTCTCTTCTGCTTGGCCCTCTAGTGTAGGGCCTAATACATAGTGTAATAGACCTCATTATCCAGGCCTAACTATATTGATATATGATGCCTCACCAAATGGGCCTCTCATATGTGGATTGGTATGCTTGGGCCTCACTCGTGGGCCACATATACATCACATTGAGCCTCACCAGATGGGCCACAAATACATCACATTAGGCCTAATTCAAAGGCCTATCATTCATCACATCGGGCCTCATCCAAGGCGACAAACACATCACAATAGGCCTCACCAAATGTGCCACAATAGCATCACAATGGGCCTCACCAAATGGGCCATAAAACATCACAATAGGCCTTACTCATGGGACACAAATACATCACAATGGGCAATACTCATGGGCCACAAATACATCACATGAGCCTTATGGGGTGGCCCATAATCTTGTAAAATAGATGGGCCACATGTACAACATATACCTCAAGGGGTGCCTGCAAGATAGACCTTAAATACAGCACATTGGGCCTCATTAATGGGCCATAAATACGTCACATCGGGCCTCATCAATGGGCCATAATACATCATATGTGGGGTCCACGGGCTGGATGATGCTGATAAAACAAGTACATCATGCGGGGGCCATGAGGATGGATGATGTGAATATACTACACATCACAAGGTGGGCCCCACCCGTCTAGAAATCATATGGATGGCGTGGCTGCAAAGCACATATATCATGGCACTCCCCATGTAGTACCATCCAGATCTGGATGGTGTGGATATAGAATACATACATTAAGGTGGGCCCCACCCGTCCAGCAAACGGACGGCGTGGATGAGACCCATACATCACGCTGGATCCAACAAGATCAACAAACGGACGGTTGGATGTGGAATACATGCATCTAAGGTAGGCCCCACCCCACACGTGCCACACGTGCAGGGTGGGCCCCATCGTCCAACAAATCGACGGGAGGAGAGGATATATAATACAGGACACACCTCATGGTGGGCCCCACCCCACATGTTCAGCATGTGTGGGTGGGTCCCACGTCCTGTAAAAAGGATAGGCAGCATGGATAAAACTGATACATCACGGTGTGTTCCACTGTCGAACAGCTGGATGGTGAGGATGCACCCGATAATATGGTGGGGTCCACACGTCCCACATGGACAGACAGTTGGGATATGACACATGCCTTATGATCAGGCCCCCAGAACTTGCTGACATCAAACAGTAGTAGCTGTTGTTGGTGGGACCCACCGTTCACGGTGTGCACGATGTGGATCTAGCACATACATCAAGTTGGGTCCACGCATGTGGCCCACCTCAGCTTTAAATAAGCCGATATTTATGTTTTCTCTTTATCTGGGCCTGTCCAGACGGACAGGCCAGTAGGCCTGCTGCTGAACAGTTCAACAAGGTGGATTCAACACATGGATAGCATGGATCTAATGCATACATCATCAGGTGGGCCATCATACATCATCACCATAAAAAATGAAATGAGGAGGAGGGAGAGAGAGAGAGAGAGAGAGAGAGAGAGAGAGAGAACGACGTGATAGAGGGACCCCGCCACTATGGGCCCCTCTAGGATCTACAACATACATCAAGATGGGTCCCATGCAATGAAAATTAAAGATCGAAGAAAGAAAGGGAGGATCTAATCCTAGACAAGCACCCACCTTAGATCATGATCTCCTTCTTCCACCACTATGCTCCAATTCTCCTAAGATGATCTTTTAATGGTTGAGATGGGGTCTTGATGGTTGGATTGATGGGGAGAATGGGTGAAAGGGGCTGGAAATTTGGCGGTTGCTTGGATGTCCCGAGCTCAAGCAATGGAGGGAGTGAGAGAGAATGGGAGGGAGAGAGGGAGAAAAGAGAGAAATGCAATGATTACATATTTGACCATAATGACTTGTGTAAGAGGCAT
This sequence comes from Magnolia changhungtana, assembly GCA_030180095.1. Lineage (NCBI taxonomy): Eukaryota > Viridiplantae > Streptophyta > Magnoliopsida > Magnoliales > Magnoliaceae > Magnolia > Magnolia changhungtana. The sequence goes on along the minus strand of JASAUF010000426.1, from coordinate 6,315,276 downwards.
GGGTGGCAAACAATCATTAGTTGTAAGAGCATGCCTAGGGCTATGGGGTAGGGGCTATAGCTAGGGTGATGTCAACCCTAGGGTGACATAATCCTCATGATGATAGTTGTTATGGAAATGTGCAATCTGGATAAGTGGGTCCCAGTGGTCTTATGATCTAAGCGTCAGTTTGGAGCACAAGGCGTGACGTCAGAACTGCGGCCACGGTGTGGTCAGAATGGTACGGGTCTCGAGCTGAGTCGACTCAGGTTTATAGGATGTGACTTAAGGACACGCACAAATGCATCTACGGGTCGCGGGTCACCGAAATTCAACCCGGAAGACCGCGGGATCATATGAAATAGAATGGTCACTAGGACACGGGCCTAAAAATGGGCCTCAACACATGGGCCAAATATTCATCACAATGGGCCATAAATACATCACATTGGGCCTCATCAAATTGGCTGCAAATATATCACATTGGGCCTCATTCAAAGGGCTCATATACATCACTATGTGGAGTCCACGGGCTGGACGATGCTGATAAAACACGTATATCATAGCGGGCCCCAAGGATGGACAGTGTGGACTGTACGTACAGCATGGGTCTCATGGACGGTGTAGATAATGCACATACATCATGGTGCGTCGCACATCACTATCTAGGGACAGACGGTGTAGATACAAAATACATACATCTAGGTGGGCCCCACGCACGTGTGGGGTGGGCCCCATGTCCAAAACAGATGGACGGTTGGATGAAGCAGATATACCAAGGTGGGCCACACCCGTCCAGTAAAGGAACAGTGTGGCCCAGACCCAAACATCACGGTCAGCCCCACACAACAGCGTCCATGGATGGATGGTGTGGATATAGAATATATATATATATATATATATTAATGTGGGCCCCACCCCCACACGTGCAGCACGTGTGGGGTGGGCCCCACGTGGCTACCAAATGGAGGATGGTATGGATATACACATACCTCATGGTTAGGCCCCCAGAACTTGTTGACGTTAAACAGCAGCTATATAGCTAGTGGGTCCCACGTCCAAGGTCTAGACGGTGTGGATTTCATCAGGTGGGACCACATGTGTGGGGTCCACACCCCATTAGATGGACGGACGGTGGGGATAAAACCCACACGTCACGGTAGGCCCCATGCCTTGCTGGACGACATGGGAAAACACATGCATCATGCGTTCGATGGACGAACAACATGGATAAAACAGATACTTAACGGTGCATCCCATGATCTGGACGATCCAATAAGATGGGCCCCATGGAGAGCTGGCATGGATAAAATACATACATTACAATGGGGTCCATGTGGGTGGGCCATACATCTAGAAAGTCAGGCTATCCTATGTGTTTATCTCCATCCAGATTGGCCCGAAAATGGGCAGCAAGGTGTCCTAAAAATATGGATGTGTGGATGCCCCAAGTTGAACAACAACATACATCATCAAGTGGGCCATCATGCAAGGATCAAAAGAGAGAGAAAGAGAAAGATGCGAGATGGAGGGACCTAACCACTATGGGCCCCTCAATACATGCATCATACACCATACATTAATTAAGATGGGTCCCATGCATTGCATGGCCCTATATAGAAAAAAATCTGAGGTGGGGATGGGTCAAGGGTCTAGATGACCCATCAATAGCATGAATTCAATAAAAACATCATGATGGGGTTCATGGAGAATGGACCCATCATGGATCATGCATGCATCAAGGATGGGCCATTGGCCACATCCAAAGGTGAAATTACGGTAATGACCGCTTTAGTTGAAGTAGGAATATACCAATATGTCCTAGAGGGGGGTGAATAGGACTTTTTAATATTTTATGATTATTTAAAATCCTATTAATCCAATCCTGAGTAAATAGGCATGCATAACATCAGGATATCTTCAGAGTAACTCTAATGGCTTCCAAGCCAATTAGAGGATCCAATTATAAAACTAATTGAATAATAATAAAAAATAAACCAGAATTTATGATGGATGTGACTGTGTGTAAGGTGTGAGCAAATATGAAAGCAGTTAATGAAATCACACAAGTAATCGGAGACAAATATCAATCACAAACACAGTCGTTTTTATAGTGGTTTGACTACTTGTCTACTCCACTCCCGGTAGACGCACTCAACCCTTGAGTGTGCCAGATTTCACTAAGGACGTTTCACACGGTTCACCTCAAACCCAAGGTTTTAAAACAGGTTCACCTTTAACTATTACAACCTACACCTAGGCTGATAGTTTATGCTCCCATGAGCAAGGGTCAACAAATAGCACCCCATTTTAGGCACACTGACCAAGGATCCACACAAGGAACCTAACTGTTTATGCTCTCCACAGAGCAAGGGTCAACACAACACTCCCACTGGAGGCCTCCTACGAGGGCTTGCAAGGGGTGAGAAACACCTTAGACCCAATCCTAAGAAGGAATGATCACAAGGGTCCTTTGGACTCTAATAACTTACAAATAAGTAGATGAGTCCTATTTAGCGCGTTGTTGAAGATCTCCTCCTTGTTGATGAAGAATCTTCTGCTTCCTTGATCCACAACTCAGATGATGTACCAATACATGGCGACTGGTTGGGTTAAGGCTATGATGGAATCCTACTCTCTTAAATATTTTTCTATAAGGAAGATAGAACAATTCCAATCATCTATGCATTCAAGGCATCTCAGCTTAATGATTTTCCATTAAGGTAGTAGTTGGAGGATCCTTGAATGTAGAAGTTCATTCCCCAATCCGCTCTATTGAATATCAATGATGAGGATGGATTAGAGGATGAACTCCCATGAGAGAAAGGGCTTTGGGTATATGATCTAAAGTTAAATACTCAAAAGCACTCTCTTCTTTCCCTACCAGCAACTAAAGACAAGTCCTCTTTAAATAGGCAAAAAGTTCCAACGGATATAAAATGGTTGCATTTATGATAGAGTTTTGATATCATCGAGCAGGGTCGATATAATTGAGCGTATACTCTCGATTGCATCGACTGGCCACTCGATGACATAAACTCAAATGTTATACACTTTTAAAACCTTTTGCCAACTGGTTGAGGAGATCGAAACACCCGTCAATGTCATCGAATTTCGAACTCCGATTTCATCGAAACAAGGATCGATTCCTTGACATTTGAACAATGTGAAAGACTTGCCTCTGAAATATTTCAAGTTAAAAGAATGATTGAGGCACACTCGAAATCATCGGAATTTGAATGTTGATGATATCGATGGCGGTGTCGATACATCGATAAAACCAAAGGATTTTCTAGTAAGCTTGCTGGACAGTTTATGTCCATTCTCGATTAAATCGACCTAGCCTCGATATCATCGATATTTGAATATCGATTCTATCAAGTGATACTCGATCCAAGATAAAAACACCTAAAAAATATTGCTGGATAACTAAGTGTCCAAGACCGATATCATCGAAGGCCTTCTGATATCATCGAGATTTGAATTCCGATGTTATCGAGGAGGACTTCGATATATCGACGATCTTCTGATTTTCTTAGTAAAAATAGGGACACCACAGATTGTGCTGACAATCTTATTGAGTCAACTTCAATAGACTCGAGATTTAAACTACGATGACATCGATAGGTATATCGATACATTGATAAATCCGTCCACAAATATAGGTGGTTGCTGGACATATTTTGTCCTCATTCTGATGGTATCGATTCGACATCAAGGACATCGACAACACTTTTTGATTATATCGATCAGTCTATCGATAAATCGACAGAGGTAGAAAAGTTGGAGATTTTCTAAAGTTTTGAAAAAGTTTTCTAACCCCAAAACCCTATGATATTCTAATCCATTTTAAGGGTTTTAATTACCTGGCATTTTAGGACATGGGATGTAAGGCTTAGATTTACCAGTGGCGAGTTCGAGCACACATCTGGTTAAGGTAGATGCTTTGATCAATCTTCCTATGGAGCTCTTCTGTCTAACTGACTCAACACTCACGCTAATTGACAAACCAAGGCACTTTCAATCTCCCCCTTTGTCAATTACGTGACAAAAATACCAAAACACCCTAGAACAGTATAACAATTTTATAATAATCTAGTGAGAACACTCAACCAGTAGCTGCTCCCCCTAATAGCATTCTCCCCCTATCATAGTGCAGTTGCTCCCCCTACCACTTGCATCACATTTAAGCAGATATACACAATTTCGTTGGGGGGGGGGGGGGGAGTTTGATTTGGTCTCCCCCTTTTTGTCAATCATTGGCAAAGGATAATCCTATAGATGATATTGACTGAAGTTAAAACAATTAGGAGAACTAATATTTAGAGAGCATACATATATAACAGATAGATGTTTAAGGATCAAAGAAGTTGAATAAACAAACATCTCATTTACAGAGACCATGTATGCAAAGTAGACCAAATAGAGCAGTGCTATAAGCAGATAAAATAGAGATTAAACATACCATGCATCACACCATTTGCAATATAACTAGAGAAAGTAGGGGATGACATATATCAATATGGTAGTAAGTATGTGTGATTTACAATCAGCCATATCCAAATATCCAAAAGAAATATCTACCGCCCAAGATTGGCAGTAATATAACGGTTATCCAAAAAAAAAAAATATAAAATCCTTCCATGAGTACTTCCTAAAAAAAAACTGTCAGATCTATCAGTTATATAGCCGTCTCACATGCATATAAGAATGTAAAACGGTCAAAAATATATCCATGCCTATACGTTGCACTAAGTATCAGGTTTTTGAGATGGCATGAGGACCATTGATACTATGGGGCTGATGAGGATGGTGCTACATCATCTATGCGGCATGTAAACAAATCGATCAATTGTTGGACTGACTGTTGGACATTAGACATCACCTTTTCAAGTGCGTAAAGCCTCGCATCATGTCCCCCTAACTTGTCTTCTATCCGAGCTAATCCACGTTGCGTCATACCAACTCTATCTTGGTGGAACTTGACGCGTTGAGTTAGAGTCGAACGACTTAGTTCAGGAGCATGCTGTGGCGCTACGGGATCTACACCAGTTGGAGTTGTGCCTTCACCCATTTCTTCATCTTCATGAATAGCCTCCTCAGAATTCTCATCCTTATACTCGTGAAACTTAAGGTCCGATTTTCGTATATTGACCTTGTTAAAATGTTGAAGAGGACGTACAAGATCATTTGTTTGAGGGATACCAATTTTATCACAGATTTCATGGATGATGTGAGGAAATGGTAAGTATACTGCTCTGGACTAATGGTTAACACTTGCTATTTGGTGGAGTATCAAGGTAGGCAGACAAAGTTTGACTCCAATGGCAACATAGTATATGATCATGGTCATGAATCCGGTAAGATCAGAGCGATTTGGTCCACGCAGATAAGCATTTGAATAAAATATCTTATGTAAGATGTGGTATCGAGGGTGCAAGTATTTCGCTTTTAGGGCATTTCCCTAATACCATGGGATATCTCGACCTTGACACAAGAATTCTGTAATTGAAGACGGAGTGATAGGACTTTCAAGATCAAGGTCAGACAATCCAACTGGAGACAAGGTTAAGTCAAGAATGCAAGCGATGGATTCTATAGTAATCTCAGCGTTATCATTTCCAACCGTGATAGTAAACAATGGTGGTTCTAGTGTTGGAGAATGACAGTATGCAAAAAATCGATAGGTACGCTCATTGTGGCATACTCCCTCGAAATCAAGGAGGGGAAGCCAGTCTATTGCCTCTAACAGAGCTTCTATACTGTAGGGTTTTATGCAGTTCCTGTCAACCCTACACTCACACACCAGGCGCCTCCCAGAGTATTTTTCAAGTACGTGTGGAGGAGGATTTACAATAGTATCTGGCAGTGCTGGTGCTTCAACCGGAGCATCTCTATGAGGAGTCTGCCACGTAGAGGAGCTTTGTAGGTGTGCAGGGGATAGTTGAGATTGAGTCCTACCTTTTCCTCTTAAAGCCACGATTTTCTTTCTGATAGGCCAAGATGATTCATCGATGGCTGGAGACTTCCCTTTCTCCTTACTCATTAGGGCAACCATAGACAGAGCTTTGAAAGATTTAGGGAAAATCGAAAAGAACCCAACAAAAAAGGAAATACCAAAAAGAAGGCAAGATGGAATCTTGATGAATCAATAAGGAAGGGTATTACCAGATTTGAAGGACGTTTGGGACTTTCCGATGAGGCTCCAAGCAGACCGACAAGGAAAATCGAGCAGGTAAAACACAGTAATAGTGAAATGCAATTTTTCCCGCTCGACCGCCTTTTATTAGGTGGCAATTTCTAATATCATCGAACCTTGTTTCGATAATATCGATAAACCTTATTCGATAATATCAAAATTGTCTTCGATATTATTCTCGATCATATGACTCTTCCCATTTCGAAGAGGCGTTGATGATATCGACCTTTGATCGATTAATCGAGAATCTACATGACTTATCGACAAACATATCAAAGGTGAATATTTTTCATTTTTCCGCAGATTGACAAACTTTCATGTAGAGTATATCCTTGAATCAATAGTATATGTAGCAAAATTTTATACAAGCATTGTACAGACCAAAATTATAAAATTAGAGTGTTTATATATAAAAAGATTGAGGTGAAGAACCTCAGATGTATCTTTAGGAGCTCAACAAAAGTGTATCATTTTAGTAAATATTTAGATCTCGATGCATGACCTAGACTCATTTTTCCATGTTCAATATATCTAGGCATAGGGTTCAGTCCTTCCTTTGCCTTTAATGACGTAGCAGTGGTTATTTGTGCGACAACCCTACATTACTGATTTACCTGATAGGTTAAGGATTTCGCATTCTTGTTTGTTAAACCTAACCACATGCTTATTGTCACATATTTGAGAAATGCTTAGTAGATTATGTGTCAATCCTTTTATGCAAAAAGCCTTCTCATTTTTGAGCGAATGTATTCCTTTGATAGTTCCCTGTCCAATTAATTTAGCAGTGCTTCCGTCTCCATAAGTGATTATCCCATCATTAAGATCTGAATAGTTTGAAAGAAGGGATTTGTCACCCGTGACATGTCTTGAGCAACTGCTATCCAAGTAGCATTTAGTGTCATTGCCTGTTATATGATTTGAGTGAGTAACAAGGCAATTATTCTTCTCTTTTACTATCCATTTTGTGACAGGATTTTTAATTGTAGTAGATTCAGTTTTCTTATTTAATTCAGCTACTACCTTCATTCTGTTGGTCATTCTAGGTGGTGAAGGATGAGTATTTCTGTTATTCATATTCCTAGGTGGACTCCTGACAATTTGTATTTCTTTGGTTGGTTTGAATTTTCCAATATGATTTTGACTAGAGTTATATTGAGTCCTCCTAGGTGTCAAGCATTTAAACTTATAATGACACGAATCACCACATAAATGATAAACAGGAGTAGTTTTTGTGTTACTTCCTGAAAAAATAGATTTTTTAGCTATTGGCGTTGCATTTTCAGTCTTTGTTTAAAATTTTTCATATCCTAAGCCGCTCTTGTCTTTTCCAGGTCTTCCCATACCTAAAAGTTTTTCTAACTTCTCACCACTCTGGGAAAACTTATAGTTTAGCTTAGCGATTTTTCTGGATTCTTCTAAATCAAACAGGAGTGTATGATTTTCATTTTAAAGGATCATGTTTTTATCTTTTAACATCTTAACCTGTTTGTTTAATTTCTCAGGCTCGGATTTAAGGGAAGTATTGATTCTTTCAAGTTTATCATTATTTGAATGATATTGCTGTAAATCATTAATTAGATGAACATTTATTTCCAAGGTTTTATCTAGATCTTTTTGCAGCAATTCTTTTCTGTTTTTAGATATTCCGAGTCTTCTAACAATGTTGATGCTATAGATATAAAGTTGATTGTAAGCATCTTGTAGTTTATTCTGTTCTTCTTCTTCTTCTTTTTCTGTTTCCTCATTATCTAATGGAAATGATTTAATGGCTTACTATTCTTCCTTATTCTTAGTTTCCATGGGAATGATTGGGGCAGTGGAGACAATAAGAATTTTCAAGGATTTCTAGTCTCCATCGCTCTCTGAGTTACTGCATTCAAAGTTTGACTCTTCTATATCGTCCCTTGTGGCGGCCATTACCTTTTCCTTAGTTTTTCTATTTGGGCAATCAGTAGACAGATGACCAAACTTCTGACAGGCATAACATTGTGGTTCTTTGGTCATTTTACCATATTTGCCTGTAAAATGTTTGTTTTCCATCTTTCTTCCTTTAAACGGATGGCCACGATTTTTCTGGAAGAACTTTCTGAACCGTTGAGCCAACAAAGCCACTTCCTCATCTTCATCTTCTCTTTCACTTTCACTATGCTTGTTCATTATTTTCTTTGAAGTTTTAAGGACAGTAGTTTTGGATTTTGGAGTTTGTTTGAAGTGTAGTTCAAATGTTTGTAGGAAACCTACTAGCTCTTCTACTTTCATTTCATCTATGTTCCTACATTCTTCAATGGTTGTAACTTTAGGATTGAACCATTCCGGCAATGATCTTAGTATTTTCCCACAAATTTTTGGGACCGGAAGCCTTCATGGGCTATTTCCAATAGATCTCATGCTTCTTTGGTTGTCCCATACATACTTATTTGATTGAAAATGTCTTGGGACACCACATAGTAGTAGCGTTCATAGCTTTAGCTTCAGCAGTTTGGTTTTCTTTATCGAATGTTGTCCACATTTCTTTGGATTTTGGTTTTGTGATAGTTGTGCCATTGTCTAGTACTATCTATTCAGATGGTGGCACATATCCTCTTTTAACTATATCCCAAACATCATGATCCAAACATCTTAGAAAGTAGTACTTTCTAGCCTTCCAGTATGCGTAATTTGAGCCATCAAATACTAGAGGCCTAAAGACCGATGAGCCCTCTCCTTTGGCCATATTCCCAACTTTAGTCAAGATCACTCTCTAGGCGGTGAAGCCCTTTAAGAGAGACCCGCTCTGATACCAATTGAAATTATGGTAATGACCGCTTTAGTTGAAGTAGGAATATACCAATATGTCCTAGATGGGGGTGAATAGGACTTTTTAATATTTTATGATTATTTAAAATCCTATTAATCCAATCCTGAGTAAATAGGCATTCATAACATCAGGATATCTTCAGAGTAACTCTAATGGCTTCCAAGCCAATTAGAGATCCAATCATAAAACTAATTGAATGATAATAAAAAATAAACCAAAGTTTATGATGGATGTGACTGTGTGTGAGGTGTGAGCAAATATAAAAGCAGTTAAGGAAATCACACAAGTAATCAGAGACAAATATCAATCACAAACACAGTCATTTTTATAGTGGTTCAACTACTTGTCTACTCCACTCCCGGCAGACACACTCAACCCTTGAGTGTACCGGATTTCACTAAGGTGGTTTCACACGATTCACCTCAAACCCAAGGTTTTAAAACATGTTCACCTTTAATCATTACAACCTACACCTAGGCTGACAGTTTATGCTCCTAAGAGCAATGGTCAACACATAACACTTGATTTTAGGCACACTGGCCAAGGATCCACAAAAGGAACCTAACTGCTTATGCTCTCCACAGAGCAAGGGTCAACACAACACACCCACCATGTACACTCCCATCGGAGGCCTCCTATGGGGGCTTGCAAGGGGTGAGAAACACCTTAGACCCAATCTTAAGAAGGAATGATCACAAGGGTTCTCTGGACTCTAATAACTTACAAATAAGTGGATGAGTCCCATTCAGCGCATTGTCGAAGATCTCCTCCTTGTTAATGAAGAATCTTCTGCTTTCTTGATCCGCAAAACAAATGATGTGCCAATACATGACGACGGATTGGGTCAAGGCTATGATGGAATCCTACTCTCTTAAATGTTTTCCTATAAGGAAGATAGAGTGATTCCAATCATCAAAGCATTCAAGGCATCCCAGCTTAGTGAGTTGCCATTAAGGTAGTAGCTGGAGGATCCTCGAATGCGGAAGTTCATTCCCCAATCCACTCTATTGAATATATATGATGAGGGTGGATTGGAAGATGAACTCCCATGAGAGAAAGGGCTTTGGGTATATGATCTAAGGTTAAACACTCAAAAGCACTCTCTTCTTTCACTACCAGCAACTGAAGACAAGTCCTCATTAAATATGTAAAAGGTTCCAACGGAAATAAAATGGTCGCATTTATGACAAAGTTTGATATCATTGAGCATATACTCTCGATTGCATCGACTAGCCGCTCGATGACATAAACTCAAAAGTCATACGCTTTTGAAACCTTTTGCAAGCTGGTCAAGGAGATCGAAACACCTGTCTATGTCATCAAATTTTGAACTTCGATTTCATCGAAACAAGGATCGATTCCTCGACATTTGAACAATTTGAAAGACTTGCCTCTAAAATATTTCAGGTCAAACGAATGATCGAGGCACACTCGATATCATCGGAATTTGAATGTTGATGATATCGATGGTAGTGTCGATGCATCAATAAATCCAAAGGATTTTCCAGTAAGCTTGCTGGACAGTTTATGTCCATTCTCGATACAATCGACCCGACCTCGATATCATCGATATTTGAATATCGATTCTATTGAGTGACCCTCGATCCAAGATAAAAACACCTGAAAAATATTGCTGGATAACTGAGTGTCCAAGACCGATATCATCGAAGGCCTTCCAATATCATCGAGATTTGAATTCCAATGATATCGAGGGGAACTTCGATATATCGACGATCTTCTGATTTTTCTTAGTAAAAACAAGGACATCATAGATTGTGCTGACGATTTTATCGAGCCAACTTCAATAGACTTGAGATTCAAACTATGATGATATCGATAGGTATATCGATACATCGACAAATCCGTCCAGAGATATTCGTGGTTGCTGGACATCTGTTGTCCTCATTTCGATGGTATCGATTCGGCATCAAGGACATCGACAACACTTTTCAATTATATCGATCAGTCTATCAATAAATCGACAAAGGTAGAAAACTTAGAGATTTTCTGAAGTTTTGAAAAAGTTTTCTAACCCAAAAACCCTATGATATTCTAATCCATTTTAAGGGTTTTAATTACCTGGTGTTTTGTAACATGAGATGTGAGGCTTAGATTTACATGTGGCGAGTTCAGGCACACATCCGGTTGAGACAAACGCTTTGATCAATCTTCCTATGGAGTTCTTCTGTCTGACTGACTCAACACTCACGCTAATTGACAAGCCATGTCACTTTCAAAAGGATCAAGTAGGATCTCCACCATTGATTGGTGGGTCCTACATGATCCCATGCAATGAAAACTAAAAATCAATGAAAGGATGGAAAGATCTAATACTAAACATGCACCCACTTAAATATTAGATAAGTGGGTCCCGCAACGTGCGGTCCACGACCATTGTCATGCATGGTCCACAACTTATGATCTAAGTGTCGGATTGGCGCACCACACTCTGCATCGAAACCATGTTGACGGCGTAGTCACAATGGCACAGGTCTCGGGTTGAGTTGGCTTGAATTTATAGGATGTGACTCAGGGTCGCGGGTCGTCAGAATTTGACCGGGAGGACCACGGGATCCTACGGAACGGAATGGACATTAGGACACGGGCCTGACATTCGCAATAGCCAGGATTTTAGTTAGGGGCATGACCGACTTGAGATCAGGAGTTTGCCACATTGAGTTTAGCAATCCAAATTTTGGTATGGGACTAGTTTGGATGGAAGTCCCTTGTGATGAACCTCATAGCTTGCAATACCATGTATTATCATCCCGACTACACACTCCAGCTTTGTCATTTCTTCTGCATTGCATACTCTGCATATGACATATTGTGACTCCCCATCACTATGTTCACATGTGGGTGGGCACACGTGGGCTGACGCTGATGTGGGCGGGGCCTAGCGGGCCTAGGCGGCTACCAGTGGTTGGCAGGTTACTGTTGTCACGCCCCAAACTCATAAACTGGGCTCACAAAATTCCTGATCGCCGAATCCAGTGCTGACAGCCTCCGTAGTACCCCATTCTCGGCTCCTAGTGTCCATACGCCATATTCCGATCTTGGGATCCTAAAAGGAGAATTTTCCAACGTACATTTAACTCGTAATAAGTATAACCACAAGTTTACCTGAATCACGAAGACAACATCATCATCACATATCTACTAATATAAACATTTGAATACAGTGCTGAAAGGGAAATACATATATCGAAAATCAAAGCTCTAGCAGACAGCTACACGCTCCAAGCTCAACGCTGTTGCAACTTAACACTGCCTACACCCATCTATCGTGCATAAGCTTATGAAAAGCTTAGAGGGTGGTGTAAGTGTGTGTGTGCAAGGTAACTGTCAAGTATGTAATATCAAAGCAATGCGGAAACATGTTGTTAAGTCCATAAATACCATCAGCCTTATCCAGGCTATGCAATGCAAAAACATAGTAAGCCAATATCATATACTGAGGAAGCAATGTAGATCAACTATGCAATGTGGAGACATAGTAAGACAAATATTATATACTGAGGATGTAATGCAATATGCAATGCGAATGAAATGACCAAACTAGAGTGTGAAGTCAGGATGATAGTACGTATTATCGCAAGTTGTGGGGTCCATCACAAGGGACTTCTATCCAAACTAGTCCCATACGTAAATTTCATTAGTTAAACTTAATGTGGTAAACTCCTGATCTCAGGTTAGTCCCGCACCCTAATCGAAATCTTGACCATTATGAATGTACACATAACAATTAGTTGCGCACCACCAGCCCGAGTGAATAGTGAATGAATGAGTAAAATGCTGAGTATGTAACTCCTGCTCAATAAGTCCACATATCAATACTGTATATCTCTAAGATCATCACCGTGGTCTAGTACACTCCAAGCTAGTTATCGCCCTTACCGGCCATGCAACCCAGCGAGTGGAAAAGACTTCAGTACCCGCCTGCCAGCAGTATACTAATGCCTACTCGGCTCATCGATAGCGAACCCATTTGTGAGCTGGTTAAACTCAGCCTAGCTTACAACCCCCTCACTTGGGCGGATAAGGCCACACTCTCTTCCAACCGACCGCGACATAGTGGGAGACGTGGCCTACTGGTATTCGACACTCAGGCGCTCATGTATATCCACTTGGCCTATACGTTGGAGCATCTCCTAACCACAGAGATTTAAGGACTTTCACCCAAGGACATTTAACATGCCCAGATGTTCGAATTAAACATTTTTGGTATCCCATGTGGCTATCCATGATATGCCTGTGGAGGCTACAACCCTGATATCAGTAGGGTGTACAATAGTCATATCACAAAATGCAAGATACATGAGTCACACAGTCCAATCATGCATCAATCCTACGCATACCGTGCGCTCATGTGGGATAACTCCGCCAATTAGGGAGTGCCATGAACAACTTGGCCTATGGCATATGCAGTGGTCAACCACATCTCATAACAAACATACAAATGATGCATATTGGCATGTAACATGATGCTATGCTGTTACATACTCATAATCGGTATCGACAACTGACACCGATAATCAACATCGATAATCGGCATCGATGGTCAACATCGGCCTTGATAACCATCAACGATAATAAGCATCGATAATTGGCCTCGATGAGAATGAGCCTAACAAGGCCTAAGGGAAGGTCACAATGTGGACATTTAACCAACTTTGATCCGGAGTGGCCCAAATATAGCCTAACATATAGTGAGGCCCATGACCTCACATAAGGCCTCACATACAACATAAGGGGCCTCACACAAGGGCCTCTCATACATCATAATGGGCCTCATCGTATGGGCCATATATACATCACATTCAGCCTCAACACAAGGGCCTCATATACATTAAAATGGGCCAGATCCATGGGCCTCAAATGTTTCACAATGGGCCACATCCATGGGCCTCAAATACATAATGATGAGCCACATCCATGGGCCTCAAATACGTCATAATGGGCCACACCACCTGACCCTGAATTTCATCATAATGGGCCTCATCACTTGGGCCCAATATACATCACAACGGGCCTCATACAATCACAACGGGCCTCATACAATCACAACGAGCCTCATACAATCTAAATGGGCCTCATACAATCACATGGGCCGTATACAACCTGAATGGGCCTCATACAATAAATAGGCCACATACAATCTGAATGGGCCTTGTACAATCACATGGGCCTTATATACATTAAGTGGGCCACATCGCATGGGCCTCATATACAATCTCAATGGGTCGCTCACATGGGCCTAATATAAATCACAATGGGCCTCATATAAGGACCTCATATACATCACATTGAGCCACATCACATGGGCTCAATATACATCAATGGGCCGCATCTCATGGGGCTACAAATACATCACATCGGGCCTCATCATATAGGCCTCAAATACGTCATAATGGGCTACGTCCCATGGGCCTCAAATGTATCATATTGGGCCTAGCCAAATTGGTCACAAATACATCACCTCGGCCTCATCAAATGGGCCTCTCATACATCACAATGGGCCTCATCATATGGGACATATATACATCACATTGTGCCCCATTAATGGACCTCACAGAAGGTGGGCCCGCACCTTCCAAATGGGCCCACTAGATGAACAACATGAATGTTCAATACATACATCAAGTGGGCCGTACGTCTAGCGAACTGGACGACATGGCTAAAACATACATCATGGACAGGGCACACACCGCACCGTCCAGCAATGGATGGTGCGGATACAGAATACATACATCAAGGTGGGTTCCCACCATGGATGGACAGTGTGCAGGTACAACACATACATCTAGTGGGGTCTACGTGCACGTGGTGGACACAACACATGTCAGGTCGGGTCCATAGACAGATGGTGCAGATAAAACACTTACATCACGGTGAGTCCCCACGTCCAGATGGACGGTGCAGTTAAAACACATATATGACGGTAGGGCCCACCTCATATGGACAGTGTAAATAAAACACTTACATCAAGTTGGGACCCACCGTCCATGGGCTGGACAGTGGATGAAACACATAAAGGTGGGTCCCACTTGTAATTTATATCTAACTCATTCTCTTTGTAAAGCCACAAAACAATCTGTACAATGATTGGACGGTATGGACACAACACATTCCTTAAAGTGGGCCCCACAGCTGGACGGTGCAGAATAAAACTCATACATCATGGTATGACCCACCGTCCATCTGCTTGGATGGTGCAGATATAACAAATACATTAAGGTGGGTCCCACCGTCCCAGCTATTGAATGGTGGGGATACACCACATACCTCATAATCCGACTGACTGAACTAGTTGACGTCAATACAACAACTATATAGCTAGTGTGAACGTACACTAGCCAATCCTCTAAACAAAGGTGGGTCCCACGTGGGGCCCACCATAATGTTTATTTTCCATCCAATCTGTTCATAAGGTCACAAAGACCTAAATTAAGAGGAAAAATAAATTTCATATAGATCCAAAACTTTTGTGACCTAAAAAGGGTTTCAATTGTAGACGTTCAATTCCATACTGCTTTTTGTAGTGTGGACCACCTGAGTTCCGTGTACGCCTGATTCTTGGGATATCCCAATAATTAAAGGGGACCCATCAAATGGACGATGTTGATGTTCAACAGGCATTAGGGTGGGGCCTGAGGTGGGGCCCACTGACCCTGCCCGTCCCAAGTAGCAAGACAGCGGGGACGTCCCACTGGATGGATGGTCTGGATACTACATCCGTCATCAGGTGGGCCACACAACATCATAAGAGGAGAAAAGGGAGAAGAAAGAGAGAGAGAACGGTTGTGGAAGGGGCCCTGCCACTTTGGGCCCCTCTTCCATTACATCACATGCATGTCAATAAGGTCGGCCATTGGCCACACCTAGGGACCAAGATCAGATCCTCACCACTGATTGGTGGGCCCCACTTGCCTTATGCAATAAAATGAAATGATCTACCTAAAAAGCACCCACCGATCTCCACTTCTTAAGATCTTAGGAATCCTTGGCTCTTAAGCTCTCCCTTTGATGGAGGATGATGAGATTTGAAGGGTTGGATGGTGAGGATCTTGGGGTAGGAAGTGGGCCACACCTGGAAAGGTTAAACGGTTGCTTCCTTGTTAGCTTGGGAGTGAAGAGAGAAAATGAGAGAGAGAGAGAGATGGATGGGAAAGAGGGATGTTGATGGGTGTAAGGAAGGGATGAGTGGAGAGAGAGAGAGAGAGTTGACTTTGGATGAGAGAGGTATGGGTAAGGTACTTGACTTGATGGGTTATGTACTTTGATTGATTAATTGATGTTTGGTGGAGATTCTCTTGTGTTTTGCAAATGCGTGACATTTTTCTGAAATATGCACGACTCCACAACTCCTGGCCTAGGTATTACATCAGTGTGCAAGATGCACCGTTGGAACTATGGCGATGGTGCAGTCGCAAGGGTATAAGTCTCGGGTCGAGCTAACTCAGATTTACAGGATACGACTTAGGGTCGCACACAAACACCGATTATAGGTCGAGGGTTGCCGGAATTCGACGGGGCGGATTGCGAGAGTTTATGGAATGGTACGAACTAGGATACGGCCTTACAACTCTCCCATCCTAAAAAAAATTTTATCCTTGAGATTTACACTATTGCGCAACTAGACATAACTCATAAGGGAAGGGAGGAAAAATCATAACGTTATATATATATATATCGGAAATAAAATACAATCTAATAGCACTTGCGAATCTCAGTCTCTTGCTCCCAAGGTGCCTCATCTACACTATGATGACCCCTACTTAACCTCAGACCCTTGATCAGAAATGATCAAAACTGGGATACCTTATAACCTCACCATCTCATCAGTGACTAATCTAACAAGATGGCCCTAATGTTTGGTCACTTGAATCGTCGGCGACTTCTCCTGATGACTGAGGGTCTTACTGAGCTACATAATACATGTCTTAGGCCTGCTGGGGAGGTGTATGTCCCCCCCTCCCCCCATTGAGGTCGTCGCTGCTAAAAATGGAGGCATTCACGCTTACGATGCCCCGTCTCACCACATCTAAAGCCAACACCCATGAACGGTCTCCATGGTGGTGCTGAAGGTGCTACTGGCACTCGAAAGGATAGACGGTTCTTGTGCCTCTGCGACTGTCAACGCTACTGCTACTGGGAACTACCAAAGGAGGCCTTCCTCTTCCAGTCTCCTCTATGGTCACGAACCCTTTGTGAATCAATCCATTCTGGCTCATAAATCTGGGCCCTCTGAACTACCTGCTTAAAGGTCAGGAGCATGTGTCTGACGACAAGCTCCTGAGGCCAAAATGTAAGCCATTCTCAAAATGGCGAGCCTTCCGCTCTTTATCATCAACCAAATATGGCGCGAACCTTGATCGTGCCACGAAACGAGCCACATATGTCTCCCTATACCAGGGTCTCGAACTCTATGCTTGCTGCCGACGAATATGGTTCGGAAAATACTGTCGGTAAAACCGATCTATAAAATCCTCCCAGGTCCACTCAAAATCGGCTCCCACTGCTCGGGACACTAATTCTCACCAGTGCTCAGCCTCACCCTAGAGAAAAAATATAGCGAACTGGACCTGTTGCTAGGTCGTGCACCTCATGATATCAAAAATCTTCTCCACCTTGGAGTGCCACCTCTCGGCTGTTGTCGGATCTGACTCGGACTGGAAGTGGGGGGATCAAGCTTTCAAAAGTATCGAAGAAGGGTGCTCTCACTCTCTTGCTCTTCCTAGGTTGGCATAACAGTAGGGTGCCTGCCCTGCCCATGAGGGTGGCTATCATAGCCTACAACATCTACTGTAGCTGGGCGGCACTCGTGGGTATGGTCGAATCCACACTAGTCTCGAGTAGAGGAGGGGCAACCTCAAGTGGGTAAGTAGGAATCTCCAGTGGTGGAGTGGGAGTCATAGGTAGTGGAGCGGGAGTCACTCGGATCACTCTCCTGGGTGGCATGTCCTACAAAGGCGCCTATAAACCTTGAGAACCCTCGAAGGCTTAAACGTTAGGGAACTAAACCAGAATGTTACGCACTCAGGTCCTAATTATTCTAAGTTCTCAACTATCATAAAGTGTAGGGTAGCTATCAGCAGATATGTGATGTTATCCTCAAGTATTTCTAAGTTATGATATAATACCAACTTCTGTAATGCCCCAAACTCAGAAACCGGGCTCACAAAATTTTCGATCGCCGAATCCGGTGCCGACAGCCTCCGTAATACCCCATTCTCGGCTCCCAATGCCCATACGCCAGACTCCGATCCTAGGATCCTACAAGGAGGATTTTTCAACATAAATTTAACTCATAATAAGCATAACCACAAGTTTACCCAAATCATGAAGGCAATATCATCATCACATATCCACTAATATAAATATTTGAATACAGTGCTGAAAGGAAAATACATATATTAAAA
The DNA here is from genome assembly GCA_030180095.1 of Magnolia changhungtana. NCBI lineage: Eukaryota > Viridiplantae > Streptophyta > Magnoliopsida > Magnoliales > Magnoliaceae > Magnolia > Magnolia changhungtana. Next base: position 6,296,879 of record JASAUF010000426.1, on the reverse strand, counting down.
ATCAAAGCTCCAGTAGACCTGCACACTCCGAGCTTAATGCTACTGCAACCTAAAACCACCTACATGCATCTATCATGCATAAGCTAATAGAAAGCTTAAAGGGTGGTGTAAGTATGTGTGAAAGAAAAGTGCTAAGTATGCAATATGAGAGCAATGCAGAAACATGTTGGTAAGTCCATAAATACTATTAGCCATATCCAGGCTATGTAATGCAAAAACATAATAAGCCAATATCATATACTGAGGAAGTAATGTAGATCAGCTATGCAATGTGGAGACATAGTAAGCTAAATATCATATACTGAGGATGCAATGCAATATATTGTGCGAATGAAATGACCAAACTAGAGTGCAAAGTCGAGATGATAATACGTAGTATCGCAAGCTGTGGCATCCATCACAAGGGACTTCTATCCAAACCAGTCCCAAACCTAAATTTGGATAGTTAGACTCAATGTGGTAAACTCCTAATCTTAGGTTGGTCGTGCGCCCCAACCGAAATCCTGGCCATTGCGAAGGTACACATAATAATTAGTTGCGCACCACCAGCCCGAGTGGATAGTGAATGAATAAATGAGTGAGTAAAATTCTCAGTATGTAACTCCTGCTCAATAAGTCCACATATCAGTACTATACATCTCTAGGATCATCACCGGGGTCTAGTACACTCCAAGCTAGTTACCGCCCTTGCCAGCTGCGCAGCCAAGCAAGTGAAAAAGATCGCCTGCAAGCAGTATATCAATGCCTACTTGGCTCATTGATAGCAGAGTCATTTGTGAGCTGGTCAAACTCAGCCTAGCTTACAGCCCCCTCACTCGGGCGAATAAGGCCACACCCCATTCCAACTGATCATAACAAAGTGAGAGGTATGACCTACTTATTTCGGCACTCAGGCGCTCATGTATATCCACTTGGTCTGGACGTTGGAGTGTCTCCTGGCCATGAAGGTTTAAGTACTTTCACCCACACACATCTAACGTGCCCAAATGCTTGAACCAAACATTTTTTATATCCCATCTGGCCATCCACTATATGCCTGCGGAGGCTATGGCCCTAATATTGCTAGGGCGTACAATAATCATATCACAAAATGTAAGATGCATGAGTCACACAGTCCAATCATGCATCAATGTTGCACATACCGTGCGCTCATGTGGGACGACTCCTCCTATCAAGGAGTACCATGAATAACCTGCCCTATGGCATATGCAATGGTCAACCACATCTCATAACAAACATACAGATGATGCATATGGGCATGTATCATGATGTTATGCTATTATATACTCATAATCAGTATCAATAACCGACATTGATAATCAACATCGATAATCAGCCTCGATAATCGACATCGATGGTCAGCATCGACCTCGATAACCGACACTGATAATCAACATCGATAATTGGCATCGATGAGAATGGGCCTAACAAGGCCTAAGGGAATGTCACAATGTGGAAATTCAACAATCATTGCCCATCAATGTGTACATTTAACCAACATTGCTCCCAAGGAGTGGCCCAAATAGAGCCTAACATATAGTGGGGCCCATGGCCTAACACAAGGCCTCACATACAACATAAGGGGCTTCACACAAGGGCCTCTCATACATCATAATGGGCCTCATCGTATGGGCCATATATACATCACATCCGGCCTCAACATAAGGGCCTCATATACATTACAATGGGCCATATCCGTAGACCTCAAATGTATCACAATGGGCCACATCTATGGGCCTCAAATACATCATGATGGGCCACATCCATGGGCCTTAAATATGTCATGATGGGCCACACCACCTATCCCTCAAATGCATCACAATTCATCACTTGGGCCTAATATACATCACAACGGGCCTCTTACAATCACAATGGGCCACATATAATCTCAATGGGCCTCATACAATCACAACGGGTCTCATACAATCACAATGGGCCACATACAATCTGAATGGGCCTCATATAATCACATGGGCCACATACAACCTGAATGGGCCTCATACAATAAATGGGCCACATACAATCTGAATGGGCCTCATACAATCACATGGGCCTCATATATACCAAGTGGGCCACATCGCATGGGCCTCATATACAATCTCGATGGGTCACTCACATGGGCCTAATATACATCACAATGGGCCTCATACAAGGATCTCATACACATCACATTGGGCCACATCGCATGGGCTCAATATACATCAATGGGCCGCATCGCATGGGCTACATATACATCACATCGGGCCTCATCACATAGGCCTCAAATACATTGTAATGGTCTACGTCCCATGGGCCTCAAATGTATTATATTGGGCCAATAGGTCACAAATACATCACCTGAGCCTCCTTAAATGGGCCTCTCATACATCACAATGGGCCTCATCATATGGGCTATATATGCACCACATGGGCCTCACAGCAAGTGGGCCAGCACCTTCTAAATGGGCCCACCAGATGAACAACACGGATGTTCAACACATACATCAAGTGGGCTACACATTCAGGGAACTAGACTGCATGGCTAAAACATAGATCATGGGCAGGCCTCACACAGCACCGTCCAGCAATGGACATTGCAGATACGGAATGCATACATCAAGGTGGGCTCCCACCATGGATGGACAGTGTCGAGGTACAACACATACATCTAGTGGGCTCCATGTGCACGTGCTAGACACAACACACGTCAGGTGGGGTTTATAGACAGACGGTATAGATAAAGCACTTAAATCATGGTGGGTCCCCACGTCTAAATGGACAGTGCAGTTAAAACACATATATCACGGTAGGTCCCACTGTCATATGGACAGTGTAAATAAAACACTTACATCAGGCTGGGACCCACCGTCCATGGGCTGCATGGTGGATGAAAAACATAAAGGTGGGTCCCACTTGTAATTTATATCTAACTCAATCTCTTTGTAAAGCCACAAAATAATCTCTACAATGATTGGACGGTATGAACACAACACATTCCTCAAAGTGGGACCCATAGCTGGATGGTGGAGGATAAAACTCTTACATCATGGTATGACCCAGCGTCCATCAGCTTGGACGGTGTAGATATAATAAATACATTAAGGTGGGTCCCACCGTCCCAGCTATTGAATGGTGGGGATACACCACATACCTCATAATCTGACCCACTGAACTAGTTGACGTCAATACAGCAGCTATATAGCTGGTGTGAGCGTACACCAGCCAATCCTCTAGATAGAGGTGGGTCCCACATGGGGCCCACCATAACGTTTATTTTCCATCCAATCTGTTCATAAGGTCACAAAGACTTAAATTAAGCAGAAAAAGAAATCTCATATAGATCCAAAACTTCTGTGACCCAAAAAGGGTTTCAATGGTAGACATTCAATCCCCTAATGCTTTTTATAGTGTGGACCACCTGAGTTCCATGTACGACTGATTCTTGGGATATCCCAATAATTAAAGGTGCCCATCAAATGGACGATGTTGATGTTCAACACGCATCATGGTGGGGCCTGAGGTGGGGCCCAATGACCTTGCCCGTCCCAAGTAGGAGGAAGCTGCTTGTTGCAGCATCCTCTGGATGTGGTAGTAATAGCGTCAACCTCCTCCTCTTTTTTGTGTTTACTTATGGATTTTCATAGGTGAGGCCCACATCAGGACAATCCACACGGACTATTGGTCTCTCTAGCTCGTAACAGTCTAACAAGTCCAATATACAATACTTTTCGGCGTATAGAAACATCACAACAGGCCCTAACAATTTGTATCGCTAATACCACCGTTTTCCTCAATATGGCTCGCCAGAGATTTGGTTTGGCTTTATTTTTCAGTTCAACGCCTAAAATGAGCTTTGAAATGGGATGAATGATGTGGATCGGATACATACATCAAGGTGGGGTCCATATGAGTGGTCCACCAGATTTTTTTTGGATCAAGCTGATATTTCCGTTTTTCCTTCAACGTCCAGGCCTGTGGCCTCTCAGATCTGGACGGATGCTATGGATACATACATCCATCCAAGTAGGGTCCATGTGATGTGGACGTCGTGGATACATACATCATCAAGGTGGGGTCCACGTCAGTGGCTCACTAATCTCTAGTGTCAAGTTGATACTTATGATTTCCTCAACCTCAGTACCTGCTGCTGGACAGCAGTCCGTCCAGCAAATGATGACCCACCTGGGCCATGCTCTGGGTGGGCAGCTGGTGGACGATGGGGATAAATTACATAGATTAAAGTGGGCCATATGTTTCAATGGTCAAGGCTCCCTGGGCACTCAAAACGAATGGGAAATGTGGATTTCCCACAAGCCAGTGAGGCTCACCAAGCTGGGAATCTAGTTGATATTTGTGATTCCCTTTGTCCATGGCCTATCCAAAATGGACAGCCAGGTGGACCCCAGTTAGACAGCGGGGACGTCCCACTGAATGGACAGTCTAAATACTACATCCATCATCAGGTGACACCATAAAAGGAGAAAAGGGAGAAGAGAGAGAGAGAGAGAGAGAGAGAGAGAGAGAGAGAGAGAGAGAGAGAGAGAGAGAGAGAATGGTTGTGGAAGGGGCCATGCCATATGGGCCCCTCTTCCATTACATCACATGCACGTCAATAAGGTGGGCCATTGGCGACACCTAGGGACCAAGACGGGATCCTCACCATTGATTGGTGGGTCCCACTTGCCCTATGCAAGAAAACGAAAGGATCTACCTAAAGAGCACCCACTGATTTCCACTTCTTAAGCTCCTAGGAATCCTTAGCTCCTAAGCTCTCCCTTTGACGGAGGATGATAAGATTTGAAGGGTTGGATGGTGAGGATCTTGGGGTAGGAAGTGGGCCACACATTGCTTCTCCTCTTGGAAAGCTTGGACGGTTGCTCCCTTGGTAGCTTGGGAGTGAAGAGAGAAAATGAGAGAGAGAGAGAGAGAGAGAGATGGATGGGACAGAGGGATGGTGATGGGTGTAAGGAAGAGTTGCATGGAGAGAGAGAGAGAGAGAGAGAGTTGACTTTGGATGGGACAGGTATGGGTAAGGTACTTAACTTGATGGGTTGTGTACTTTGATTGACTGATTAATGTTTGGTAGAGATTCTCTTAGGTTAGCAAATACACGACATTTTTTCTGAAATATGCGCAAGTCCACAACTCTTGGCCTGGGTATCACATCTGTGCACAAGACACACCGTTGGAACCGCGGCGATGACGCGGTCACAAGAGTACAAGTCTCAGGTCGAGCTGACTTAGATCTATGGGATATGACTTAGGATCGAGCATAAACTCTGATTACAGGTTGCGGGTTTTTGAAATTCGACAGGGAGCATCGTGAGAATCTATGGAATGGTATGGACTAGGATACGGGCCTTACAACTGTACTGGTAGGCTATTATCCACACAGTGAAGGCATAACATTATCCCACATATTTGTGGACTCGTCAGGATTTTCATATTGCATTGCATCCTCAGTATATGACATTTGGCTTATTATGTCTTCGCATCGCATGGCCTAGATAAGGCTGATGGTATTCATGGACTTGTCAGTATTTCCACTTACTCTGATATTCATATGCTTGGCACATGCATTGCACACACATACACCAGCCTCTAAGCTTCTTGTAAGCTTATGCACGACCGTTGCGTGCAGGTGACTGTAACGCCCTGAAAATCGGGGGTCGAGCATAAACTCAACTCCCGAGTTCCAGAACATCACTTACGCAACAAAATGAATGATGATTGAATGTTGACTGTATTCGTGCATTGAACATGAGTGAGATTAAGCCAAAACAAAGATATCATACTCCGAGACAGCTAAATTGCGGCTAAAGACGATGATAGATAGATAAAATATATAAACCGTGATGAGTCTCCAGAGTGTGATAACATTACTAGGTTAAATAATTACAAGTACAGTTCTAAAATATACCAAATGTGTAAGTGTAATATCTTCTATCCTAAGTACCATAGCCCCGTCAATGTAGTACCAGGTCTTCAGAGACCCGTCAGAGAGTTACATGATAGGAGAACACCTCCTCATCACCATAGAAGTAGTCCGGCTCTGCTTCATAAGCATCGCCATCATCTGAAATTCAACAAATCTTGTTGGTGTGTACAACACCGTCCCGTAACGTGGGAGTGAGTGATCAACTCAGTGGAACAGTAAAGCATATATGGTGTCTATCGGCCGTGGCGTGATTTAGGGCAAATACTTTCGTCAAAAGGGTATCGCCAATACAACAATCACAAATCCATGACAATTAGTCATGGCGAGCACGAATGAGGATTCTATACTCATTCAGTCATTTTCACAAACACTTAGAATACACTAATACAACATACATGGTGTATGTTAGCAAAACATGTATTAGAGCTATCCCTTAGCCAAGTGAGTATTTTATTCATGTATAATATATTACTACAGCAAATAATCATGATAAATGCATCTCCAAAATTTATTCATATACAGTATTTTCTAGAATACGCAATTTCAACATACATAGAGTATACAAGCAAACATGTATTACGGCGATTCCTTTCGCCAAGCAAATATTTTATACGCACATAATATATTTATACTACAATTAATCATGACAAACACATCACTAAAATATACATGTATACGGTACTTCTTACAATACCGTATTTCTACATACATAGTGTTTATTAGTAAACATGTATTTAGGCGAATCCTTTCGCCAAATAAGTATTTTATCCATACGTCATATATCCATACGACAAATAAACATGTCAAACACATTTCCATAAAAAATACGTATACGGTATTTTATACGAATACCTAGAGTATGTGAAATTCCAAATTCTACAATTCTAATCGAAACTGAAAACGGAAAGCACTTTGTACATGTGCAATTACATGCAGATCATGAATCTATCATTATCCGACATTGAAAGCATTGAAAACCATAACCTATACACCTAAAGTCCGCACCTTTTGTCGTAGAATCGTAACGGAGTCGATAGGTTCACTAAGCTTCCGTATACGGGAGTTTGGCAACCTAGAGAATGAAATAGGTTAGCTATTTCCTAACCTACAACTGTCTAATCCCCAAACAGGTTAGGGTTAGGGTTTATTACCTAGAAATGACGCCGAATCGCCTAGAAAGCGCAAGAATGAGGTGGTTAAGCACCGATAAGAAGGAGTTTCTCCCGGATCTCCCACACTTTCTCTTCTTTTTTCTCTCTCTCAAATCCAAATTCGTATGGCTGCCATGAGAGAGGGTTTAAGGTCCTTATATAGTCTCAAAACTCATCGAAATAGACTCGGGAACAAAGTATACATAGGTTATGTCCAAAGCGGACCTGTTTCAGCTCAACGGAGGACTTCTGGCGGGCCTCCTTGAGCCAAAGGTTGGACTTAAGCTCACTAACGTTGGATCTACGTTCTATTAAGTTTTCATTTCGTTCGGGATTCCAGATCACGCGTGGCGGACCAGTTTCAGTTCAACGGTCAACGGATCTCGATCGAAGATTCCGAGTATATGTAAATGTGTATGAAAATTTTCCTGATCCGAGGGTGTAATTTGGTCAGATTCTGACGGTCTGGTTGCTTAATACTGATCCGCAAACAAATGATGCCAAATCACTATTCCAGATATTTATTTTGTAAAGGGAATAGTGTTTTTCACACTCTCTCGCTCCGGATGCGATCGAATGGCCATGGGACATTGTCTGGATTTGATTTCTGAGATGGTTGTCAAGCCCAGCGAGGCAGTCCTAAGTCCTTAACTTCGTATTGTTCGGACTCCCGATGTGCGGTCCAGATCAGATACGGAGTTTCGATGTGCTCCCGAGAGCAGCCGGGTAATGAGATTGATCCTAGATTTTAGGATAACCTAGCGTCAATGATTCTGCAAGTTCTTGCAGATCGTATTTAAAGTGATTCAAATGGATTTCATAGCTAATCTAGTTTAGCACCTAGTTCACTTTGTCAAATTTCTAAAGGATTTAATCCTAAGTGATTTTCGTCTGAGGTGGAACTTAGTCCATTGTAGTTTGTATATAAAGTGATCTAAGTTATACTACTTAGCTAGTTTAAGATAGTGTCTAGGGCGAAGGTGCTTTGAAAATTTGAAAGCACAAGGTAGTGAAGGGTGGGATTTGTGAAGAAAATGGTTTAAGGAGCGATTTGAGGCTTTAATTGAGCATTTAAGAAGTTAAACCTGTGTTAGGATTGACCCATTGCCTAAGGACGTCTAATCCCAGGTTGGCAAAAATCCGGGGCGTTACAATCTACCCCCCTTAAAACAAAATTTCGTCCCCGAAATTGCCTAAGGGTAATAAGGAAAGATTTCTATTATTTCATTTGCCTAAGACTTATTGATTTCGAGTTCCTACGCGTGGTAGGGTATATACCAAATGGTTCATTTTAGTCTACCCCCCTTAAAACTTAATTCTTTATCCATTTCTCATACCCTGATGGTTTGCTACCATTTATTTCTTTACCTATTTAGACTCTCGACGACAATTCCCACAATTTAGAGTAAGATAGTTGTTTTCATTGTTTGACCAACACGGAGAGACGGTAATAGTGGGCTCGATCCCGATACATCGATCATCTACCGGGCCAGGTTAGGAAGCTCATCGTATCCCTTTCGAATCCTGGTGGATCCTGGTCGTCCGCTCGTCAGCAGAGTGTCCATCGGTAGTTACCCAGGATTGGGAATTGGGTCAAACCGCGAAAACTTTGCAGTTGTAGATGTCAGTAACTCTGTAGTCCGATCACTCTCTAAGAGTAGGGAATGTCCATCATTGAAATGCTCAAATTGTTTATTCTAAGGTTGCCCTTTAGGTCTCAGTCTAAGAGAGTCCTCGATATTATCTATGTCCAAGGAAAGGGTGAATCAAATCTTACTAGATCATCCTAAAACATTTTCTCATAGTAGAACTTACTAGGGCTTCTATAATGTTCGTATTTATCGAGCACCGTTTCGATCCTGGGCCAGTGGGGTAGGGTCCACCACGTTTCACATTGCCACCCAGTGTCAAAGAGGTGTATTAGGTGACCTAACTAGAGCGGGTTCATCATGTTCTACCCCCTTAAAATTTATTTTCGCCCTCAAGGCTCAAGAGCTATGTCCCGATCCATATGTCGAACAAGATGTAATTTATAACCTATCTTTGACATGAAACGGAAATACATTGTCCCTTTCATCGACGATGTGTACTATAGCATTGATACCTATGGGTATCGAGGAGCTAAAAATGACAGGTAATGTGGTTGATGTCGGGGCAGGTGTGAGTTTGAGGCAAGATGTCTAATCTACCAAGGGTTTTATCGCGGCCCAGACTTATCCTATTTAATCATGTCTAGTTTAATAGGCATGCTATCTTTCTACGGTCATAAACATAATATGTATGTCGACATGGCATGCGACTTGGGACCTAATTCCTACCTATTTGTTGCCCATTTGGGTAATTCCTTGGGCCTAAAAGACAAAGTCTCTATTGGCTATATGTTCTTAACACTTCTCGAAGACGAAGTTATAAACTTTTAGTTGTAAGTGGTCAGGCCAACACGGAAGGAATGTTGTGTAGTGGGTCTGAGTCGGATACATGGACCTCCTGCCTAGCTAAAACAGAAAGTTGTCGTATCATTCCTTAATCCTAGTCGATCCCGACCTTCTGCTTGATCAGAGCATAGGGTTCATTAGTCACTACCAGGATTGAGGATTCGATTCAAACCGCGAATACCTCGCTTATATATAGTTTCTCTACTCCGTGTTCCCAATTGTACTAAGTCCTTGAGAAGGAAATTCTAAGGGATGTATTGATTGGACCTAATATTGAATCCAAGGGATATATAGGTTTTCTCTAATCGTGAATAGTTTCTACGTTAAACAAGCTCCCTAAGAGTTACTAAGGAAGCCTAAAGTATTAAGGGGATTCAACAACGGAACGAGGTCTCGCTCCAACCTATTCAAGCCAACTAACTACGTCTATCACTCAATTATCTTAACATTGTTAGTCGCTTACATTTCTTAGTCTAATCAGCAGCCTAGGCTCAACGTATGGGCAGCGATAATCCACTAGTTGTAATCTAAAATCTATGCTTATACACCAAATGATTTTATACCCTTTCTAAATAAAGAAATTATTTTATTGCCTAGGGTCAAAGTTGTCTGATTGGAATTGGGTTGCCGGAACTCGAATTTAACTACGCACGAGCATTTCACATATGTTCATACCAACAAAGAGGGTCCTAAGGTTCGCATTATCAATTTATTGGATTTCCTATATGGTCAGGTCTGTCGACATCTAGGAGCACCGCTCTAGGTCCAAAACTCCAAGGGTCTATTTGTCAAACAACCATTTACTCTAAAAGCTTAAGCTATCAGAGTGTGGTGGGTTAATGTATATCAAGGGACTTTATCACTTCAACACAATTTGGCCAGTGGCCTTAAGTTGTATTGAATGGGACTGCATTGCTAATCCTACCTCGGGATTGGGAGTGGCATGTTTGGTAGGAGGGTGGGTGGGGATTAAAATTAATGGTATAGGCTTTGGAAAATGAGCCTTGTGTGGGAAAGCGCGAGATGGGAGTTCCAAATCCCAGGGTAATGAACTTCTAAGTGTTATGGGAAAGGAAAATCTTGGAATTTACTTTTAATTGCGTACATTCTAAACATGATGTCGGAATACATGGGATACACCCAATCTAGGGACCATACCTTACACACACATGTATTATTACTTTTATAATTCCATTCACCTAATCTTACTTAAATGCGGTTGGCTGAACGGGCCCTAAACGTCCTAACGCATCTAGAACATCATACCAACTACTACACTCATCAATCACAAAAGCATAAACATCCGCGAAGGTGGCCGAACTAAGCCCGGATAGCGTCGTGGAAAAGTGAATGGAAAATGATGGAGAGAGAGAGAGAAAGGGCTGGAGGTTTGGTTCTCCACAGATGTGAGCCTCAACAGATGTTGTAAAGGCCCCAAAGACAGATGAATGGAGAAGGAAAATGGAAAAGTAGGATGGCTTAGGGAGCTTGCACGAATGTGAGCTTCGAATAGGAGGTGTGAGAGCTTAAATGTGGAAGAAAGGGGAAAGGTAGGAGGTTAGGGCTGCTGTGATAGATGGGAGTGGGTGGATCATAGGCGAAAATGATGGATTGACATATTTGGGGAAAGGGTTGAGAGGGAAATTCGAAAGTAGAAGGGAAGGGCGTTTGAAAGGAAAGATGTGAGAGAGAGGGGGGCTCCAGCCCCCAAAATCTCAAACATTTGCCAAAATGGCACGTGCCAGGGGGTAGGGGAGGTCGAGCCGACTAACCCCAGCCCTGGCCCCACACCAGATGGCCCACCGGACCGCGGTTCGCCGCCCGAGCCACGGCTCTGCCGCGGTCGGACTTGGCCGAAACTGCGCTGCCGCGGTGGGGACCTGTTTCCCACATGCCCAGGGTGCCAAATGCACCCTATTTTGATCTAGAGGCTTAGTGTATTAACGTGGAGGGGCCCCCGAATCCGATTCGCTCCATTTCGGGTAGTTTCGGGGTAATCGGACGTAACTTGCAATCCGAAATGAGTTATCTGATGTAAAATATATGAATTTGGGGTAGAACAAGCTAATGAAGCCAACCAACCCAGCTATGCTGGGTTGCGCAGCCCGGAATTACGAAAAAAGCCTCCGATTGACAGTCATTTCCCCGTTTTAATTTCGTTTCACTAAAATAGTAGTTTTTAGTTTAATTACTCTTCATCCATTGGGCTTTAGGAGTTGCGCTCATCACGTAAAGACCTTAGAATAATTAGGAGAATGGTTTGGTGAAGCCAAATAGGACACTTATTATTCTTGGCTGAAAACTTTGCGCACTGGTAGACATCACCACCTTATGGTAAGTCGCGAATTCTAAGAGTTTTAGTTGTAGTTTGTTTCTGATTTCTTTACCATTGCTTGGTATTCCTATTTAAAGGGTTGTGAACTCAATTTTTTTTTAGTCATTTATTAATCAATTCGAATTAATTAGAATTTATTCCTACTTTCTCGCTTTTCTTTTCTCGTGGATTTGGGAAGTCTCGTGAAGTCCAGAGAAGCTCCGAGGATTCGGAGTAGTTTCCTCATCACGTTTATCCCGTATTCTATCTATTTTCAACGGTTGGGGTGAGGTGGATTTTAATCTAGACTCTTTAATAGACGGCCTAGGAGTATTATAAGGTCGACCCGTGTGACCAAGGGTTAATACGGACTTGATTTCGGTGTTTGTTTTCAGCGAACTTCGCCAATTGGTGAAGTCGGGATACCTATGACTGTTTCTACATTCCGTCGCTCCCTCCTAAGTCAGAGTGCGTCAGTGTGCGTCGTGTGACCATAACCCAGGTCCGGTTTAATCCAAATCATGCTCTGATACCAACTTGTAACGCCCTGAAAATAGGGGGTCGAGCATAAACTCAACTCCCGAGTTCCAGAACATCACTTATGCAACAAAATGAATGATGATTGAATGTTGACTATATTCGTGCATTGAACATGAGTGAGATTAATACAAAACAGTATATCATACTCCAGAGACAGTTAAATTGCAAGCGGAAGACAATGATAGATAGATAAAATATATAAACTGTGATAAGTCTCCAGAGTGTGATAACATTACTAGGTTAAATAATTACAAGTACAGTTCTAAAATATACCAAATGTGTAAGTGTAATATCTTCTATCCCAAGTACCATAGCCCCGTCAATGTAGTACCAGGTCTTCAGAGACCCGTCAGAGAGTTACATGATAGGAGAACTCCTCCTCATCACCATAGAAGTAGTCCGGCTCTGCTTCATAAGCATCGCCATCATCTGAAATTCAACAAATCTGGTTGGTGTGTACAACACCGTCCCGTAACGTGGGAGTGAGTGATCAACTCAGTGGAACAGTAAAGCATATATGGTGTCTATCGGCCGTGGCGTGATTTAGGGCAAATCCTTTCATTAAAAGGGTGTCGCCAATACAACAATCACGAATCCATGACAATTAGTCATGGCGAGCACGAATGAGGATTCTATACTCATTCAGTCATTTTCACAAACACTTAGAATACACTAATACAACATACATGGTGTATGTTAGCAAAACATATTTAGGGCTATCCCTTAACCAAGTGAGTATTTTATCCATGTATAATATATTACTACAGCAAATAATCATGATAAATGCATCTCCAAAATTTATTCGTATACAGTATTTTCTAGAATACGCAATTTCAACATACATAGAGTATACAAGCAAACATGTATTACGGCGATTCCTTTCGCCAAGCAAATATTTTATACGCACATAATATATTTATACTACAATTAATCATGACAAACACATCGCTAAAATATACATGTATACGGTACTTCTTACAATACCATATTTCTACATACATAGTGTTTATTAGTAAACATGTATTTAGGCGAATCCTTTCGCCAAATAAGTATTTTATCCATACGTCATATATCCATACGACAAATAAACATGTCAAACACATTTCCATAAAAAATACGTATACGGTATTTTATACGAATACCTAGAGTATGTGAAATTCCAAATTCTACAATTCTAATCGAAACTGAAAACGGAAAGCACTTTGTACATGTGCAATTGCATGCAGATCATGAATCTATCATTATCTGACATTGAAAGCGTTGAAAACCATAACCTATACACCTAAAGTCCGCACCTTTTATCGTAGAATCGTAACGGAGTCGATAGGTTCGCTAAGCTTCCGTATACGGGAGTTTGGCAACCTAGAGAATGAAATAGGTTAGCTATTTCCTAACCTACAACTGTCTAATCTCCCAAACAGGTTAGGGTTAGGGTTTATTACCTAGAAATGACGCTTAATCGCGGAAAGCGGCAAGAATGAGGTGGTTAAGCATCGATAGCGGCGAGGAATGACGGCAGGAGTTTCTCCCGATCTCCCACACTTTCTCTCTCTTTTCTCTCTCTCAAATCCAAATTCGTATGGCTGCCATGAGAGAGGGTTTAAGGTCCTTATATAGTCTCAAAACTCACCGAAATAGACTCGGGAACAAAGTATACATAGGTTATGTCCAAAGCGGACTGTTTTCACCAACGGAGGACTTCAGCGTGCCTCCTTGAGCCAAAGGTTGGACTTAAGCTCACTAACGCTGGATCTACGTTCTATTAAGTTTTCATTTCGGTCGGGATTCCAGATCACGCGTGGCGGACCAGTTTCAGTTCAACGGTCAGCGGATCTCGATCGGAGATTTCGAGTACATGTAAATGTGTATGAAATTTTTCCTGATCTGAGGGTGTAATTTGGTCAGATTCTGATGGTCTGGTTGCTTAATACTGATCCGCAAACAAATGATGCCAGAACACTATTCCAGATATTTGTTTTGTAAAGGGAATAGTGTTTTTCACACTCTCTCGCTCCGGACGCGATCGAATGGCCATGAGACATTGTCTGGATTTGATTTTCGAGCTGGTTGTCAAGCCCAGCGAGGCGGTCCTAAGTCCTTAACTTCGTATTGTTCGGACTCCCGATGTGCGGTCCAGATCAGATACGGAGTTTCGATGTGCTCGAGAGCAAATAGGGTAATGAGATTGATCCTAGATTTTAGGGTAACCTAGCGTCAATGATTCTGCAAGTTTTGTGTCTTGCAGATCGTATTTAAAGCGATTCAAATGGATTTCATGGCTAATCTAGTTTAGCACCTAGTTCACTTTGTCAAATTTCTAAAGGATTTAATCCTAAGTGATTTTCGTCTGAGGTGGAACTTAGTCCATTGTAGTTTATATATAAAGTGATCCAAGTTATACTACTTAGCTAGTTTAAGATAGTGTCTACGGCGAAGGTGCTTTGAAAATTTGAAAGCACAAGGTAGTGAAGGGTGGGATTTGTGAAGAAAATGGTTTAAGGAGCAATTTGAGGCTTTAATTGAGCGTTTAAGAAGTTAAACCTGTGTTAGGATTGACCCATTGCCTAAGGACGTCTAATCCCAGGTTGGCAAAAATCTGGGGCGTTACAGTGACGTTAGGTCACAGCAGCATTGAGATAAAAGCGTGTGATAGAACTTTGAAGTTTTTGTTTCATATATGTATTTCCCTTTCAGCATTGTACTCAAATGGTTTTATTAGTGGATATATGGTAATGATGTTTTTATGACTTAGTTATGCTTGTGATTATGCTTCAAAAAAATCATACTAAAAATTCTCCTTGTAGGTCATAGGATCGAAATCTGGCAAATGGGTGTCGGGAGCCAAGAATGGGGTACTACAGAGGCTGTCGGCACTGGATTTGGTGATCAAGAATTTTGTGAGTCCAGTTTTTGAGTTTGGGGCATGACAGTTCTTCAAATGTAACCAACGCTCCATTAAATTCTGAATAATCATAGAAATGGGTCCAGTCATCGGTCATGTGTCTAGAGCAACCGCTATCAAGATACCACTTAGAACTAATGCCTGCTTTGAGAGCGGTATAAATTACAAGGCAGTTGTTCTTATTCTTCATTACCCATTTGGTGACAACTTTCTTTTGAGATGGTATTTTATCTTCACTTTAGGGCTGTTTGGATTTCTCTAGCAACTGAACCCGATACCCATTTCTTATCAATTCTTTGATTTTTTTTTATTCAGTTGATCTGCTTGATTTAATAAGTCCTCCATTCTTTTTATCATTTTGAATGGAGTAGGATGTTTCCTTCCTTCTTTTGGTATGCATATTGAAGGACTCTTTGGTTTTTGCAATTTTCTTCCAGTTGGTTTAAATTTTCGAGAATAGTTTAACTTGTAAGTTTAGTGAGACTTACCAAATGTAAGACACTCAAACTTGTAGTGTCCCAAGTTTCCACATGAATGACAAATAGGAGTGTCCCTTGTGTTGCTAATAGATGCAATAGTTTTCCTAATAGGTGGTTCAAGAAAAGAGTTTAATTTGCAAATTTCATAGCCTAACCCTCTCTTATCCTTTTGATTTATGCCCATTCCTAGAAGTCTTTCTAGTTTTTCATTACTTTGGAAGAGCTTATGACTAAGTTCAACAAGTTTCTTTGATTTTTCTGCATCTAATCTTAGTTTTTGATTTTCAATTTTTAGACACATGTTCTCCAATTCTAGATGTTCAATCTGTTTGTCTAATTCAACATTTCAAATGTGAGGGAAGTTGTTGTCCTTTCTAGTTTGTCATTTTCCGTCTTCAGCTAAGATCTTCCTCTAGGTGATTAAACCCTTCAAGAGAAACCTTGCTTTGATACTAATTGAAATTGTGGTGATACTGCTATAGTAGAAGTATGGAATTAGTCAAAGTGTCCTAGAGGGGGGGTGAATATGACTTTTCAAAAATTCTAATCTTACTGATTTGTAATGCTTACTAATCCAGATTAGTTCATCAAGATTATTAGAGAATCATTCACATTCATGGCTATATAGCATATTAAGGATCCAAGTTAAACAGAACATAAATATTGCATATTTCAGCATATCAAGCCATCAACCCAAATATGAAAGAATCATCACAAACACATCGATGTATAGTGGTTCGGCCATGTGCCTACTCCACTCCCGGCTGATGCACTCCACCCTAGAGTTTGTTGGATTTCACTATGTGATGGTTTTAAATTAGGTTAACCACAAACCTTCACAACCTACATAAGGTACTGGCTACATAAGACAGATATATCCTACACAAGGAATTGCCTACCAAAGGCATTCATACATGCCTACATAAGGCAACCAAAGATGCCTACACAAGGCAACCAAACATGCCTAAACAAGGCAGCTAAACATGCCTACACAAGGCATAATATATCCTACACAAGGACTATACGTATTCTCCTGTCGGAGGCCTATAAAAGGTCTTGATAAGATAGTGAAACACAACGTGAAGACGATCCTACACAAGGAAGGATCCTCAGATTCTGTGGACACTTAAACACTTACCTGTAAGTAGGTGAGCCCCGTTCAGGACACGATGAAGATAATCTTCCTTAAATCGCAAAACTTATAGATGCTCCAATAGTAGCTGGGTTTGGGTCAAGGTATTTGGTGGAATCTACTCTATTAAATGTGAATCACTAAGAGACAGAGTGACTCTAGGGTTTTTGCATATAAGAGATTCCAACCTAATGATTTGCCATTAAGAAGTTGCTGGAAGATCCTTAAATGGTGAAGTTCATTCTCCAATCCAATCATTGAGTATTCGATGATTAAGAAGGGGTTGGGGAATGAACATCCATTAGAAAAAGGATCAATGACGGTAGGTAAGAAGTTACCCTCTTGGAACTCTCTCTTTTTCTCAATACAAACTCAGAAAGCAAACTTCCATATATATAGACAAAACTCCCAATGGAAATAAAACGGGCATAATCATCCTACATTCAATGCCATCGAATCAGGTTCAATGTCATCGAAGGCCACCTTCGATGTCATCGAGTGGTAGTTCGATCACTCGAAATTTTTAATGAAAAATAGCTAAAGCTTGCTGGATAGTTTCTTGACTAAACTTGATGTCATCGAATGTGATTCAATGTCATTAAAATTTGAATTTCGATGACATTGAATCGAGTTCGATTCCTTAATCCTGTTAAGAGATTTTTCTTCAGAGCTTTCTGAAAGTGCCCTGGTTTGTCAATTAGCGCGAGTGTTGAGTCAGTCAGACTACAAAGCCTCATAGGAAGATCAAGTCAAGCATCTACCTCAACCGGATGTGTACACAAGCTCGCTACAGGTAAATCTAAGCCTCACATCCCATGTCCCAAAACACCAGGTATTTAAACCCTTAAAAATAAGTTAAAACTTCATAGGGTTTTAAGTTAAGAAAATTTTTTTCAAAATAGGAAAATCTCTAGGTTTTCTTGCTTTGTCAATTTTATCGAAACACCTTCGATATGATCAATGTGCGCTGCCGATGTCCTCAATGCCTAAACGATATCACCGATAGGGGGACTAAAAGTGTCCAGCAACCATATACTCATCTGGACGAATTTATCGATATATCGATATACATATCGATATCATCGATATTCAATTCTCGAGTCTAGCGAAATTGACTCGATAAAATCGGCAGCAGAGCTTTTGAGTCCTTGTTTTTACTTAGAAAAATCAGAAGACCTTCGATATATCGAAGTACTTCTCGATATCATTGGAATTCATATCTCGATGATATCGGAAGGGCTTCGATGATATCGGTCTTGGACTCAGTGTCTTCCTGCAAATATTTCAGGATGTTCCTATCTTTGATCGAGGGTCACTCGATAAAATCGATATTCTAATATCGATGATATCGGTATGGTTTCGATGGCATCAAACAGGGACAAACTGTCTAGCAAGCTTAAACAAAAATCCCTTGAATTTATCGATGCCTCGACACAGCTATCGATATCATCGACATTGAAATTCCAATGATATCGAGGTCCCTCGATCATTTTTATAAATCTGAAATATTTCAAAACAAGTCTCTCTCCTTTTCAAATGTCGATGGATCGAACGTCGTATTGATAAAATCAGAGTTCGAAATCCGATGACATAGATACTAGTTTCGATTCCATCGACCAGTTGGCAAGAGGTTTCAAAAGCGTATAACATTTGAGTTTGTGTCATTGAGCAGACTGTCAATGCTGTCGAGAGTATACGCTCGATGATATCGACATTGCTCGATGATATCGAACTCTGTCATAAATGCGACCATTTTATATCCGTTAGAACCTTTTGCCTATTTAAAGAGAGGCTTGCCTTTATTGCTGGTAGAGAAAGAAGAGAGTGCTTTTGAGTGTTTCAAGCCTTAGATCATTTACCCAAAGCCCTTTCTCTCATGGGAGTTCATCTTCCAATCCACCCTCATCATTGATATTCAATAGAGTGGATTGAGAAATGAACTTCCGCATTCAAGGATCATCCAACTACTACTTTAATGGCATATCATTAAGCTAGGATGCCTTAAATGCATAGATGACTAAAATCACTCTATCTTCCTTATAGAAAAATATTTAAGAGTATAAGATTCCATCTTGACCTTGACCCAACCCAAAGTCATGTATTGGTACATCATCTGTGTTGCAGATCAAGGGATCTGAAGACTCTTCGTCAACAAGGAAGAGATCTTCAACAACGTGCTGAATGGGGCTCATATGCTTATTTGTAAGTTATTAGAGTCCAGAGGACACTTGTGATCATTCCTTTTTAGGATTGGGTCTTAGGTGTTTCTCACCCTTTCAAGTCCTCGTTGGAGGCCTTCGACGGGAGTGTACGTTGTGGGTGCATTATGTTGACCCTTGCTCTGTGGAGAGCATAAACAGGTAAGTTCCTTGTGTAGATCCTTGGCCAGTGTACCTAAAACTGGGTGTTATGTGTTGACCCATGATCAGGGAGCATAAACAGAGGTTCCTTGTATGGATCCTTGGCCAGTGTGCCTAAAACAGGGTGCTATGTGTTGACCCTTGCTCAAGGAACATAAACAGTCAGCCTAGGTGTAGGTTATAAAGGTTGAAGGTGAACTTGATTTAAAACCTTATGTTTGAGGTGAACCGCTATGAAACCTCCTTAGCTGAAATCCAGCACACTCAAGGGATGAGTGCGTCTGCCGGGAGTGGACTAGATTGATCGTCAAACCACTATAAAAATGACTGTGTTTGTGATAGCTTATTATCTTTGATTTTCTATGTGATTTCATTAACTGTCTTTATAACTGCTCACACCTCACTCACAGTCACATCCATCATTAGCTATAAATCATTTCATGGTTATCAATTAAATAGTCTTGTGATTGGATCCTCGAGATGGCTTGGAAGCCACATGAGTTACTCTGATGATATCCTTATGCTTGTTATGCTTCTTCTCTCAGGATTAGTTTAATAGGATTCTTAAATAAGCATAAAACTTTAAAAAGTCCTATTCACCCCCCTCTAGGACTATTGACATACTCCTACTTCAACTAGAGCGGTCTTCACTGATATTTCAATTAGTATCAGAGTGGGTCTCTCTTTAAGGGCTTCACCGCCTAGAGAGTGATCTTGACTGAAGTTAGGAATATGGCCAAAGGAGAGGGTTCATCAGTCACTAGGCCTCCAGTATTTGATGGCTCAAATTACGCATACTGGAAGGTTAGGATGTACTACTTTCTGAGATCTTTAGATCACGATGTTTGAGATATAGTTGAAAGCGGATATGTGCCACCAACTGAACAAATTGTACTCGACAGTAGCACAACCATTACAAAACCCAAACCCAAAGAAAAGTGGACGACATTCGATAAAAAAAATAGACTTTTGAAGCTAAAGCTATGAACGCCATCTACTATGCTGTGTCCCAAGACATCTTCAATCAAATAAGTATGTGTGGGACATCTAAAGAAGCATGGGATCTATTGGAAACAACCCATGAAGGCACAAGTACTGTGAAGAGGTCCAAACTACAACTACTGACCTCACAGTTCGAAAGTCTCAGAATGAAAGAGCATGAGACTTTCATGGAGTTCTTCACAAAGTTGAATATTGTTGTAACTCCATGGGTGGATTGGGAGAAAAGGTTCCGGTTCCAAAAATTTGTAGAAAGATACTTAGATCATTGCCGGAATGCTTTAATCCCAAAGTAACAACTATTAAAGAATGTAGGAATATTGATGAAATGAAAATAGAAGAACTGGTAGGTTCCCTACAAACTTTTGAACTACACTTCAAATAAACCCAAAAATCTAAAACTACTATTTTAAAAACTTTAAAGAAAATAACAAATGAGGACAGTGGAAGTGAAAAAGATGATGAAGATGAGGAAGTGGCTCTGCTAGCACAACGATTCAGGAAATTCTTTCAGAAGAATCATGGACGTCCCTCCAGAGGTAGAAAGGTGGACAACAAACCTTTTGTTTGCAAATTTGGTAGAAAAACCAAACAACCACAGTGCTATGCCTGTTAGAAGTATGGACACCTATATACCGAATGTCCAAACCGAAAAACAAAGGGTAAAACAATGGCCGCCACATGGGATGATACAGAGGATGCAAACTCAGAAGATAGTAACTCAGAAAGCGATGGAGACCAAAAATCTTTGAAAATTCTTATGGTCTCCACTGCTTCAATCATTCCCACTGCAAGTAAGGATGTGTCAGATCTACAAGCCACTGAATCATTTCCATCTGATAATGAGGAAACATAAAAAGAAGAAGAGGAGGAAAAGGATAAACTACAAGATGCGTACAATTAACTTTACATCCATAGCATCAACATTGTTAAAAGACTTGGAATGGTTAAAAATAAAAAGTAATTGCTGCAAATGGATATGGATAAAACTTTAGTCATTAATACTCATCTAATTAATGATTTGTAGCAATATCATTCAACTAATGATAAACTTGAAAGAATCAATATTTCCCTTAAATCTGAGTCTGAAATATTAAATAAACAAATTAAAACATTAAATGAGAAAAATATGATTCTTCAAAATGAAACTCATACACTACTAAATGAGTTAGAAGAATCCATGAAAATAGCCAAACTAAACTGTAAATTTTCCCAGAGTGGTGAGAAGCTAGAAAAACTTTTAGGCATGGGAAAATCTGGAAATAACAAAAATGGCCTAGGTTATGAGAAAGTTAGAACAAAAACTCGGTATGGAACACAAATACCTGAAAAGTCTAATCCCTCCTGTAGCAATACAGGAAGTAACTCAGCTTGTCACATGAGTGTTAATTCAGATTGTGGGTTGAACAAAAGAAATATACAACCATCACTACTCAAATTGATTGACAGAATGAAGGGGCCATTAAATCAAGTGGTTGAATCAAATAAGAGAAGGAAATCTACCACAAGTAAAAATCCTGTCACAAAATGGGTAATGAAAGAAAAGAAAAATTATCTTGCCACTCACTCAAATCATTTAACAGATAATGAAATGAAATGGTACCTAGACAGTGGTTGCTCAAGACATGTCATAGGTTTGCTGTCCCTTCTTTCAAACTATAAGAATCTGAATAATGGGATAGTCACCTACAAAGATGGAACCACTGCAAATGTAATTGGATAGGGAATCATAAGAGGGATAAATTTGCTCAAAAATGAGAATGCTTTCTGCATAAAAAGTTTGACACATAATCTTCTAAGCATATCTCAAATCTGTGATAATGGGCATGTGGTCAAATTCAACAAAGAAGAATACGAGATCCTAAATCAATAATGAATGGTCTTCACACAAACAACCACTGCTACATCATCAGAGGAGAAGAAAAGACTAATGATTAGGTACATTAAGAATGAAGAAACATGTTCAGATCATGCATCAAGACCGGGATACCTACTAAAACGGTGAAACTTATTGAGCTTCTCAAGATACAATCTGAGGTTCCTCGCCTCATCCTGTTTGTATATAAACATCTCAAATGTTTATACTTTTTTCTTTGTATAGAGGTTGTATAAAATTTTGCTGAGAATACTGGCGTGTTAAAGATATACCATTCTATACATGAAAGTTTGTTGAAATGCAGAAAAACTCAAAAAATTTCGATATGACTTTCGATTGGTCATTTTGGATGTCGATTACATCGACCGAGAATTGATACCATTAATGACCTCTTGGGTAGCTGAAACGTCGGGTCAGTTGGTCTTCCTAAAACTCTTAATTGTAAACGGAAATTAAGGTATATCGATATGATCGATCCGATGCTCGATGAGATCAACGTTTACTAGAAAATTGAAATCGAAAAATCAGAAAGGGAGGCTCACTCGTTCATCTCATTTTAGAACTGTTCCTCTCAGCATAGTCTCCTGTTTAATCTTAAGCAAAAATGTCTAAAGACAAAGGATCGTTCCGTCCACAACATGCATCAATTGGAAGGAAGAAAGGTAAGCAGGATGCAACCGCCTCTTCTTCATTAATCAACTTAAACCTTGTGGCAGAACGAGCAGTTCATAGAAAGAGCATTGAACCTTTTAGGATCATCGATCTCTTGAAACAGATTGGGTGGAAAAATGTTGTAAATCTTGGTGGAACATTTCAACATAATTTGGTACATCAGTTTTTGAGCTTGGTCTACAATGTTAAAAATAATCCTCTAGTCGTCTCAGTCGCGATTGTAAATCAGGTCAAATACATCACACCTAGACTAATAAGTAGGCTGGTTGACATAGAAATCACTGGAATACCCGTATCCGATCAAAATATGAATGGTCTCGGTGTATGGGGAGAAGTTACTCGAGCATTGTGTAATGGTGCTACAATTCCCAGGAATGCAAAGAATGTTCTTCATGTTAAGCACCTCGATCCTACCTATAAGATCCTTCATAGTATTTTCAGCACTAATGTTTATCCCTATGAAGTCTCTGGCAACAACCTCTCTCATACATCCTCAACATTCTGTATGATGTTCATCTAGGAATTCCAATATGTCTACCAACTCTTCTCCCACAACAGTTAATCTGTGTATCTACAGAAGAATCCATCACTATACTTCCATTTCCATGTCTTCTGTCTAAGTTTTCATGTCAATTCGGACTGCCACCTACTCATGATCTTCCACACCCATGTGGCTGGTTCAATTATGAAGACATCCATAATCTGAACATCTTTGACAAAGTGTTTTGTGGTAGAAAAACCGGTCTAACCTCAGGCCGTGGCAATTCTTTGCACAGCCCCGACTCTACTAAAATTGGTCTGACTGTCCCTGTACGAGATAGTATACAAGACCTTCTGGATGGACAATCTCACATGATGAAGCAACTTGATGACTGTGAAGCCTATCTTTCAGAAATCCGACAAAGACTGGTGGCTCTGCAACATGCTACAGAACAAATTATGGATTTCCTAACTGCTCCATAAAGCATACATAGGCTCTTGTTCTCTATAGTACTTCATTCCATCTATCACACATCTGGAATCCTTCTAGAATGCTTAGGGCATAAGTATCTTTTTGAATGCCCTATGATCATATTTATGTGTGTAATGAATTACTAACTTACAGACCTTGACATAGTTGTCTTTTTGAATGCCCTATATCTATTTTAATGACCTATGATCATATTTATGGCAGTTTTTTTTTTTTTTTTTTTTTTTTTTTTTTTTTGGCCAAGGGCTAATTTTGATGCTCATATCTCTACTATCCTACTTTATCTGATAATCCTTGTGGATGGTATGAAATGCAACCATATACTCATCTGGATAGATTTATCAATATATCGATATCATCGATATTCAATTCTCGAGTCTAGCAAAATTGACTTGATAAAATCGGCAGCAGAGCTTTTGAGTCTCTATTTTTACTTAGAAAAAATTAGAAGACCTTCGATATATCGAAGTACTTCTCGATATCATCAAAATTCATATCTTGATGATATCGGAAGGGCTTCGATGATATCAGTCTTGGACTCAGTGCCTTCCAGTAAATATTTCAAGATGTTCTTATCTTTGATCGAGGGTCACTCGATAAAATTGATATTCTAATATCGATAATATCGGTACCGTTTCGATGGCATCGAACAGGGACAGAAACTGTCCAGCAAGCATAAACGAAAATCCCTTGGATTTATCGATGCCTTGACATAGCGGTGGATATCATCGACATTCAAATTCCGATGATATCAAAGGTCCCTCGATCATCCTTATAAATCTGAAATATTTCAAAGCAAGTCTCTCTCTTTTTCAAATGTCGATGGATCGAATGTCGAATCGATGAAATCGGAGTTTGAAATTCTATGACATCGATACCAGTTTTGATTCCATCGACCAGTTGGCAAGAGGTTTCAAAAGCGTATGACATTTGAATTTGTGTCATCGAGCGGACTGTCGATGCTATCATTTGAGTTTGTGTCATCGACCAGTTGGCAAGGATCTTCCAGCTACTACCTAAATGGCATATCATTAAGCTAGGATGCCTTAAATGCATAGATGACCGAAATCACTCTATCTTCCTTATAAGAAAAGATGTAAGAGAGTAAGATTTCGTCTTGACCTTGACCTAACCCAAAGCCATGTATTGGTACATCATCTATGTTGCAGATCAAGGGAGCTAAAGACTCTTCGTCAACAAGGCGGAGATCTTCGACAACGTGCTGACTGGGGCTCATCTGCTTATTTGTAAGTTATTAAAGTCCAGAGGACCCTTGTGATCATTCCTTTTTAAGATTGGGTCTTAGGTGTTTCTCACCCTTTCAAGTCCTTGTAGGAGGCCTCTGGCGGGAGTGTACGTGGTGGGTGCATTGTGTTGACCCTTACTCTGTAGAGAGCATAAACAGGTAGGTTCCTTGTGTGGATCCTTAGCCAGTGTGCTTAAAACCGGGTGCTATGTGTTGACCCTTGCTCAGGGAGCATAAACAGAGGTTCCTTATGTGGATCCTTGGCCAGTGTGCCTAAAACCGGGTGCTATGTGTTGACCCTTGTTCAGGGAGCATAAACAGTCAGCTTAGGTGTAAGTTGTAAAGGTTGAAGGTGAACCTGATTTAAAACCTTAGGTTTGAGGTGAACTGCTATGAAACCTCCTTAGTGGAATTCGTCACACTCAAGGGATGAGTGCGTCTGCCGGGAGTGGAGTAGATGATCGACGAACCACTATAAAAATGATTGTGTTTGTGATTGTTTATTATCTTTGATTATCTGTGATATTTCATTAACTCTCTTTATAACTGCTCACACCTCACACACAGTCACATCCATCATTAGCTATAAATCATTTCATGATTATCATTTAAATAGTCTTGTGATTGGATCCTCAAGATGGCTTGGAAGCCACTTGAGTTACTCTAATGATATCCTTATGCTTGTTATGCTTCTTCTCTCAGATTAGTTTAATAGGATTTTTAAATAAGCATAAAACTTTAAAAAGTCCTATTCACCCCCCTCTAGGACTATTGGCATACTCCTACTTCAACTAGAGCGGTCTTCATCGCTATTTCACTTTCTGGATATTTTCATGTCACTGTTTAATGTCATCGAACATGATTCGATTCATTGATCTTTTAAGTGTTTTTCCTTCTGAGCTTGCTAGACATTTGAAGGTCCTTTTTTGATGTCATCGAACATTGTGTCGATTCATCGAATTTTTTGGGTGATTTTCCACTTGGATTCGTTGGACATCCAAAGACACTCTTTCGATGCCATCGAATCAGATTCGTTGTCGTCAAACATGAATGTTCGATGTCATCGATCAGTTTTTGATGACTCGAATGAGATATAAAACTGATATGATTTTTATATAAATTTCTAACTTAGTTTTCTATTACCCAATCTATAAAACAAGTTTTCCTTGTTAGTTTTTGAATAGATTTGAGTGCTTTTCAATGAGTATTATTTACCTGAGGTGTTTTTCTCATGGGATGTGAGGTTTAATTTACATTTGAAGCTCTTAATCCATCCACTATGTTGAGTCTGCATCTTGTAGTTCTTTCATATGGGACTTACATTACTGACTGACTCAACCTTCACATTAATTGACAAACAAAGGCACTTTCATAAAGAATCCCTACCATGAACAGTGTTAAGTCTCCACGATTTATGCCACTCAGGTATACATTTGTTGTGAAGATAGCGTGGAGAACTTTATATTTGACCTCCAAATCCTTGGAGTATAAACATTTCCATCATGCCAGGGAACTTTTATTCCGTTGCATAGAGTTTAAGTCATGGTGACCTAAACATCAGGAGAGTCAGTATTGAGATCCCCCAGACCAGTAAGATTACCTGGTATTCCAAGGAGTTGTGCAATGATTACGGTGGTGATGACTTTAGTGATTGGTCCAATAGTGACGGAGATGGATGGGGGATACAACACTTTCGTGTGGGAATATGCTAAAAATTGAATAATCTGTTCATAATTGTTCCACCAAACAAAAGGAGTTTGGTCCAGCCCACCCATGGCTTCTGGTAGCGGCTGGATCCCAAATGTCTCAATGCATTCCAAATTTACCTCTCTCTTGAACAATTGGCCGCCCCTTGTATTTTTGTAATAATGTTTCACTTGGGGATGGAATAATTGGAATGTGTATCTCATCTTATGAATTTTCCTGAGGAGGTGCTGAGGAGCTTGCTAGAGCTTTAGCCCTTAACCATGGAGCACATGTTTTGTACCACGAAGGTTGTGGTTTTTCTTTTTGGACATGGGTTTTTCCTTTTTCCTTAGGCATAATGGAATATACGCGATTTTTCAGCAAGGTTGATTGAGAGGAGAAATACTTTAGACGTTGAAACCCTTACTTGACCTTACTTAACTCAATCGACTGAAGCTGTAGAGAGTGGATTCAAATATAGTTCTTTATCAACACACACATAATGACCAAGCAGCTTTGCACAAAAATAGAGACTTGATATACTGAAAACCCAAAAACTGAACCTTAACTTTAGCAATCCTAGGAAGACGATTTGGTTAGAGTTAGATGGGAGGCCTTACTAGATTTGAAACACGATGGTGATGAGAGCAGGAGTGCAAAGTTGTCACCGTAGCTTCAGGGAAAATCGGGAGATGAACTGTCACAGGAAGGAGATGAAAACAAAAAAGATCCCGCTCGCACAATATATATAAGTCCTGATGTTTTGATGTTATCGAAGTACGTTTGGTGCTATCGAAGAAAGGACTTCAACACCATCAAAACATGTTCCATGTAATAGAACAATTGTCCAAATAGGTCAGTGAGTTTTGTAAGATTTTCCATACAATCGAGTAGTATTTGATACCATTGAAGTGTTTTTTATGACATCGAATATCCCTCGATTGAATCGAAATAACCCAGAAATAGTTTATATCAATTCAGCTTGCACCAACCTATTTTTGGAGATGTACTCAAATATTTATTAATAAACATGCATTTTGAACATCCAATATTTATATACATATATTCAAAAAGAATGATGAGGCTATAGATCCTCGGATATTATCATTAGAACAAATGGACCGTATGTTAGATTGCATACTCTTCATTTTGTGATCATTGATCTTCTGTTTTCTATTAAGTGTTGATTGTTGCATGAAGATCAAACTTCTCTAGTCCAATTAAGGCATCAAAATATTTAGTATGATTTTTAGTAATGATTCCAAAACATGCATGATACCTTAATCATATGGAGAAGATGAGTTTTTATCAAAATTTCCTGTATTGCTTGAATCTCAACAAACTCCATATTTGTGAAGAGATTATTAGTCAAGTGATTTTTCATTAATTGGCTCTTTCAAAAAGACGTATATTCCAAAAATCTAGAGTCATTCTGATAGATTGTGTTTATAAAACCCTTGACCAAATATCTCAAAACTTTTTCTTTTGCTCACTTTTTCTCGCTATGGCTCCCTTATGAAGTACTTGACCCATTATAAGATATATCAAAAGGATGGGTCTTGGTCACTGGTTAGTTTACTTTAAGCAATCATTACAAGTGCCCGAGTTCATTTGTGCATTATTTTTAGGGCAATTGTATTTATTTTATGTTACCCACTTGGTAACCACTTTCTTTAATCAGGAAGATTCTTTCTTAGAGTGACTTCCGGATGATTTAGATTTATTTTTATAGTTCGAACTAGAAGTAAGGTGAGGATGTCTGAGCGTGGGACATTCACACTTGTAGTATCTTATTTTTCCACAGTGATAGCAAGATGAATCAACCAAAAATTTCTTGTTTGGAATAGTTGAATTTTTCATCATGGATGAAGTAGAGGAAGAGTCAGATTTATTTGTTTCATATCGTATGCCTTTCATGTTTTTGGAGTTTCTACCCATGCCTAGAAGTTTTTCTAACTTTTCATTGCTTTGAGTGAATTTACGAGTTAGTTCTTTTATATGATTAGAATTTTCTACTTCTAGTTTCAGACTTTTGTTTTCCCTTTTTAGTTTCTCAATTTTTTATTCTAGAAGCTCTATTTTCTTAATTAGATTTTCAAAAGTAATACTTCTAATAGCAGTTCCTCTTCCATATTTAATTATCTTAAAATCAAGCTCATCTTCCTCTTCTAGATCCTTAGGACGGACTGTAGTGGTGGAGGCCATGAGTATTTTCAATGACTTTTGGTCTTCATCACTTTCTGACTCACTTGTTTTTGAGTTTGCGTCATCGGTGTCATCCCAAGTGGCTACCATAACTTTTCCCTTAGATTCTTTGTGGGACATTCTGTTGAGATGTGACCATACTTTATACAGTTGTAACATTGGAGTTCTTTGGACTTGTTGAAAAATTTTCCTATTGGGCGCTTGCAGTCCAAATGAATCCCTTTGTTATTGTATGGTTTTCCACGATTCTTGTTAAAGAATCTTTTAAATCTTTTTGCTAGGAGGGCAACCTCTTCATCCCCATCTTCATTCTCACTTTCTTCTTCCTTTATAGTAGTTGTTGTTTTAGAGGCTTTGAGAACATTGTTTTTGGATTTTATGGGTGTTTTAAGATGTAGTTCAAAGTTTGTAGAGAACTTATCAGTTCTTTTACTTTCATCTCATCAATATTCCTACATTCTTCAATGGTGGTGACTTTGGAGTTAAACCATTCCAGTAGCGATCTCAAGATTTTTCTGCATATTTTAGGTAGTATAACTGTTTCTCCAAGTCCTCCCATGGAGTTACATATGATATTTAATTTTACATAAAACTCCATAAAGGTCTCATCTTCTTCCATTTTCAAGTGTTCAAATTGAGTAGTCAAGAACTGCAACTGTGATCTTGTTCACAACCCCAAGTGTAGGGTCGCGATGTAGTAATAATCTCGGTGAGACTGAGGTTGAATCCACACGGACTGAACTTATGTGTCTTCTGAATTTAACTAGAACTAGAACTAAATGAAGAACTAAAATAGAAATCTGAATTTAAAGGAGTAATTGTGAATAAGGTTTAAACAATCAATTAAAAGTGGGAACTAAGGTGCCAAGGATCCACTTGTAGCTTCTCAGGATGCTACTATGCTTGATTCAAGGACACAACTGGAATCAGAGTCCTACCTTATCCAGTTGGAAAAAGACACAGTTAAATCTCTGAACTTCTCATTAATCTAACCTCAATGGAGGAGAATTGTGGTGAATTGGAAGGGATTTCATCCCCCAACCATGTCCAGGAGATGATGGAAAATAACAAGATTTACCAAATTGACAATCTCAAATAGAAAAGAAGATATCTAAAGCTATTGCAGATCTATTGTAATTTGAGTCACAACAAACCATTAAAAACTAAAAATATTCCTTAGAATGAACTAGAATTCAATGAAGTTCAAATATAAACATAAATCAAAGTAAAGTAAACATCCCAATCATGCTACAAGCTTCACCTCTTATCCATATCTAAGAGGTTTAGCCAACCATAAATATGATTGAACTAAAGTCTCTCAAACAAAGCATAGAATAAACTAAAGAACGAAGAAGAAAGCTCTTGGACGGCGGCTCTACCCTTTTTCTCTACTCCTTGAACCCTAGAAGATGCCTAGGAATGTCCTCGGGACTCCTATTTATAGTTGTGAAGCTCCACCTTTCACACAGACTTAGAATTTCTGCAAACCGCCTCAAGTTATGCAATCAACGTCGATAATTCTGAGCGATTTCGGTGGCACTGAAATCATATCTGAAATTGTGTGTGTGGAGTACTGAGGTGGCACCGAAATGGCATTAGGTGTCACCAAATTAAGTTTTTTTTCTTGCTAGACTTTTTTGTGCATTTTTGGTGGCACCGAAGTGTCCTATTTTTCTGCTGTTTCACTTGTGCTTTCGCCAATATTTTCTTCATCCTTTGTACTTGGTTTCCTTGGATCTTTGGCATGAGAATTCTCCATTCTTGGTCTCTTAAGATTCCTCATTTTCCTTGGTGATTCTTGAGCACTAAATCTATGCTTTTAGCATTCTTTTCAATCCAAGCTCTCAGATTCACCTTGCAACACAGGCTATGATACCCACATCCAATAGTTTAAGAACCTTGGCCTTAACTACTTCCTTCATGTTTGGATTTAGTCTACGTTGTGGTTGCTGGGAGGTCTTCACATTATCTTCATGATGAATGTGGTGAGTACAAATCATAGGGTCAATTCCCTTTAGGTCCGCAATCGACCATCCAAAGGCTCCGTAATGCTCAATGAGAAGAGATACGCATACTCTCCTGTTCTTGCTCAAGGTGGGAAGAAATACCACTGGCTATATCTCATCTTAACCTAAATAGACATATTACAAATCAGAAGGTAAAGGTTTTAGGTCACGCTTCGATGCTTTAAGGTTAGATGGTAGAGGCACTACATCAATTTGGGGTAATTCTTCAAAATGTGGCCTCCACTAGTTAACTTCAAGTATCAGTAAAGTATCAAGCATGGCACCCATCTCCCTAATCATATCATCATCTAAACGATGGGAGTGGGCCAAGCACGTCTCCAAAGGATTAGAGTATAGAATCAGTATTGCTCTATCTTTCCCTAAAGAATCAACCATATTAATGTCATGAACATCGTCATCATCCTCTGCCTATTTGCTCATATTATTAAAAAAATATTGAGCTCCAATGTCATATTTCCAAAAGATAAGCTCATGACTCCATTCCTACAATTGATGATAGCATTGGATGTAGCAAGGAATGGTCGGCCAAGTATAACAAGAATTTGAGTGCTCATATCCACGATGGGTTGAGTATCTAGGACAATAAAATCTACTGGATAATAGAAATTTTCAACCTGGACCAACACATCCTTGATTATCCCGCTCGGTACACGAATTGAGCGATCGGCAAGTTGTAATGTGGTCCGGGTAGGTTTTAATTCACCCAGACCCACTTGTTCATAGACCAAGGAATAAAATTTACGCTCGCTCCTAAGTCAAGAAGTGCATGCTCAATTTGGTAGTTCCCAATTGCACGAGTGATGGTTGGGCTACCCGGATCTTTGTATTTTTGTGGCACATCTTACTTTAGGATGACACTCACTTTTTCTGTTAAGAAAATCTTCTTTTAAATGTTTTGTCATCTTTTGGTTATGCATAGATCTTTCAGAAATTTGACATATGAAAGTATTTGTTTAACGACATCCAATAGAGGAATGTTGACTTTCACTTATTTAAGCACCTCTAGAAAGTCCTGAGAGTTAGAGAGAGGTTTTGGTGCAATCAACCGTTGGGGAAATGGACCAATCGTCCTATTTTGAGATTTCAGTTCCAATCCATCTGGGGAAATGCTAGGTCTATCATTCATATCTTCTTCCTGGTCCTTAGACTTTTCAGCCATAATAGATTTGTCAATTATTTTCCCACTCTTAAGAGTGGTGATAGACTTGGCTTGCTCCATTTGGTTTGAAGAGCTTGGTTCACTAACTCCTTATTACAGTTTAGGATTCGGGATAGGTCGAGCTGGAAGAATCTCTTTCTCCACAACTGCATCGCATGAGTCTATCTTTTGTATAGCCTTTGTAAGTTCTTGTAAGGCTTGAAGAGTAATTTGCTAGATAAGCTCTTGAGTTTATGTGGGATTTTGAACCAATTTCTCTTGAGGTATCCCTTGATTTAAAATTTGATTAGGGACTCCTTGAGGAATAGTAGTTTGTCAATTTCTCCAGCCGAAGTTTGGATGATTTCTTCAACTTGAATTATATGTGTTTAAAGTGAGTCCTTTAAAAGGCCTTTGGTAATTGTTTACGGCATTCGATTGCTCATTTAAAATTTCTTGAAAAGCAGGTATTATTGGACAATTTTTAGTTGCATGAACATTGCAAGCACAAATAGCACAAACAGTTTCCTTAGCCTTCTCCTTCTTAAGTTTCATGGCCTCGAGTTTCCTTATAAGACTAGCCACTTTAGCATTAATATCGTCTTCCTCTTTCAACAAGTATATTATGCCCCTCTCCTTTGATTGAGTCTAGGGGTATTGGGTCTAGGGGAGATGTCCCATGATTGTGTGTTTTTAGCAAGCTTGTCAAAATAATCCCACACATCATTGACATCTTTGCTCATGAATTCCCCATTGCACATTATTTCGACCATTTGGCGCATGAAGATGTCAGTCCATTATAGAAGAAACTTATTATGCGTCATGTTTCAAAACCGTGTTATGGACATGAACTAACAAGATCCTTAAACCACTCCTAAGATTGGAAGAATGTTTCATCTTCCTTTTGGGTGAAGTTCATGATCGACTTTCTAAGGGTGTTCGTTTTATGATATGAGAAGAATTTCTTTATGAACTCCCTTATCAAGTCGTTCCATCTGCCAATGGATCGTGGACGTAGTGAGTGCAACCACGTCTTAGCTTTTTCTTTTAAGGAGAAGGGAAAGAGTTTTAGCCTGACCGTGTCCTCAAACACATTAGGAAAGTATAAAGTGGCTATTATCTCATCAAACTCTTTCATGTGTAAATATGGACTTTCAGATTCAAGTTATGAAACTTTGGAAGGAGTTAGATCACTCCTGGCTTGATATCTATATTTCTTATATTTTCTGAAAAAACCATACAAGAAAGTGTGCTCACCCCCATCAGTTGTAAATAATCTCACAAACTACGAGGCGGGGTGCTTGATGTACCTCATTCTCATCCTGAATTTTCTTAACCGGAGGTTAAGGTTGAATTGCAGGTTGATTGGCCAGTTGATTTGCAGTCATCATTTCAATTGACTCTAAGGATCTCAAGCGGTGTCTAATCCTGTGATAGATAGATAACCCCTCTACTAATCCTCCTTCACTTAAGAGATGTCGTGTGTTGTCACGAACCCACTTGGGCATAAAACACTCGGACCCTTCAACTTCAGAATTTAACCCTAAATCTAAGAACTGAAAACTACAAGAAATAAGATGTAAGAAAGAGAGAGTTAAAATGAAGTTACCAGATGGGAGATACTAGGTCAGGACCCTACAAAATAGAAAACAAAGTTAGTTTCTAAAACAAAGCATAAAAATTCCTAACCTAAATCATTTATGTCATGTAGTAAGATGGTTCCTTGTCAAAAGAAGACCGACGATCCAACTGGAGTAGAAGCATAAGCTAAAAGTTTAAAGAAAAGAGAAGCTTCTGCGATTTTGATCTTGCCTATAGATGATCCTAACACAAATAGGAAAACCCACTTAAATCATTTATTTAAAGTCATTCTAAGTTCATATTTTCTACCCTTCTAGACTTGGCTTTAAGAAGTTCTAAGTTGTTGAATGATTTAAAGGACAAGAAGTTAAAATAGGAAAATCTGTCCACATTGGGCAGGAGAAGGTGCCACTGAATGGCACATTCGGTAGTACCGAAGTTACCTCGGTACCACTGAAAGTGCCTAAAACAGTCCAGCAGCTTTCAAAGTTAATTTGGTAGCACCGACTGGAATTTTGCTGCCACCGACTCCTGCCAATGTATAATGTTCTGTTCTATCGAAAGGAACAAAAGTCATCCAACAACTTCAGGATCTAATTTGGTACCACCAAGTGATATTTCGATGCTACCGACTGCTTTTCAGTACCACCAAAGGTCCACTCGGTAGTACCGAAAACTAGCCATTATAGATCTGTTGAGACATTTTCTTTATAAATACAGGACCCAGAACTTTGTGAAATTTCTGGATTAAGGCATTTTAGAGTCCCTAGTGCAACTCAAGCTTACCCTAGCCTTCCTAGACTCTATCCATATGAGATTCATGTTTTTTTCATTGTGATTCATCATCTCAATGAGCATTCAAAGCTCGAATTAATGAAGAACATGATCTCAAGTCTTTATTAGAGTATTGAGACCAAACTTATAGGTATATCCTTAGTTTAATCATACTCTAGTGCATCCATCAATTGAATCTCTTAGGAAATCCATTTATAACCCTTGATAAGAGATTCAACACCCTCACATTACCTTGATAACTTTTATATGAACATCATATGTAGGGTACTTGATCATGAAGCTGACAACAGGAAAACTACAACAACATAATCGGGGGAGCTGATTCAAGCGCAAAAGAGCAAAGATCAAGAAACCCAAGACAAGCTACAACAGATGACTTAATCCGACAAGTAACTGTCATTGCTAAAGAGTCCACAAGTTAGTCTTCTTTCTTATGAAGGATTGAGGCTAAGAGTTTGTTATCCACAAACTCGATTAGGTGCTTAGTGTGGGACATTGGCCTGTGTGCCTAAAGGTAGGTGCCTTGTGTTAGACTTGGCCTGTGTGCTTAAACGTAGGTACCTTGTGTGGGACCTTGGCCGGTGGGCCTAAAGGTAGGTGTCTCGTGTGGGACCTTAGTCGTGGGGCCTAAACGTAGTTTCTTAGTGTAGGACCTTTGCTCGAGTGGAGAGCATAAATTATGAGTCCTTTGTGTAAGGCTATAAAGGTTAATGGTGAACCTAATTTAAAACCATTCATAGTGAAATCTGACACACTCTAGGAGAGTGGTTGTTGGGAGTGGAGTAGGCACGTAGCCGAACCACTATAAATTCTTGTGTTCGGAATTGATATTTGTGCTTCTGTTTAATTATGCTTATGTGTTTAAATGCTTAATTGAATATGCATGATTAGATGAATGGCCAGGATTGATAGGTAGCAGATTCCACACAGAAGTTCACAATGTTATAGGCTTGTTGCTTTATTCATATATCTTAAGTAGCCTATGTTATTGGAACCTATATTGGCATGAAAGTCTTTAGAGTTACATTGCCTTGCTTGCTTTAAATGGAAGAATTGTTTAAGTTAGGCAATTAGGATTTTTAAATTGGTAACATATTTGAAAAGTCTTATTCAACCCCCCTCTAAGACTCTTGGACTATTCCATACTTCTACTACAACGGTCTAAACTACAATTTCATCAACTAGAATTCAATGAAGTTCAAACATAAACATCAATCAAAGCAAAGAAAACATCTCAATCACGCTACAAGCTTCACCTCTTCACCCTAGCTAAGAAGTTTAGCCAACCATAGACATGATTGAACTCAAGTCTCTCAAACAAAGCAAAAAACCAAACTAAAGAACAAAGAAGAAAGCACTTAGACGATGGCTCCACCCTTTTGCTCCACTCCTTGAACCTTTGAAGATGCCTAGGAATGTCCTAGGGACTCATATTTATAGTTATGAAGCTCCACCTTTCATATCGACTTGGAATTTTCGCAAACCACCCAAGTTACACAATCCACGTCGACAATTCTATGCAATTTCGATGGTACCAAAGTTGGTTCGGTGGCACCGAAATTGTATCTGAAATTGTATGTGTGAAGTACTTAGGTGGCACCGAAATGGCATTAGGTGGCACCGAAGTTGGCTTCGGTTTCACCAAATTAAGCTTAGGTGGCACCAAATTAAATTGTTTTCTTGTTGGACTATTTTGAGCTTCGATTGCACCGAAGTTGGCTTAGGTGGCATTAAAGTGTCCTGTTTTTCTGTTATTTAACTTGTGCTTTTACCAATCTTTTCTCCATCCTTTGTACTTGGTTTCCTTGGATCTTTGGCATGAAAATTCTATGTTCTTGGTCTCCTAAGATCCTTCATTTACCTTGGTGATTCTTGAGCACTAAATCCATGCTTTTAGCATTCTTTTCAATCCAAGCTCTTAGATTCACCTTACAGCACAAACATGCATAAAATATAATATTAAGCAGTATCATGTTCATAAAACCAAGATATAAATGGGGGAAAATATGCAATATTTGACACTTAAAAGATCTCTTTACTATGTTAGTTCCTTCATGGGTTGTTTCTAATAAATCCGATGCTTCTTTTGTGGTTTTACTGATACTGATTTGATTGAATACCTCTTCTGAAACTGCACAGTAAATGGCATTCATAGCTTTTGCTTCACTTGTTTTATTTTCTTTATTAAAATTCGTCCATTTTTCTTTTGATTTGGGTCTGGTGATGGTTGTGTCATTTTCCAATACAACTTATTCGGTTGGTGGCACATATTCATTCTCAATAATTTTCCAAACATCATGATCTAAGGATTGCAAAAAGTAATAAATTCTTGCTTTCTAATATGCATAATTTGAACCATTGAAAATAAGTGGTCGAGATACTGATATTTCCTCTCCTTTAGCCATAATTCCTACTTCAGGTTAATATCTCCATATCTCCCTTTAGGTCGTTAAACCCTTCAAGAGGAACCCTCTCTGATACCAATTAAAATTTCAATACAACCGTTATTATTGAAGTATGGAAGTATGTCCAAATATCTTCCGGGAGGGGGGGGAGAGATAGGACTTTTTTTAAAAAAAATCCTATAAGAACAACCAATGCCTAACTTTAATCAAGATGAGTAAGGCAAAGTAACTCTTTGGCATTCAGGCTAATTGAGAGTCCAAAACACATAAGCTTAAACAAAATTTACATGTAAAGAACAAGCCTGTAAGGATAGTGCCATGCCCCAAACTTAGAAACCGGGCTCACAAAATTTCTAAACACCAAATCCAGTGTTGACAGCCTCCGTAGTACCCCATTCTCAGCTCCCAGCGTCCATACGCTAGATTCCGATCCTAGGATCCTACAAGTAGGATCCTCCATCATACATTTATCTCGTAAGAAGCATAACCACAAGTTTACCCAAATCACAAAGGCAACATCATCATCATATATCCACTAATATAATCATTTGAGTACAATGCTGAAAGGGAAATATATATATATATATATATATATATCGAAAATTAAAGCTCTAGAAGACCGCTGCACGCTCCAATGTCGACGTTGCTACAACCTAACATTACCTGCACGCATCTATCATGCATAAGCTTATAGAAAGCTTAGAGGGTGGTGTAAGTGTGTGCACAAGATAAGTGCCAAACATTCAATGCAATACCATAATCATACAATGTCGGAAATATTGCCAAGATCATGAATCATACGATAACAGAGTACGCAGAAATACTGACAAGTCCATGAATCATACAATATCAGAGTACGCAATATAAATCAGCTATGCAAATGAGGAGTCATAAAGAAACAAATATCAGATGCCGAGGGTACAATCCAATATGTAAATCATGCTAAGTCCATCTAGGAAATATAAGTGCAGAAACATAGCAACCCAAAATGCCATATGCCTGTGAATGTAATGCAATATGCGATACAAATGAAATGACTAAGCTGGAGTGTGAAGTCGAGATGATAGTACGTAGTATCATAGGCTATGGGCTCCATCATAAGAGACTTCTATCTAAATTAATCTCATACCTGAATTTAGATAGTCAGACTCGATATGATAGACTCTTAATCTCAGGTTAGTCGCGTGCTCCAATCTAATTCATGGCCATTGCAAAGGTACACGTAACAAATAGTTACGCACCACCAACTCGAGTGGATAGTGAATGAATAAATGAATGAGTGATATGTAACTCATGCTCAATAAGTCCACATATCAATACTATACATCTCTGTGATCATCACCGAGGTTTAGAACACTCTACATGCAATCGCCGCCCACTGACGCGCGACCATGCAAGTGAAAGAGACCTCACTATCCTCCTAGCCAGTAGTCAGCTAATATCTACCCGGTACTTCGATAGCGGACCCATTCATGAGCTAGTCAAACTCAGCCTATCTATGCCCCCTACCCTCGGGTGGGTAAGGCCACACCCCCTCCCAACTGACCACGACACAATGCGAGATGCGGCATCTAGGTATTCGGCACTCGGGCGCTTATGTATCCACTCGGTCTCAACGTTGTGGTGTCTCCTGGCCTCAAAGGTTTAAAGATTTTCACCCAGGGCCATCTATGGCAACCCAATGCTAATAATAGATTTTCGGTGTCCCATCTGGCCATCCATGATTTGCTTGTGGAGGCTACGGCCCTGATGTCGCTAGGGCGTACAGTAATCACAACACACAATGTAAGATGCATGAGTCATATAATTCAGTCATGCATCAATCCTGCACATATCGTGCACTCATGTGAGATAACCTCCACCTATCAAAGAGTTTCATATCAACCCGCCTAATGACATATGCAATGGTCAATCACATCTCATAAAAAACATGCAGATGATGTGTATGGGCATGTATCATAATGTTATGTTGTCACATACTCATAATTGGTATCAGATGATATACTCGTAATCGGTATCGATAACCAGCACTATTAATCGGCCTCGATAGTCGGCCTCAATAATCACAATCAGCCTCGTTAATCGAAATCGGCCTTGACAATCAGAATCGACCTCGACAATCAGAATCAGCCTCGACAATCGGAATTAACCTTGACAATCGGAATCAGCCTCAACAATCAGAATCTGTCTCGATAATCGACCTCAACAATCGGCCTAAGGGAAGGTCACAATGTGGACATTTAACCATCATCGCCCATCAATGTGGACATTTAACCATCATCGCCCATCAATGTGGACATTTAACCATCATTACTCCTAAGGAGTGGCCCATATAGAGCCAAACGTATCATGCAGCCCATGACTTCACACAAAGGCTTAATATACATTGCAATGGGACTCACTCATGGGCCTCATATACACAACAGGTGGGCCCTGCACATGGGCCTTAGATACATCACACGGGCCACAACCCATGGGCCTAAAGCACATCATAATGAGCCTCATTAAATGGGCTACAAAAACATCACAATGGTCACACCATATGGGCCGAAAATACATCTCATTGGGCCTTACCAAATGGGTCAGAAATACATCTCATTGGGCCTTACCAAATGGGTCGAAAATACATCACAATGGGCCTTACCAAATGGGCCGGAAATACATCTCATTGGGCTGTAGCAAATGGGCTGAAAATATATCTCATTGGGCCTTACCAAATGGTCGAAAATACATCACAATGGGCCACAACATAAGGGCCGAAAATACATCTCAATGGGCCACGACTCATAGGCCTCAAATACATTAAGTGGGCTGTATTACATGGGCCTCATATACAACACGTTGGGCCTCATGGATGGGCCACAAATACATCGAGGTGGGCCTCATGGATGGGCTACAAATATACCGAGGTGGGCCTCATATACATCAAGTGGGTCGCATCAATAGCCACACCAATGGGCCTAATATAGAACGAGTGGGCCACATTAATGGGGCTTATATACATAACAGGTAGGCCCTGCTCATGAACCTCAAATACATAACATGTGGGCCCTACACATGGGTCTCATTAAATGGGCTACAAAAACATCACAACGGCCATGTCGTATGGGCCAAAAATACATCTCAATGGGCCACGACCCATGAGCCTCAGTACATGGGCTTCATATACAACACGATGGGCCGCTCAATGGGCCGCACCAATGGGCCGCATATACATCAAGTTGGCCTCTCAAGTTAATGAGGCCTACAGCCCAAGAATAAATGAACAGTGTGTGTAATACACATACATCATGGTGGAATCATGCATCACAATTGGGCCTCACTTAGGGGCCTCATATACATCACGATGGGCCGCATCACATGGGCCTCATATATATCAAATAGGCCATGTACAGCTAGCAGGTGGGCCCAACACAATAGGTGGGCCCTGTTAGTGCTATGATTTCATATCTCTTTGGTTGTCAAATTTTGTAGTGCCAAAACCTGTATGTCTTGTACTTCTTGTGTTTCTTGTTTGTGACTACACACTGCTTCAAGACGACTACACACTGCTTCAAGATAAGATCATAAATGAAGAATGTTTGCAAGACATGTCATGGATGAAGTCTACAAGAATAGAAGACTTCAAGTTTGCTTCTAACAAGTTTAAGATTAGAAGACTTCATCAAGACAAGTCAAGAATGTACCAAGCTCTAGAATGCTGTTAACTCGATTCAAGCTTATACTTCAAGATCATCTGAGAATACAGACCTTCAAGACTTCAATGTCCATCTCACTTCAAGGTTTGTTTGACCTTAGATTGACCTTAGGTTGGTCTGTATGATAGGTCATTCTCGATACATAATCCAAATATTTTAATATACTTGGTGTGACTGTTCTAAGACCAGTCCTAGAAATCTTAAGACCAGTCCTAGGTCTGCTACGACCAGTCTTAGGTTTCTCATGACCAGTCCTAGGTTATTACAGATTTTCGAATTTTCCTAGTTGTCCTTCGACCAGTCCTGGACTTGATTCGACCAGTCCTGGGAAGTCCTACGACTCATCCTTCGACCGGTTGTAGTCTTACGACTCGAAATCCAGCGACCTATCACGAGTCCTATGACCAGTCGTGGTGACTCATGACCAGTCATAGGTGGCCCACGACCGGTCGTAGGTTACCTAAGACCAGTCGTGAGTACAACTAATCTTATCTCGCAGAAATCTTTCGAAATCTTTGATGCTACGACCGGTCCTAGGGATCCTAAGACTAGTCGAAGATGGGATTTTTCAGGCTATAAATGATGCACGAATTTTAGAGTTTATTCATTCCATTCCATTCAATTCAAGTGATTTAAGGCTATACTCTGAGATAAGTTGTGATTATTTTTTTAAGCTATTGTGCATATTTAATATTCCTTTTGATAGCATTATTCTATTGTGATTTTGATCCACATTCCAATCTCATTTAGAAAAGAGGAATTTGTGATATTCTTTCTTCTGGGATCAAAATCAAATAGACCTTGCTCTTCTTGATTTAATCTAAAATCAATTAGACATAGAACCATTCTTTAAGTGAGTATTGGACATTAAACGACGTATCATACATCTACTCCGATTGGTTCTACTGGGCTACTTCAAAAGGAGATCCAGGTATTTTACTTTGTAATTTACTTTCTCTGGTTTTGTTTGAGATTTGCCAGAAAAATCTCATTGTATTGGTTATCTGAGAAGAGCCAGAAAACTTAGACTGTGGGGGTTTTTGGATTGTGTAAGCCCGAGATTAAAAGACACAATTGTGAAGGTTTTTGGTGAACCTGTGAAAACCTATTTTGAGAGTGAATGCTAATATCCCCTGTGTGAGGATATTAGGAGTGGAGTAGCATTCTGTGTGGCTGTTGGCTAACAGTTGGTGAACACACAGGTGAACCACTATATATCGTTATGTTGTGGATGTGCTTGATTTCTTTATTCATTTATTCCTTCAGTATTGTGGATGAATGTTGTAATTTTCATTTCAAGCAAGTGTGGTTGAATGGTGTAATAACTTAGGATTTATTTCTGTAAGTTATTCTTGATATCATTTGTGATTGCTAGATTGTTCTAGAAATAAGGTTGTCCTACTATAAGCCATTGGTTTTTGGTGTAAGGTTGTCCTTAGAACTGATTTAGTATCATTCTTATATTTCATGTGCTTTGAGATTGTTATTATTTCAGCATTATTATTTATAACTTTTATTATTCCGCTGTTTTAAGTTTTATTTGGCATTGCCCTATTCACCCCCTCTCTAGGGCATATAACTAGGCCCCTTTCAAGTGGTATCAGAGCCAAATAGCTCGTGCTTATTGCTTATTTATTGGATTTATTTCCCGAGCTAACGATCTAAGCTATATTAAGATGTCAAATTTGATAGCCTATCTATCACTAGGCCACTACCCTTTAATGGCACAAACTATATCTATTGGAAAGCAAGGATGAGAATCTTTCTCAAATCCCTGGATGAAAGTGTGTGGCTGGCCACAGTGAACGGATGGAAACTACCTATCACTAAAGTAACTGATGAAGATGGTTCAAAATCAATGAAAGTAATATCTTATGCCCTTTGGACCACACTTCAGAAAAGTGAGAGTAGTGCCAATGCAAAAGCACTAAATGCAATTACTTGTGCATTGTCACTAGATGAATTCA
The DNA here is from genome assembly GCA_030180095.1 of Magnolia changhungtana. Taxonomy (NCBI): domain Eukaryota; kingdom Viridiplantae; phylum Streptophyta; class Magnoliopsida; order Magnoliales; family Magnoliaceae; genus Magnolia; species Magnolia changhungtana. The sequence goes on along the minus strand of JASAUF010000426.1, from coordinate 6,254,384 downwards.
AACGAATGATCTCGTGTGAAAATGCTAAACAAGCATGAGATCTTTTAGAAATGACACACGAGGGTACATCTATTGTCAAGAAATCTAAAGTCCAACTCCTCACAACTAAATTTGAAGAAATTCATATGGAGGAGAATGAAATGTTTATGGACTTCTACACTAGATTGAATGACATTGTTAACTCAATGTGGGGTCGTGGTGATAGAATCCCAGAAAGTAAAGTGTGTGCAAAGATACTACGCTCACTTCCTGAACGGTTCAACTCAAAAGTAACCGCGATTCAGGAACTTTGTGATACGGATAACATGAGGGTTGAGGAACTAGTTGGTTCTTTATAGACCTACGAATTGAACTTTCAAGCTCCAAAAGGAAAATCAATTGTTCTCAAATCATCTAAAAATATTCCACAAGAGAGCACTTCAAACTTTGAAAATTTCGAAGATGATATGGCACTTTTTGTAAAAGGTTTTTATAAAATTTTCAAAAATAAAAAAAAAGTAGATTTTCAAAAATCAAATGATACGAGACAATCTAAACCTAGAGCTCGAAAATCTTTGAAAGATAGTCAATGTTACAACTGTCAAGAGTATGGGCACTTGGCTAACAAATGTCCTAAAAAGGACAAATAAAAAAGGAAGAGTATGTTGGCTACTTGGGATGAATCATCGATTGAATCCTCTTCAAAATCAGAAGATTCTGAAAACGAGTCGGGAGATGATATTAAAGCCCTTATGACTCTAGCCAAAGTCACTTTTTCAGATTATGATGAAGTAACTAGTGAAGAAAATCTGAATAGTGATTACGACAATGAAGATGATCTTCAGGATGCATACAATGCCCTTTATAAGGAGAGTTGTAAAATTGCTGTCAAGCTTAAATTACAAAAGGAAAAATTTTCTAAACTTAAAGAAGATTATGAGTCTCTTGTTTTAGAAAAATCTCATATTTCTGATTTTTTTGAAAAGACCAAATGTGAATTTAAAAATCAAAACCTCCCAAGTTGATGATTTGAAATCTGAGAACGAGAAACTCAAAATGAAGTAGCTTCTCTTTTGAGTTTGAAAGACACTTGGAGATATGCCCAAGATGATCTTAAATTAGAAAAATTGTTATCCGGATTAAGAAAATGTGGCGATAGATCCGGGTTGGGCTATGACAAGAATACTTCTCTTAAACAAAAGAATATTGCTCCTAAGTTTGTGAAAGGAGTCTTCGAACTCAAAAGTAAAGAATACTTATCAAGGTCTTCCAAAAAATTCGAGGACCCTTCAAAAACCTAAAAATAGTCATGCCAACTTCAATCTTCAAAACCGAAATCCTTTGGTTGAAAAGATTATTGATCTTCTCAAGTAGCTATTGAAATTTAACTCTATAGGTCATTCATATAACAACAGACAGAAAAAGTCTAACTACACTCCTAAACCCAAAACAGTACTGAAATGGGTTCCTAAAGTTGGCTGCTTGGTTGCCCACATTGCTTTCAAAGCTACAAGCCATTCAAAGTGGTACCTTGACAGTGGTTACTCCAGGTATATGACTGGCGACAAAGCTTTATTCACCGATCTAAAAGATAGGACTGATGGGTCAGTCACTTTTGGTGATGGAAGCAATTGCAAAATCATTGGCCAAGGTATGGTTCAGCTTTATAACCTTCCCTTATTTAAAAATGTTTTATATGTTGAGGGCTTGAAACACAATCTACTGAGTATATCTCAGATATGCGACAACAATCATAATGTAAAGTTTTCTAATCAAGGTTATGAGATTATTGATAAAGAGGGTTCTGTTATATTAACTGGTCGCAGAACTTAAAACTGCTACATCGTTAGTGATGCTAGCTCATCTACTCAATCGTGTTACATGGTCTATACTTGATGAGATGAATTATGGCATAAACGCCTTGGACATGTACACTACCTAGGACTTGTTTAGATTGAGCAAAGAGAACTTATAAGAGGTCTACCCAAATTATAAAAGTAGACAAAATATGTGGTGAATGCCGTTGGGCAAAACAGTTAGGAGCTCTCACAAGAAAGTGAACTCCAATACCACATCTAGACCTCTCGAGCTTCTCCACATGGATCTCATTGGACCAACTAGAACGGAGAGTCGAGGTGGCAAAAAATACATCTTGGTTATCGTAGATGACTTTACTAGATTCACTTGGGTATCATTCTTAAAAGACAAATCTGAAACCCTAGATGAAGTAAAGAAGATCATCAAACGAATCTAAAATGAAAAAGGTTCTCAAGTTTATAAGATCCGTAGTGATCATGGATCTGAATTTGAAAATAGTAGTTTTGAGAAATTCTGTAGCGATCAGGGAATATCACATGAATTCTCTGCGCCCAAAACTCCTCAACAAAATGGTATTGTTGAGAGAAAAAATAGAGTGCTTCAGGATATGGCTAATGTCATGATGAATAGTATGAAGCTCTTCAGAAATCTTTGGGCTGAAGCAATTAATACTGCCTGCTACAGTATTAATCGTGTGTATACTAGTAAATCTGAAAATAAGACTGCTTATGAGTTATGGTTCGAAAAGAAACCTACTGTCAAATACTTTCGAATTTTTGGCAGTAAGTGTTACATTTTACGTGATCGTGACAATTTGGAAAATTTTGATACAAAGAGTGATGAAGGTATTTTCCTTGGATATTCCTTAAACAGTCGAGCCTATAGGGTTCTAAATAAAAGAACAGGTGTGATTCAAGAGTCCACCAATGTGGTCATTGATGATCATTTGAATACACTTGCTCCGAGTTCAGATGATGATGAAATTCTTATAATCGACAATCAAGATATCTCTTCATCTCAATCTGAACCTAGGATTGTCAAAGATCATCCAACCAATCAAATCCTTGGAAACCCTCTCACTAGAGTTCATACATGCAAACAACTTGAAAACATATGTAATTATGTTTATTTTACATCCCAAATAGAACCGGTCAATGTAAAAGAAGCTCTTTTTGACGAAAATTGGATAGTAGCTATGCAGGATGAACTTAATCAATTTGTTCGTAATGATGTCTGGTATCTTGTTCCTAGACCTAAAGATAAACACATTATTGGAACAAAATGTATCTTTAAAAATAAGTCTGATGAACTTGGAAATATTATACGAAACAAGACTAGACTGGTTGTACAAGGGTACACTCAGATTGAAGGCATCGATTACAATGAAACCTTTGCTCCAGTCGCTCGCCTTGAATCTATCAGACTTTTTATTTCCATCGCTTGTTTTAGAAAGTTTAAAATTTATCAGATGGATGTAAAGAGTGCCTTCTTAAATAGTGACTTACATGAAGAAGTTTATGTAGAACAACCTTCAGGGTTTGAAGACCCCAAGATTTCTGATCATGTATTTCATCTCAAAAAGGCTCTCTATGATCTGAAACAAGTGCCTAGGGTATGGTATGAAAAATTAACTAAATTCTTAATTAGTCATAGTTTTCAAGTGGGAAGTGTCGATAAGACGTTATTTGTTAAGAAACATAATAATGAGATTTTAATGGTTCAAATCTATATAGACGATATTAGTTATGGATCAACTTGTTCTAACATGTCTATTGAGTTTACAGAGTTGATGAAATCAAGATTCGAAATGAGCATGGTTGGTGAACTAAATTACTTCCTAGGGCTACAAGTGAAACAACAACCTGAAGGAATCTTCATTTCTCAAACCAAGTATGCTACAAACTTGGTTAAAAGGTTTAGATTTGAGAATGGTAAAAAATTTGATACTCCTATGAGTACAACCTTGAGACTCTCAAAAGACTCTACATGTAAAGATGTAGATCTAAAGCTATATCGTAGTATGATTGGTAGTTTACTATATCTAACTGATAGTAGACCTGATATCGCTTTTAGCGTTGGTATTTGTGCGAGATATCAGTCTAATCCTAAAGATTCACATCTCACTGCTGTCAAACGGATTATTAGATATGTCGCAAGTACAACTGAGTTGGGTCTTTAGTATCCTTTTGATACTAATGTTAAATTAGCTGGGTATTCAGATGTTGATTGGGCTGGTAATATTGATGATAGAAAATCAACCAGTGGTTGTTGTTTTTACATTGGAAACTGTTTGGTTTCTTGGTTTAGCAAGAAGCAAAGTTCAATATCGCTTTCCACTGCTGAGGCTGAGTATATCGCAGTAGGATATGCTTGTACTCAACTCGTATGGATGAAACGCATGTTAAGCGATTATGGAATTAATCAAGATTCGATGATCTTACATTGTGATAATTCCAGTGCTATTAATATTTCCAAAAATCCAATTCAGCATTTGCGTACTAAGCATATTGACATTAGGTATCATTACATTCGTGAATTAGTTGAAGAAAAAGTTATCTCTTTGGAATATATTCCAACCGATGTCCAACTTGCCGATATATTTACTAAACTGCTCGACAAAAGCAGGTTTACTAAAATGAAATTTGATCTTAGTATGTGCATTTTAAATTGAATATACTTGTCTGCATGTATCATAGTGTACTATATTTTGAATTTTTATGTGTATAAATTTTAATTTGTGCATAAAAATATTTATTTTTGTCGATGCTCGACCAGCCCTTGCCATACACGACCGGTCCTGACTCGACCGATCGTAGACTGCAGTCGACCGGTCGTGAAGATCGTGAGCATCATATAATTTGGGGAAACTCACATTGTTCTTCATTTCCTCTTCTTCCTTCGACGAGTCGTGGCTCGACCAGTCTTGGGAGTTCGTGATTTTCTTCAAGATAAGTCGTTTCTCTTCATTTTTATTGAAGATTTATGCTTTCTATGCTTTGATTTGTTTATTCCATAAGCTTGATCTCGTCTTTTGTTAATTTTTTTAGGGTTTCCTCTCTAAAATTCTGATCTAGAGAAACCCACCACCTCTAGTGTTCTTTGTGCTTGCTCCTTAGTAAATCATGTTGAAAATGGATGTTAGAGGGAAAAAGAAAACATCCCGTGGTCCATCTTCATCTAGATCTACATCTATATTAAAATGGCACCTTCGGTCACCCGAAGATGATCCCAATGATGTACGGGATTTACGTAGCCGTAAAGTTATCGTTGAGCGTCTTGTAAGTCTCAATCACATTGAACAATTTGGGATTGCCCCTCTCCTTGAATCTGTTGACTGGGCTAACATTTTGTTTTGGGGTGGGCCTGTATACCAGTCCATTGCACAATCTATGGTTGCATGTATCTCTGAATTTTCTCTTGATAATTTAACATTCTTAATTGCTACTAGAGAAGGGAAATTTTTAATAGATCGACATTTGATATCAAGTATTATGGATATACCTGTCAAGGATGAAGGTATTCCGATTCATACATTATATGACAAACCATCTGAATCGGAAAAATAAATGTTGACAAGAGATTTATGCAATATGGAAGTACAATAGATGCACAAAAGAAATGCGCTCCCCTCAAAATTTTTATTACCCAGATACAGAGTTTTGCACCGGATCTTCATTTCAAACTTGTATCCTCGGTCCGGCAATAACACCGAGTTGGTTGCTTTCATGGTTCGGGTATTACACTCTATTGTGTCCAGTATCGTTGTCTGTTTACCTTCTTTGATATGTCATTTTACCATTCAGTTTCGTCTTCATCCGGGTCATAGTGATATTCCATTTGGTTATCTTATGACTTGTTTAGCCACAAATATGCTTGTTGCTTTACCTGAGAATGAGACACCAATTCATCATCTTTCATTCAATAATACTAATTTAAATAAGATGAAGTTGGATTTGCTTCCTGGTCAATTCTATGAAGGTGGTGGTGAAGCTGCTGAAGCAGAAAATGAAGGGGAAGCTGATGATCTTCCTCCACTGGCTGATATAAATATGGATGATATATTTGAAGACATTGAAACTGACTCCCAAAATGATCCTGATTATGATCCCTCTTCTGGTTATGATGCACGTCTAAGTGCATTGGAGGAGAAGGTTGATAACCTAAGTGTAGACCATGATATGTAATTTAAATATATGCGAAAATATCTTCGTCGCATTAATAGGAGCTTACATCAGATTGATTCAACCATCCCTGCTCCTTCATCTAGATTTGATTAGGTGGATTATTCTTGTTATTTGAATATGATGGATTATGTATTATTATTACGGTTGATGACTTTGGTTATATGTTTGGTTTTATTGTATATCCTTTATTTGGATTGATGACATTGAAATGTTGAACTAATTTGATAATTAATCTTGACTCTTCATATGGTGTTCTCTATTCTCCTTTGGCCTTCCCTTATCATTTTGTGACAAAAAGGGGCAGTAGTACGGAAAGGGGGAGAAAGGGAGAGAGTGAGTAATTGAATATGGTTGATTGTTTCTACTCACTTAGGGGGAGTAGAGTATTTTTTATGGCTTTGATGGCTCATGATTCTTTCTTCATTTTACTCTTATATTTATAAATGTGTTTTGTCACAAATTTGACAAAGGGGGAGATTGTTAGTGCTATGATTTCATATCTCTTTGATTGTCAAATTTTGTAGTGCCAAAACCTATATGTCTTGTACTTCTTGTGTTTCTTGTTTGTGACTACACACTGCTTCAAGACGACTACACACTGCTTCAAGATAAGATCATAAATGAAGAATGTTTGCAAGACATGTCATGGATGAAGTCTACAAGAATAGAAGACTTCAAGTTTGCTTCTAACAAGTTTAAGATTAGAAGCCTTCATCAAGACAAGTCAAGAATGTACCAAGCTCTAGAATGCCGTTAACTCGATTCAAGTTTCTACTTCAAGATCATCTGAGAATACAGACCTTCAAGACTTCAATGTCCATCTCACTTCAAGGTTTGTTTGACCTTAGATTGACCTTAGGTTGGTCTGTATAATAGGTCATTCTGGATACACAATCCAAATATTTTAATATACTTGGTGTGACTGTTCTAAGACCAGTCCTAGAAATCTTAAGACCAGTCCTAGGTCTGCTACGACCAGTCTTAGGTTTCTCAGAACCAGTCCTAGATTGTTATAGATTTTCAGATTTTCCTGGTTGTCCTTCGACCAGTCCTGGACTTGCTTCGACCAGTCCTGTGAAGTCCTACGACTCATCCTTCGACCGGTTGTAGTCCTACGACTTGAACTCCAGCGACCTATCTCGAGTCCTATGACCAGTCGTAGGTGACTCACGACCAGTCGTAGGTGGCCCATGACCGGTCGTAGGTTACCTAAGACCAGTCGTGATTACAGCTAATCTTATCCTGCAGAAATCTTTTGAAATCTTTGATGCTACGACCGGTCCTAGGGATCCTAAGACTAGTCGAAGATGGGATTTTTCAGGCTATAAATAATGCACGAATTTCAGAGTTTATTCATTCCATTCCATTCAATTCAAGCGATTTAAGGCTATACTCTGAGATAAGTTATGATTATTTTTTTAAGCTATTGTGCATATTTAATATTCCTTTTGATAGCATTATTCTATTGTGATTTTGATCCACATTCCAATCTCATTTAGAAAAGAGGAATTTGTGATATTCTTTCTTCTGGGATCAAAATCAAATAGACCTTGCTCTTCTTGATTTAATCTAAAATCAATTAGACATAGAACCATTCTTTAAGTGAGTATTGGACATTAAACGATGTATCATACATCTACTCCGATTGGTTCTACTGGGCTACTTCAAAAGGAGATCCAACTATTTTACTTTGTAATTTACTTTCTCTGGTTTTGTTTGAGATTTGCCAGAAAAATCTCATTGTATTGGTTATCTGAGGAGAGCCAGAAAACTCAGACTGTGGGGGTTTTTGGATTGTGTAAGCCCGAGATAAAAGACACAATTGTGAAGGTTTTGGTGAACCCGTGAAAACCTATTTTGAGAGTGAATGCTAATATCCCCAATGTGAGGATATTAGAGTGGAGTAGCATTCTGTGTGTGTTTGTTGGCTAACAGCTTGGTGAACACACAGGCGAACCACTATATATCGTTGTGTTGTGGATGTGCTTGATTTCTTTATTCATTTATTTCTTCAGTATTGTGGATTGCTTTTGTGGATGAATGTTGTAATTTTCATTTCAAGCAAGTGTGGTTGAATGGTGTAATAACTTAGGATTTATTTCTGTAAGTTATTCTTGATATCATTTGTGATTGCTAGATTGTTCTAGAAATAAGGTTGTCCTACCATAAGCCATTGGTTTTTGGTGTAAGGTTGTCCTTAGAACTGATTTAGTATCATTCTCATATTTCATGTGCTTTGAGATTGTTATTATTTCAGCATTATTATTTATAACTTTTATTATTCCGCTGTTTTAAGTTTTATTTGGCATTGCCCTATTCACCCCCCCTCTAGGGCATATAGCTAGGCCCCTTTCAGGCCCTACATACACAACAGGTGGGCCTTATGAATCACAAAATGGGCCCCACCAGCTGGATATACTATGCATACATTACGGTGGTCTCATGGATGGACTGTGTGTATATAACAAATACATCACTATGGTCCCCACCGTCCAGATGGACGGCGGGAATAAAATACATAAATCATGGTGGGTTTCCACCATCCAGATAGATGGACAGTGTGGATATAAAACATATACATCATGATGGGGTCCACCTATACAACAAGTTCCTCAAGGCAGGTCCCATTGATCTGAACAGATGGACAACTTGGAGCAATATAGGCATCACGGGGACCCTCGAGATGGACGACATGGAATGAAGCACATGCATCAAGGTGTGGTCCACGTCCCCTTACTGGACTAATGGAGTGGATATAAAGCACTTAATGACGTCAACACATCAGCTGGAAGGCTGGTGTGGGACCCACAGAACTTGCTGTCGACAATACAACAACTATATAGCTGTGAGAGGTACACTGGCCAATCCATCCACAGAGGTCGGTCCCACGTTGGGCCCACCATAATGTTTATTTTCCATCTAATATGATCATATGGTCACAAAGACCTGAATTAATAGGAAAAACCAATTTCATATAGATCCAAAACTTCTGTGACCCAAAAAGGGTTTCAATGGTAGGCGTTCAACTCACCACTATTTTCTGTAGTGTGTACTACCTGAGCTCCGTGTATGACTGATTTTTGGGGTGCTCCATTATTTAAAGGGGACCCATCAAATACATGGTGTTAATGTTCAACGTACATCACGGTGGGCCATGTGGCTGGGACCCACGTCCCTGCCCTTTTCATCAAAGCAGCAAGACGCTGTTGCAACGTCCTCTGGATGATAGCAGTAGCAGCGTCTGCTATAAGTTTTTTTTGTTTTCAAATTATTTTCTGGTAGATTTTCATAAGTAGGGCCCACATCAGGAGGATCCACTCCGCCGGTTGGGTTCTCCGGCTCGAGACGAGTTTAAAAAACCCCATATTCGATATGTTTAGACAAACAAAAACATCACAGCAGGCCCTATCAATTTATATCACTACTATCACTATTTTCTGCAATATGTCTTGCCAGAGATTCGGTTTGGCTTCATTTTTCGGCTCGACACTTGAAAGGAGTTGGGAAATGGGATGGACGGTGTGGATACAATATATCAAGGTGGGGTCTACATGAGTGTGACTGACCACACTAGCTTTTAAATTAAAGCTAGTATTTGTGTCTTACCTACGTCTAGACGGTCAGCCGTCTGGACTTGCTGCTGCTGCCATGGTGCAGCCCACCAACATTGGATCTGCACCGTTGCAGATGGACGGTGTAAAGTCATTACATTCATCAAGGTGGGGTCCACGTGAGTGGGCCACCCCTCTTCCAAACCAAGTTGATATTTGTATTTTACTTCCTCCAGGCCCGTCCAAATGGACAGTCAACGAGGTGGGGCCCAACACATGGATGGTCTAGATCAGGTGGGCCACATTCCTTCATCAAAAGGAAGAGAGAGAGATCGGATGGTGGAGGGACCCCACCACTATGGGCCCCTGTATACAAGGCATACATCAAGATGGGTCTCACCATATGTGGGCCCTCAAATGACAAAATTAATGGTAGAAAAATATAAAATCACCCACCGTTTGCACTCCTTCTTAGTCCCTTAGCTTCCTTAGCTTCTTTACTTCAACTTTGATGGAAGATGATGGAGATTGAAGGGTGGAGATGGTAGGGAGTGGGCCACACTTGGCTTCTCTGTGGAGATCTTGGACATTTTTGCTCTCATGGGTTGCTTGAGAATTGGTTTGAAAGAGAGAGAGAGAGAGAGAGAGAGAGAGAGAGAGAGAGAGAGAGGTGATGTAGTAAATGGAGGGTATGGTGCTTGTTAACTTGTTGGTAAGAAAGGAATGGGATGAGTATGGGTGATGTTGGCTTTGGGAAAGAGAGAGGTAGGGGAAGTATACTTGAATTGATTGATTGATCGATTTGATAGATTCTCTCGGGATTACAAATGCGTGGTGTTTTCCTCGAACTGAACGCGGACCCACATCTCCTGGCCCAAGTATCACCTCGGCGCGTGAGACGTGGTGTCGGAACCGCGGCGATGGCTCGGTCGTAAGGTTACAAGTCTCGGGTTAAGTTAACTATGGAATACAAGATACAACATAGGATCATGCACAACTACTATCTACGCATCGCGGGTCGCCGAAATTCGACCGGGAGGACCGCGAAAGCCTACAGAATAGTACGGGCTAGGATACGGGTCTCACGGATAGTGTATGTGATAGTGTGTAGTATATGATTCCTATCAATACATATACTTTTACTAAATTATGCATTATAATAATCATTTGATAGACATAAGCATAACTAGATCAATGCACACAAAGCATAGCGGTTCGGCACTCGTTGCAATCCCAAGAGAACATGTCAAATCAATCAATCAATCATGTCAAAGTACAACACCTATCCTTAAGTACAACCACCCCTTTCCCTAAAGTCAACTCTCTCTCTCTCTCTCTCTCTCTCTCCACCCATCAAGTACACCCATCACTCACCCATCCCTCTCTCTCTTACAACCTCTCTCTCTCATCTCTCTCTCTCTCATTCTCCAAGCAATCGTCCATGGCTTCCAAGAGAGAGCTTGGTGTGGCCCACCTTCCTACCACTCAATCCCACCATCCAAAGCCCATCTCAACCGTTAAAATCCATCCCTTAGAACTCTAGATCATGTTGGTGGAAGGAGGAGTCCAAGATCCAACAATGGGTGTTTTTCTACGATTCGAATTGTGATTTATTACTTGGATTTGATGATTTTAGGGCCCACTTGAGGTGGGACCCATTTGATGTATGGTTTGTATCTCCTGGAGGGGCCCATGGTGGCAGGGTCCCTCCATCACCATCCGATCTCTCTCTTCTTCTCTCTTTTTCCCTCTCTCCCTTTTTCTCATTTTTTTTATGTTGATGATGTTTGTGGCCCACCTGATAACGTGTTGGGGCCAGGCCACCTAAGGCATGGACGTGGCGCAGCTTGATGTATTTAATCTATGTCCACTCCATCCATCTGTCCAGGATGGTGGACCCACTGTAATGTATGTATTTCACACATCGTCCATGGACAGTGGGTCCTAGCAGCTATTTAGCTGATGTATTGATATCAGCAGGTGGGGTCTAATCATCCAGACCATCCATCTACGTGGAGCACACCTCCTCCTGCTGCTGTTCAGCGTCAGCAAGGTCTGTGGGTCATCATGAGGTATTTAGTATATCTGAACCGTCCATCCAGATTGGACGCTAGACGCTAGCTTGTTAAAAATATAAAGATAAAAACGAAATAAATAATAATATATATACAGATATGATATAATAATATTATATATATATATATATATATATATATATATATATATATATATATATATATATATAACCAGTGCGTCCCACACGTGTGGACCCACCTTCATCTTATTATGTCTGACCATCCAATGGAGGACGCTGCTGGACTGATGTCCAGTAGCTGTGAGATCGCATGTATTTTATCCCACCATCCATCTGGATGGTGGGGATTACCGTTGAGTGCTGCTGACATTTTAACGTCAGCAAGTGGCGTGGGTTTGATCCACACCGTCCATTTGCTTGGACCCCATATAATATATGTATTTTATCTAACCACCCGTCCATAATGTGGACCCCACCTACATACTAATGTGTTAACGTCGCTGAGTACTGTGGGACGCACCATGAGGTTTTATCCAAGACATCCAGATTGCCTGGGGCCTACCGTGATGGAGTGTTTTATCTACGCTGTGCATCCAGGGAATGGGGCCCACCTCATGTATTGCATGCCCACACCGTCCAGATGGGACGGTGGGATTCCACCTTCAATGTATGGATTTAGTCCACACCATCCATGCATTTGGGGCCTACCTACTATGGCATGTGTGTGCTGTCCACACCGTCCAGGGTGGGATGGTGCTAGATGCACCACGCTGCACTTATGTATCCATACCGCCCACCCATAAAGAACGAGATAGATTCAAATATCAGGTGGAACAGACACCGTCTAGATTGTTGACCCCACTTGATTGTACATGGGTGGTGCAAATGAAGCAGATTCAATTCTTTGGTGGGCCACGTATGTGGACCCCACCATGATGTATATGTTCGATCCATACCGTCCATATGTTTTGGCCGTGGATGGGGCCCACCTTACATATGTGATGTATATCCAGTCCATTAATTTCAGTTGGACATGCGACTCCCACCACATGATGTATGTATTTTGTATTCACATTGTCCATTCACGTGGTCCCCACGTGATGTGTGCGTCTTATTCAAGTTGTCCATTTGATGGGCCCATTTAGAATGAACAAGTCCCACCTCGTTGAGATGTATTTATGGCCCATGTGCCAAGGCCCATTGTGATGTATATGCAGCCCATGAGTAAGGCCCGATGTGATGTATTTATGGCCCATGTGCCGAGGCCCATTGTGTTGTATATGTGGCCCATGAGTAAGGCCGATGTGATGTATTTATGGCCCACGTGCCGAGGCCCATTGTGATGTATATGTGGCCCATGAGTGAGGCCCGATGTGATGTATTTATGGCTCATGTGCCGAGGCCCATTGTGATGTATATGCGGCCCATGAGAGAGGCCCAATGTGATGTATTTATGGCCCATGTGCCGAGGCCCATTGTGATGTATATGCGGCCCATTCGTAAGGCCTGATGTGATGTATTTATGGCCCATGTGTCAAGGCCCAATGTGATGTATATACGACCCATGAGTGAGGCCTGATGTGAAGTATTTATGGCGCATGTGCCGATGCCCATTGTGATGTATATGCGGACCATGAGTGAGGCCCAATGTGATGTATTTATGGTCATGTGTTAAGGCCCATTGTGATGTATATGTGGTCCATGAATGAGGCCCATAGTGATGTGTATTAGGTCCTTATTGAGGCCATGGACCCACGATGTGTTTGGCTCTATGTGGGTCACTCCTTAGGAGCAATGTTGATTAAATGTTCACATTGATGGGCAATGATGGTTAAATGGCCTCATTGTGACCTTCCCTTAGGCACTTGTCAAATGTCTACATTGATAAGAGTCGGAATCGCAGCGACGGCGCAGTCGCACTGGTATAAGTCTCGAGTCAAGATGACTTAGATCGACAGGATGTAACTCAGGGATGCGTGCACCTACTATCTACGTGTCGCGAGTCGCTGGAATTCGACCGAAGGACCGCGGAAGCCAAAGGAACGGTATGAACTAAGATACGGGTCTCACAGCTCTCCCCTTCTAAAAAAAATTCATCTTCAAAATTTAAATCACAATACAATCAATACAAAGCTTACCAAGGGAGGGAAAACCTATCACTATGGATATAATTAAAATACTCCATACCAACATAATCAAACACCTAAGGGATGGGGATAATGAAAAAGCCAAGCTATATGTCCTAGAGGGGGGTGAATAAGACTATGCCAAATTAAAATAAAATCAGCGGAATAAATTTAAACAATAGCCTTACAATTATAAATCAATAATCAATGCTGAAATCAAATCACCTTAATACTTAAGTATTGAGAGGTCGACACAAATTCAGTTCTAAGGACAACCTTACACCATAATAAACAAGGGCTTATGGTAGGACAACCTTATTTCTAGAACTTCTTTTGAATCAAGAACTCGATTTTAATAAAGATAAATGAATAGCAGAGAATTGAAATTAAATGCAGAAATGTAAATCTAATTTATTACAACAATCTCCACACTTGCTTGAAATGTAAATTGTTACAACATTCACATCCACATATACATTCCACACAACTGAATGATAAAAGATATGAAAATTAAGCAAGCACTCAATCCATAAGACAGAGTTATAGTGGTTTGCCTGTGTGTACACCAACTGTTCTTGAACAGCCACACAAAATGCTACTCCACTCCTAATATCCTCACACAGGGGATATTAGTGTTCACTATCAAATATGTTTTCACAGGTTCACCCAAAACCTTTACAATTATGTCTTTTTAACTTGGGCTTACACAATCCAAAAACCCACACTTCTGAGTTTTCTGGCTCTCCTCAGATAACCACACAATTTGAGATTTTTCTGGTGAATCTCAAACAAAAACAAAAAAGGAAAGGAATTTACAGAATTGTAAAATACCTGAATTTCTCATCTTGTAGCTGCCCGGAAGAACCAATTGGAGTAGATGTTTGAATATAGAAGTTTAATGTCTACAACTCACTTTAATATGGTTATAAGTTCTAATTGATTTTAGATTTAAACCAGTTGGGCATAACTATATTTGATTTTGATTCCAAGAAGAAGGAATAAGTTAATTCCTCTTTTCAAATCAGATTGGAATACAGAAATAAAATCAAATTAAATAAGCCATTAAAAAGAGAGAAATTATGCACAAAAATAGCTAGAAAATAAACACTAACTTATCTTAGAGTAGAGCCTTGAATTCACTAAAATATTCAATGAAAAACTCTGAAATTCGTGTGCTATTTATAGCAGAAAAAATTCGACTTCGACTGGTCCTAGGGTCACCACGACTGGTGTTGAAATAAACTGATTTTTAAATTTTTGAGCGCGATCGCATCAGACCGTTTTACGACCGATCGTAGGAAGTCCACGACTGGTCGAAGGCAGTCCACGACCGGTCGAGACCCCTCTACGACTGGTCGTGCAACCCTTGATTTAGTCGCTGGAGTTTGAGTCGAAGCATTACGACTGGTCGAAGGTTGAGTTGAGTCCATCTCACGACCGGTCGAGTAGACTCCAGGACTAGTCGTAGGCGCAACAAAAGATCCGATAAATTGCAACCATCTTAAGACTAGTCTTGAAATATCTTAGACTGGTCGAGGCAGTACTAGGACTAGTCGAACAGGGTCTAGGACTGGTCTTAGAGTAGACTAAAATCTTGTAATAATATCCATTTAGATTATGTATCCAAAGTGACCTACCCTAAGGTCAATCTAGTGGTCTATCAAACCTGGAACATCAAGTATGGATATTGAACACTTCAATTGCTTAGACCTTGATCTTTACGAAGCTTGATTTCTTCTTGATGTAGCTTGACTACTTCAGAAGCTTCAATGTAACTTTAAGTTATACTTGAGTCCCGCATTTGAATCTTGAGCTTCTACTTGAACTTGAGTCTTGACCCGGAGTTCTCTCTTTATATTGTAGCTTGAATTATCATGTAGCCTGAAGAATTCTTTGAGCTAGACATCAAGTGTTGACGATGTGTCTCAAACAAATTTATCAAGATATAAACACACAACATACGGAGGTGTTTTGACACATAAAATTTGACAATCAAAGAGGAATCAAATCATAACACTTACAATCTCCCCCTTTGTCAAATTTGTGACAAAACACATCTCATACTTCAATAAGATAAGCATCACTTATACAATAACGAATCATGCACCAGTTGTTAACGGAGACAACATAAGTATCAATTATACAATAACGAATCATGCACCAGTTGTTAACGGAGACAACATAAGTATCAATTATACAATAATGAATCATGCACCAGTTGTTAACGGAGACAACTCATACTCCCCCTGAGTTAATACACCTCAACTCCCTCTGAGAAGGTATCAATCATATCATAAAAAGAATGCACACATTCTCCCCCTTTTTGTCAAAATATGACAAAGGAAGAAACAAAGATAGGTCATGAAAAAACAGAAGTAGATATATCAACTTAGAATAATAAAAAGTTTGCTAGGTGAGTCAGAGTACATAATAAAAGAAGTAGCAAGTGAAGTTTTAAGACAGTAATCCACACAAACAAGAAACGAAACTTGTTAAACTTGATACAGACCAGAGATTAAACATTCTCAATCGGAACCAGATGATGGAGCAGGAATGTTAGGATCACTTTGGTGAAGGCTCTTCTGTAAGCGCCTACAATATTTGCTCATATTTTTAAATTGTTTATTGTGCCCAACATTCATCTGTTCTACTTTTTCCTCTAATGCAGTAAGACGTGCATTGAAATCAGATGGTTCAAAGTCTGGATCATTTCCAGAATCAGAATCAATTTCATTAAAAATATCATCCATGTCAATATCATCGGCCGACAACTCATCACCTTCGACACCCATCTCAGCTTCAGCAGCAGCATCACCCGCATCAACATCAACTTGACTAGGAAAAAGTTTCAACTTCATCTTATTCAGGTTGGAATTGTTAAATATGAGGAGCCTCACCAACGGGCATAGCGACTAACATGTGAGTGGCTAATACATTTAACAGATATCCAAAAGGAATATCACCATGACCAGGATTACTACGAATTTGTATGATAGAGGAACAAATCAAGGAGGGCAGATAGATGTTAGCACCAGTAATGATCGAATACAGAATATGAACCATAAGCAAAGTCAACTCAGTATTATTTCCAGAGCGGGGATACAGATTGGAAGTGAAGATACGATGCAAAACTCTGTATTTGGGTAACAAGTATCTGGTTTTAAGGGCATTTCTATTCACAGTCCATGGAGCATTCATGTTGCACAATGCTCGAGTAAAAATACGTTTTTCAGATTTTGACACTCTCTTAGCAAGTGCACTAGGATGAACACCATCATCATTTATTTGAATATCCATAAGGCCGAAAATTAAGTATCGATCAACATGAAATGGCCCTTCTCTAGTGTCAATAGTAAAAGTTAGTTGCTCAGCTGAGAAGTCAGATATGCAAGCAACCATGGCTTGTGCTATGAACTGATATGCCGGTCCACCCCAGCGTAAAATGTTTTCCCAGCCTACAGATGGAAGGAGAGGAAGGAGACCATATGGAGCAATATGATTTAAATCAACTTCTTTTTTAATAATAATATTGCGCATACGCAAGTCACGTACATGCGGAGGATCATCTTCTGGATCCCTAAGATGACGTATAGTGATTGCATTTGAACGAGAAGACGATGCACCTCTATGAATTTTCTTTTTACCTCTAGATTCCATATTCTTGAAGAAATGAAAGAAATTTTAAGAAAAAAGAGATAAGTTTCTCTAGATTTAACAACAAGGAAGAAGAACCCAACAAGTTGAAGATTTATACGATATAGACACCAATAATCAAGAAAATTAAGAGTTAAGATTAAGATTCTTTAAGAAAAATCATTCTAACCTGGGGGAATCAAACACAAGGGTTTGACTAGTCGAAGCTTGGCTCATCAGTGAGGAGGATTAGAATGAAGAAGAAACAGATTTTTTCCAATTTAAAAAGGGCATCGCGCGCACAACTGGTTTTGGGATATACTCGACTGGTCGTAGCAAGACTGGTCGAACACATTCTCGACCGATCTTAGACAAGAAAAAAAATATGCAATTTTCACACAATTTTAAAATTTAAACATATTAACATTATATACAATATGATACAAATATGCATGATCAATCATTTAAAATTGAACATACCAAGATCAAATTTCAATTTGTTAAACCTGCTTTTGTCAAGCGGTTTAGTGAAAATGTCAGCAAGCTGAGTCTCAGTTGGAATATATTCTAAAGATATTTTTTTCTTCTACTAATTCACGAATGTAATGAAATCGAATGTCAATGTGCTTAGTACGTGAATGTTGGATTGGGTTTCTTGAAATGTTTATCGCACTGGAATTATCACAGTATAAAACCATAGAGTCTTGTGCGATTCCATAATCACTCAGCATATGTTTCATCCAAACCAACTGAGTACAAGCATTTCCTGCTGCAATATATTCAGCCTCAGCAGTTGAGAGTGATATGGAACTTTGTTTCTTGCTAAACCAAGAAACCAGACAGTTTTTAATGTAGAAACAACCACTGCTGGTTGATTTTTTATCATCTATATTTCCTGCCCAATCAGCATCCGAATACCCAGCCAATTGAACACTAGAATCATAGGGATACCAAAGACCCAGATTAACTGAACTTGTGACATATCGAATAATTCGTTTAACAGCAGTTAAGTGAGATTCTTTAGTATTAGACTGATATCTAGCACAAATTTCAACACTTAAAGCAATATCAGGTCTACTTACAATTAGGTAAAGTAGGCTACCTATCATGCTACGATACAATTTAGGATCTACATCTTTACCTGTAGAGTCTTTTGAGAGTCTTAGAGTTGTACTCATAGGAGTATCAAAGTTCTTATCATTTTCAAATCTGAATCTTTTAATCAAGTTTAATGCATACTTAGTTTGTGAAATAAAAATTCCATCAGATTGTTGTTTTACTTGCAACCCTAGGAAATAATTTAATTCACCAACCATGCTCATTTCAAATTCAGATTTCATCAGATCTGTAAAGTCAACAGTCATGTTAGTACAAGTTGATTCATAAATTATATCATCAACATAGATTTGAACCATTAAGATATCATCGTTATGTTTCTTAACAAAGAGCGTCTTATCGACACTACCCATCTGAAACTTGTGAATTAGTAGGAACTTAGTTAATTTTTCATACCATGCTCTAGGAGCTTGTTTCAGACCATAGAGAGCCTTTTTAAGGCAGTATACATGATTGGTAAGCTTAAGGTCTTCAAACCCAGTCGGTTGTTCAACATATACCTCTTCATGTAGATCGCCATTCAGAAAAGCGCTCTTTACATCCATTTGAAAAATTCTAAACTTTCTAAAACATGCAATAGATATGAAATGTCTGATCGATTCAAGGCAAGCAACTGGGGTAAAAGTTTCATCATAATCAATCCCTTCAATTTGGGTGTATCCCTACACAACCAATCTTGCCTTGTTTCAAATGATATTTTTTAATTCATCAGACTTGTTTTTGAAAATCCATTTTGTTCCAATAATATGTTTATCTTTAGGTCTAGGTACAAGGTGCCAGACATCATTTCTGACAAACTGATTAAGTTCTTCCTGCATAGCAACTATCCAGTTTTCATCAGAAAGTGCTTCTTTCACGTTAACCAGTTCTATCTGGGATGTAAAGCATACGTAGTTACATATGTCCTCTAATTGTCTACGAGTGCACACACCAGTGAGAGGGTTTCCAAGTACTTGATCAGTTGGATGATCTTTAACAGTTCTTAATTCAGAATTAGTTTTACTTGATGAAGTATCTGGATTTTCATATATAAGAACTTCATCATTATCTGAACTAGGGGCAGGTGTGTTCAAGTGATCGTCAATTACTACATTTATTGACTCTTGAATCATGTCGGTCCTGTTATTCAGAACATGATATGCATGACTGTTTAAGGAGTATCCTAAAAAGATCCCTTCATCACTTTTAGTGTCAAACTTTCCCAAATTTTTACGATAACGTAAAATATAGCACTTGCTGCCAAAAATTCGAAAGTATTTGATAGTAGGCTTTTTCTCAAACCACATTTCATAAGCCATTTTATTATTAGATTTGCAGATATAAACACATTTAATAATGTAGCAGGCGGTATTCACTGCTTCAGCCCATAAATTTCTAGGGAGCTTCATGCTATTTAACATAACACTTCCCATTTCTTGAAGCACTCTATTTTTTCTTTCTACAATACCAATTTGTTGTGGTGTTTTGGGAGCAGAGAATTCATGTGATATTCCCTTATCACTATAGAGTTTCTCATAACCGCTATTTTCAAACTCGGATCCATGATTACTACGGATCTTACTAACTTGAGAACATTTTTCAGTTTGGATCCGATTTATAATCTTTTTTACTTCATCAAGGGTTTCTGATTTGCCCCTCAAGAATGAAACCCAAGTGTATCTTGTATAATCATTTACAATAACCAAGATGTATTTTTTACCACCTCGACTTTCCGTTCTGGTTGGTCCTATAAGATCCATATGGAGAAGCTCGAGTGATCTAAATGTGGTATTGGAGTTCACCTTTTTGTGAGAGCTCCTTGTTTATTTACCATACTGGCATTCACCACATATTTTGTCTACTTTTTGCACTTTAGGTAGACCTCTAATTAGTTCTCCTTTGCTCAATCTGTACAAATTTCAGTAGTGTACATGTCCAAGGGGTTTATGCCATAATTCTGTCTCATCAGTATGGACCATGTAATATGTTTGATTAAATGAGCTTCCATTGCTAACTATATAGCAGTTTTCAGAAGTTCTGCGACCAGTTAATATTACAGAACCCTTTTTATTTATAATCTCACAACCTTGATTAGAAAATTTAACACTATGGTTGTTGTCACATATTTGAGACATGCTTAACAGGTTGTGTTTTAATCCCTCAACATATAAAACATTCTTAAATAAGGGAAGATTATAAAGTTGAACCGTACCTTGGCCAATAATCTTACAGTTGCTACCATCACCAAATGTGACTTATCCATCAGTCATATCTTTTAGATTGGTGAATAAATCCTTGTCACCTGTCATGTGTCTGGAACATCCACTGTCTAGGTACCATTTTAAATGACTTGTTGCTTTGAACGCAGTGTGGGCAACCAAGCAAGTAACTTTAGGAACTCATTTCAAAACTATTTTGGGTTTAGGAACATGGTTGGTCTTCTTTTATCTGATGTTGTAAGAATGACCTACTGAGTTAGATTTTAAGAGCTCCTTAAGTAAATCAATTATTTTTTTAGCAAGAGGATTTCTGTTCTGATTTTTAAAATTTGTATAGCTACTTTCAGGTTTATGAAAAGTTTTTGTATTTTTAGAGAAAACTTGACTAGTACCTTTTCCTTTTGAGTTAGAAGTTTCTCCTTTCACAAAGTTGGAAGAAGTATACTTCTGTTTAGGAGATGTATTTTTCTCATAGCCCAATCCGGATCTATCGCCACATTTTCTTGATCCGGATAATAATTTTTCTAACTTAGGATCATCCTGGGCATATCTCCATGTATCCTTCAAACTCAGAAGAGAAGATACTTCATTTTTAAGTTTCTCATTTTCAGATTTCAAATCATCAATTAACGAGGTTTTGAATTCCAAATCACATTTTAATTTTTCCAAACAATCTGAAATATGTGATTTTTCTAAAACAAGAGTTTCAAAACATTCTTTGAGTTTAGAAAAATTTTCTTTTTGAAGCTTAAGTTTGACAACAATTTTACAACTTTCCTTATATAAGGCATTATAAGCATCTTGAAGATCTTCTTCATTTTCATAATCACTATTCAAATGTTTTTCACTTGTTGAATCATCGTGATCTAAAAAAGTAATCTTAGCTAGAGTCATTAGGGCTTTAACTTCACTGCCCGACTCGGTTTCAGAATTTTCTGATTTAGAAGATACTTCAGAATCAGACGATTCATCCCAAGTAGCCAACATACCCTTCCTTCTGGGTCTGTCCTTTTTAGGACATTTGTTTGTTAAATGCCCATACTCTTGGCAGTTGTAACACTGACTGTCTTTTAATGACTTCCAAGTTCTGGACTTAGGTTTAGATCGTTTCTTTTCATTTCCCTTTTGAAAGTCGACTCTTTTCTTACTTTTGAAAATTTTATAAAACTTTTTCGCTAAAAGAGCCATACTGTCTTCAGAATTTTCTAAATCTGAGTTTGTTTGGGAAATACCTTTAGAAGATTTTAAAGCTATAGATTTACCTTTCGGAGCTTTAAAATTTAATTCATAGGTTTGTAGAGAACCAACTAGTTCTTCTACCCTCATATTATCCGTATCACGAAGTTCTTGGATCGCGGTTACTTTAGAATTGAACCGTTTAGCAAGTGAGCGTACTGTCTTTGTACACACTTTACTTTTTGGAATTTTATCCCCAAGACCCCACATAGAGTTTACAATGTCATTTAGTCTAGTGTAAAAGTCCATAAACATTTCATTTTCCTCCATATGAATTTCTTCAAATTTGGTTGTGAGGAGTTGGACTTTAGACTTTTTAACAATTGATGTACCCTCATGTGTCATTTCTAGTATATCCCAGGCTTGCTTTGCAGTATCACAGGATATAATTCTTTTGAACTCATCCGGTGATAGTGCACAAGTGATTGCATTTAGTGCTTTAGCATTAGCATTATACTCACTTTTCTGAAGGGTGGTCCATAAATAATAAGCAGGTACACATACAGTTTTTGAACCGTCAGATTCAGTTACTTCAATGGTAGGAGAATTTCATTCGGTCACTCTGGCTCGCCACACACTCTCATCCATTAATTTGAGGAAGATCCTCATTCTGGCTTTCCAATAGGCATAGTTGGAGCCATCAAAGGGTGGAGGCCTAGTGACTGATAGGCTATCAAAATTTGACATCTTATTAATATAGCTTAGATCGTTAGCTCAGGAAATAAATCCAAAACAATAAGAACGAGCTATTAGGCTCTGATACCACTCGAAAAGGCCAAGCTATATGTCCTAGAGGGGGGGTGAATAGGACTATGCCAAATTAAAATAAAATCAATGGAATAAATTTAAACAATAGCCTTACAATTATAAATCAATAATCAATGTTGAAATCAAATCACCTTAATACATAAGTATTGAGAGGTTGATACAAATTCAGTTTTAAGGACAACCTTATACCATAATAAACAAGGGCTTATGGTAGGACAACCTTATTTCTAGAACTTCTTTTGAATCAAGAACTAGATTTTAATAAAGATGAATGAATAGCAGAGAATTGAAATTAAATGCAGAAATGTAAATCTAATTTATTACAACAATCTCCACACTTGCTTGAAATGTAAATTGTTACAACATTCACATCCACATGTACATTCCACACAACTGAATGATAAAAGATATGAAAATTAAACAAGCACTCAATCCACAAGACAAAGAGTTATAGTGGTTCGCCTGTATGTATACCCACTATTCTTGAACAGCCACACGTAATGCTACTCCACTCCTAATATCCTCACACAGGGGATATTAGTGTTCACTATCAAATAGGTTTTCACAGGTTCACCCAAAACCTTTACAATTGTGTCTTTTTAACTTGGGCTTACACAATCCAAAAACCCACACTTATGAGTTTTCTGACTCTCCTTAGATAACCACACAATTTGAGATTTTTCTGGCGAATCCTAAACAAAAACCAAAAAGGAAAAGAATTTACAGAATTATAAAATACCTGGATTTCTTCTCTTGTAGCAGCCCGGAAGAACTAATTGGAGTAGACATTTGAATATAGAAGTTTAATGTCCACAACTCACTTTAATATGGTTCTAAGTTCTAATTGATTTTAGATTTAAACCAGTTAGGCATAGCTATATTTGATTTTGATTCCAAGAAGAAGGAATAAGTCAATTCCTCTTTTCAGATCAGATTGGAATACAGAAATAAAATCAAATTAAATAAGTTATTAAAAAGAGAAAGAAATTATGCACAAAAATAGCTTGAAAATAAACACTAGCTTATCTCCGAGTGGAGCCTTGAATTCACTAAAATATTCAATGAAAAACTCTGAAATTCGTGTGCTATTTATAGCAAAAAAAATTCATCTTCGATTGATCCTAGGGTCACCACGACTGGTCTTGAAATAAACTGATTTTTGAATTTTTGAGCGCGATCGCATCAGACTGTTTTACGACCGGTCGTAGGAAGTCCACGACTGGTTGAGACCCCTCTGCGACTGGTCGTGCGACCCTTGATTTAGTCGCTGGAGTTTCAGTCGAAGCATTACGACTGGTCGAAGGTTGAGTCGAGACCATCTCACGACCGGTCGAGCAAACTCCAGGACTGGTCGTAGGCGCAACAAAAAATCCGATAAATTGTAACCATCTTTAGACTGGTCTTGGAATTTCTTAGACTGGTCGAGGCAGTACTAGGACTAGTTGAACAGGGTCTAGGACTGGTCTTAGAGTCGACCAAAATCTTGTAATAATATCCATTTAGATTATGAATCTAAAGTGACCTACCGTAAGGTCAATCTAATGGTCTATCAAACCTGGAACATCAAGTATGGACATTGAACACTTCAATTGCTTAGACCTTGATCTTTACGAAGCTTGATTTCTTCTTGATGTAGCTTGACTACTTCAAAAGCTTCAATGTAACTTTAAGTTGTACTTGAGTCCCACATTTGAATCTTGAGCTTACACTTGAACTTGAGTCTTGACCCGGAGTTCTTTCTTCATATTATAACTTGAATTATCATGAAGCTTAAAGAATTCTTTGAGCTAGACATCAAGTGTTGATGATGTGTCTCGAATAAATTTATCAAGATACAAACACACAACATATAGAGGTGTTTTGACACATAAAATTTGACAATCAAAGAGGAATCAAATCATAGCACTTACAGATAATACCCATGAATCTCAACTTCTTGCTCCCAAGACGCCTCATTAGCATTATGATGACCCCACTAATCCTCGGATCCTAGTCAGAAACAATTGAAACTGGAATACTATGCAGCCTCACAATCTCAACGGTAGGGAGCTATGTCAGAAAATCTCTAAGTTACTAGAACTTGGTGACCTAATCATTATAAGTACTCACCAATCATATGGTGCAGGATAGCTATCAGTAGATATGTGATGTTATCTTTAGGTATTCCCAAGTTATGCTCTGATACCATCTTCTATCAAGCCCCAAACTCAGAAAATGGGCTGACAAAATTTTCGATTGCTGAATCCGGTGCCGACAGCATCCATAGTACCCCATTCTTGGCTCTCAGTGTCCATATGCCAGATTTCGATCATGGGACCCTACAAGGAAGATTTTCCAATGTACGTTTAACTCATACGAAGCATGACCACAAGTATACCCAAATCACAAAGGCAACATCATCATCACATATCCACTAATATAAATATTTAAATACAATGCTGAAAAGGAAATACATATATCAAAAATTAAAACTCCAGATGACTACTGCATGCTTCAAGCTCAACGCTGTTGTAACCTAACGCCACCTGCATGCATCTATCGTGCATAGGCTTATAGAAAGCTTATAGGGTGGTGTAAGTGTGTGCACAAGATAAGTATCAAGCATTTAATACAATACCATAGTCATACAATGTCGAAAATACTGGCAAGATTATGAATCATACGATATTAGAGTAAGTGGAAATACTGATAAGTTCATGAGTCATACAATATTAGAGTACAGAATGCAGGTCATAATGAGCTAAATATCAAATGCCAAGGATGTAATACAATATGCAAATCCTAACGAGCCACGAATACCATCAACCTCCTCTAAGCCAAATAAATGCAGAAACATAGTAAGCCAAAATGCCAAATGTTGTAATGCAATATGCGGTGCGAATAAAATGACTAATCTGGAGTGAAGTCAGGATGATAACATGTAGTATCGCAGGCTATGGGGTCCATCACAATGAAATTCTATCCAAACTAGTCTCATACCTAAATTTGGATAGTCAGACTTAATGTAGTAAACCCCTGACCTCAAGTTAGTCGCGCGCCCCAACTGAAATCCTTGTCATTATAAAGATACACAACAATTTGTTGCACACCACCAGCCCGAGTGGATAGTGAATGAATGAATGAATGAATGAGTATGCAACTCCTACTTAATAAGTTCACATATCAACACCGTACATCACTGGGATCATCACTGGGGTCTAGTACACTCTACATTCAATCGCCGCCCACTGGACGCGCAACCATGCAAGTGGAAGAGACCTCACTATCCACCTAGCCAGTAGTCAGCCAATACATACCCGGCACATCGATAGCAGACCCAATCGCGAGTTGGTCAAACTCAGCCTAGCTATGCCCACTACCCTCGGGTAGGTAAGGCCACCACCCCTTCCCAACCGACCATGACATAGTGGGAGAAGCGGCCTACTGGTATTTGACAATCTAGCGCTCATGTATCCACTCGGTCTCGGCGTTGGGGATCTTCTGGCCTTGGAGGTTTAGGGACTTTCACCAGGGTCATCTATGATGGCCCGATGCTAGAACAAATTTCTGGTGTTCCATCTGGCCATCCACGATATGCCTGTGGAGGCTACGGCCCTGATTTCGCTAGGGCCTATAGTAATCACAACACACAATGCAAGATGCATGAGTCATACAATCCAGTCATACATCAATCCTTTGCATATCGTGCTCTCATGTGGGGCAACTCCGTGTATCAAGGAGTCTCATAAACAACCTACCCAATGACATATGCAATGGTAAACCATAGCTCATAACAAACATGCAGATGATGCGTATGGTTATGTATCATGATGTTATGTTGTCACATACTCATAATTGGTATCAACAACAGGCACCAATAATCGGCATCAATTATCAGCCGGTACAATCGACTTCGACAATCGAAATCGACCTTGACAATCAGAATTAGCCTCGATAATCAGAATCGGCCTCAACAATCAACCTCGATAATCAAAATCGGCCTCGATAATCAGAATCAGCCTCGATAATCAAAATCGGCCTTGACAATCAGAACTGGCCTTGATAACCAGCCTCGACAATCGGAATTGACCTTGATAATTGGAATTGGCCTCGATAATCGACCTCGACAATCAGCCTCGATAATCAGCCTCGACAATTGGCCTCAATAATCAGCCTCAATAATTGGCCTAACAAGTGCCTAAGGGAAGGCCACAATGAGGACATTTACCCATCAATGTGGACATTTAACCAACAATGCTCCCAAGGAGTGGCCCACATAGAGCCAAACGCATCGTGGGTCCATAGCCTCAACAAAGACCTAATACACATCACCATGGGTCTCACTCATGAACTACATATACATCACAATGGGCCTCGGCACATGGGCATAAATACATCACACAGGGCCTCACTCATGGGCCGCATATACATCACAATAGGCCTTGTCACATAGGCCATAAATACATCGCATCGGGCCTTACTCATGGGCCGCATATACATCACAATGGGCCTTAACACATGGGCCATAAATACATCACATCGGGCCTCACTCATGGGCCGCATATACATCACAATGGGCCTCGGTACATGGGCCATAAATACATCACATTGGGCGTCACTCATGGGCCGCATATACATCACAATGGGCCTTGGTACATGGGCCATAAATACATCACACCGGGCCTTACTCATGGGCCCCCATATACATCACAATGGGCCTCGGCACATGGGCCAAAAATACATCACATCGGGCCTCACTCATGGGCCGCATATACATCACAATGGGCCTCAGCACATGGCCATAAATACATCACATCGGGCCTCACTCATGGACCGCATGTACATCACAATGGGCCTCGGCACATGGGTCATAAATACATCTCAATGAGGTGGGGCCTGTTGATTCTAAATAGGCCCATCGAATGGACAACTTGAATAAAACGCGTACATTACATGGGGGCACGTGAATGGACGGTGTGAATACAAAATACATACATCATGTGGTGTCGCATCCACTGGCAAAACAGATGGACAGTATGGATCGAACATACAGATCATGGTGGGGTCCACATACGTGGCCCACCAAAGAATTGAATCTGCTTCCTTTGCACCACACATGTACAATCAAGTAGGGTCCACAATCTGGACGGTTTGTGTTCCACCTGATATTTGAATCTATCTCGTTCTTTATGGGTGGGCGGTATGGATACATCAGTGCAGCATGGTGCATCCAGCACCGTTCCACGCTGGATGGTGTGGACAACACACACGTGTTATAATAGGTAGGCCCCACATGCATAGACGGTGTGGACTAAATCCATACATCCAAGGTGGAATCCCACCATCCCATCTGGACAGTGTGAGTATGCAATACATGAGGTGGGCCCCATTCCCTGGATGCACAACGTAGATAAAACACTCCATCACGGTAGGCCCTGGGCAATCTGGATTGCCTGGATAAAACATAATGGTGTGTCCCACAGTACTCAGCAACGTCAATCCATCAGTATGTAGGTGGGGTCCACATGTCCTCGTAGACGGGTGGTTATATAAAATACATATATTATATGGGGTCCATGCAGATGGACGATGTGGATCAAACCCACGCCACTTGCTAACGTTAAAATGTAAGCAGCACTCAACGGTAATCCCCACCGTCCAGATAGCTGGTGGGATAAAATAAATGCGATCTCATGGCTGCTAGACATCAATCCAGCAGTGTCCGCCATTGGACGGTCAGACATAATAAGGTGAAGGTGGGTCCACACGTGTGGGACCCACCGGTTATATATATATATATATATATATATATATATATATATATATACATATAATATATATATATATATATAAATATATATTATTATATCATACATGTATAGATATTATTATTTATTTTTATTTTTATCCTTTATATTTTTTAACAAGCTAGCGTCCAGCGTCCAATCTGGATGGACGGTTTAGATATACCACATACCTCATGATGACCCACAGACCTTGCTAATGCTGAACAGCAACAGCAGAAGGTGGGGTCTGTAAGTGTTATGGTCTCATGCTCCTTTGGTTGTCAAATTTTGTTGTGCCAAAACCTCTTTCTATGTCTTGTATAGTATGTTGATATATATATATATATATATATATATATATATATATATATATATATATATATATATATATATGTTCAAGACACTCCATCACAATGCTTCAAGACAAGTACGGTGATCTACTTCAAGAAATGCAAGGTTATGTACTCTCCACTCTGGTAAGCTTCAAAGTTCAAAAAGTCTTTCAAGAGCTACTTTGAAAGAAATTTTTTTTTTCAAGACTCAAGTACAATTCAAGATTCAAGTACAACTCAAGATGGAGTTTAATACAAGCTTTAAAAGATCTTAAGTTTAAGCTACATCAAGTAGAGATCTCAAGCTTCATAATCTTTAAAGGTCAACCATCATCTGAAAGAATGAAGTTTCAATGTTCATACTTTATGTCTTAGGTATGAAAGACCTTAGATTGACCTTAGGGTAGGTCATTTTGTATACATAATTCAAATTGAATCTTTTTATATAAATTTGGCCTGTTCTAAGACTAGTCCTGAACTTCGTTCGACTAGTCCTAGTACTGGCTCGACCAGTCTAAGAAATTCCAGGACCAGTCCTAAGTTGTTGTAATTTTTTTAAATTTATTGGTTGAGCTACGACCAGTCCTGGAGACTGTTCGACCAGTCGTGTGAACAGTGCACGACTCTTCCTACGACCAGTCCTGGATCTTCGACTCGAACACCAGCAACTATTACTGGTTTCCTACGACCAGTCCTGGGTCAGTCACGACCGATCGTGGGTGGCTCACGACCAGTCGTGGACACCATACGACCAGTCTTGAAACTGTTTTATCCGATCGCACTAAAAATTTCAAAAATCCGTTTCTCCTACGACCAGTCAAAGTGTCCTCAGGACCAGTCGTAGTCGTGTTTTCTATTATTATAAATAACACAAATTTCAGAGTTTCTTAATCAAATTCAAGTAAAATTAAGGCATCACTCTGAGATAAGTTTGTGTTCTTTTTAAGATACATTGTGCATATTTAAAATTCTCTTTTGTTAGCTTTACTTATTTGATTTTGTTTCTGCATTCCAATCTAATTTGAAAGAGGAATTTGGATATTCCACTTCGTGGAATCAAAATCAAATAGAGCTAGCCCAATTCGGTTTAATTTAAAATCAATTGGAACCTAGAACTATTTCTTAAGTGAGTATTGGACATTGAACTTCTATATTCAAACTTCTACTCCAATTGGTTCTTCTGGACTACTACAAAAGGAGAAATCCAGGTATTTTAGATTTGTGTAAATCTTCTATGCTTTTGGTTTGTTTTGAGATTGAGCAAGAAAAATCTCATTGTGTCGGTTATCTGAGGAGAGCCAAAAAACTCAGAAAGTGGGGTTTTTGAATTGTGTAAGCCCATTTGAAAGACACAATTGTGAAGGTTTTAGGTGAACCTGAGAAACCTATTTTTCATAGTGAACGCTAATATCCCCTCTGTGAGGATATTAGGAGTGGAGTAGCAATTTGTGCGGCTGTTGTTTAACAGTTGGTATACACAAAGGCGAATCACTATAATTTTTTGTGTCTTGTGGTTTGAATGTTTGTTTAATTTCTATTTCTTTTATCATTCAACTTTGTGGGATGTATATGTGAATGTGAATGCTGTAATATTTATTTTCAAGCCTTATGGGGAATGTTGTAATAGTTTCGAATTTCATTCTTGTTATTTCCTTTTATTCCTCTTCAGTTTGAGATATTGATACTTATACCATTCTAGTAAGATTTTCCTGACATAAACCCTTGGTTTTTATGGTGCAAGGTTGTCTTTAGAATATCATTCGTATCAACCTTTCAAGACTTGAATTTTGAGGTTGCTTTACATTTCTGTATTGTTATTTATTTAAAGTGTTACCATTCCTTTATTCATTTAAATTCCGCTGATAAAGTTTTAATTTGGCATAGTCCTATTCATCCCCCCCCCCCCCCCCCCTCTAGGACATATAGCTAGGCCTTTTCAAGTGGTATCAGAGCCTAATAGTTCATTTTAATTGTTATATTTTTGGATTTATTTCCTGAGCTAATCAATCTAAGCTATTCATAAGATGTCAAATTTTGATAGCCTTTCAGTCACTAGGCCTCCACCATTTGATGGCTCCAACTATGCCTATTGAAAAGCCAGGATGAGGATTTTCCTTAAATCCATGGATGAGAGTGTGTGACAAGCCATAATGACTGAATGAACCCCTCTTACCACTAAAGTGACTGGAATAGATGGTTTAAAATCAATGAGAGTAACTCCTTATTTCTCTTGGACCACCCTTCTTAAAAATGAGAGTAGTGTCAATGCAAAAGCACTAAATGCAATCACTTGCGTACTATCATCGGATGAATTCAAAAGAATTATATCCTGTGATACTGCAAAGTAAGCTTGGGATATTTCAGAAATGACACACGAGGGAACATCAATTGTCACGAAATCTAAAGTCCAACTCCTCACAACCAAATTTGAAGAAATTCATATGAAAGAAAATGAAATGTTCATGGACTTTTATACAAGATTAAATGACATTTTGAACTCTATGTAGGGTCTTGGCGATAAAATCTTAGAAAGTAAGTGTGTGCAAAGATACTATGCTCACTTCCTGAACGGTTCAATTCTAAGGTAACCGCGATCCAGGAACTTTGTAATACGGACAATATGAGGGTAGAAGAATTAGTTGGGTCTTTACAAACCTATGAATTAAATTTTAAAGTTCCTAAAGGTAAATTTATCGCTCTTAAATCTTCTAAATATATTTCTCAAGAAAATTCTGAAGATGATATGGCCCTTTTAGCGAAAAAGTTTTACAAGATTTTTAAAAGTAAAAAGAGGGTTGATTTTCAAAAATTAAATGATAAGAAAAGATCCAAATCTAAATAAAAAACTTGGAAATCTTTAAAAGATAGTTAATGTTACAACTACCAAAAATATGGGCATTTAGAAAACAAGTGTCCTAAAAAGGACAAACCTAAAAAGAAAGGAACGTTGGCTACTTGGGATGAATCTTCTGGCACTGAAGCCTCTTCTGAATTAGAAGATTCTGAAACCGAGTCGGGCAATGAAGTTAAATCCCTTATGACTTTAGCTAAGTTTACGTTTTCAGATCATGATGATTCAACTAGTGAAGAAAATCTGAATAGTGATCTTGAAAATGAAGAAGATCTTCAAGATGCTTAAAATGCCCTATACAAGGAAAGTTGTAAAATTGTCGTGAAACTAAAACTTCAAAAAGAAAAGTTTGTAAAACTTAAAGAAAATTTTGATTCACTTGTTTTAGAAAAATCCCACATTTCAGATTGTTTTGAAAAATCAAAATGCGATTTAGATTTCAAAACTTTCCTGATTGAAAATCTAAAATCTGAAAATGAAAAACTTAAACTTGAAGTCTCTTCTCTTTTGAGTTTAAAGGATACATGGAGGTATGCCCAAGGTGATCCAAAGTTAGAAAAACTTTTGTCTGGATCAAGAAAATGTGGCGATCGATCTGGTTTGGGCTATGATAAAAATTTTCCTCCTAAACAGAAGAATACTTCTCCTAAGTTTGTGAAAGGAGAATCTTCAAACTCAAAAGGAAATAGTCCAAATCAAAAGTTTTCTAAAAGTACTAAAACTTTTCAATCTTTCAAACCTAAAAGTAATCATATTAACTATAAAAATCAAAATCGAAACCCATTAGCTGAGAAAATAGTTGATCTACTTAAGGAGTTCTTAAAATCTAACTCATTGGGTCATTCTTACAACAATTACAAATACAAGAAGGCCAACTATATTTCTAAACCCAAAATAGTTATGAAATGGGTTCCTAAGGTTATGTGCTTGGTTGCTCACACGACTTTCAAAGTTTTAAGTCACTCAAAGTGGTACTTAGATAGTGGATGCTCAAGGCATATGACTGGTAATAAATGTCTATTCACCGATCTTAAAGACATGGCTGATGGTTCAGTCATATTTGGTGATGGTAGCAACTACAGGATTATTGGCCAATGTACGGTTCAACTTTCTAACCTCCCCTTATTTGAAAATGTTGTGTACGTTGAAGGTTTAAAACATAACTTGTTAAGCATTTCTCAAATATGCGATAAAAATCATAGTGTTAAATTTTCTAACCTAGGGTGTGAAATTTAAACAAAAATGGTTGAGTAATATTAACTGGTCGTAGAATGTCGGAAAATTGTTATATTGTTAGTGATTCGAGCTCATCTATTCAATCGTGCTACATGGTCTATACCGATGAGATAGAATTATGGCATAAATCCCTTAGACATGTACACTACCACAATCTATATAGATTGAGCAAAAGAGAACTGATAAGAAGTCTACCTAAATTACATAAAGTACACAAAGTATGTCGTGAATGCCAGATTGACAAACAAACTAGGAGTGCTCACAAAATGGTGGACTCCAATGCCACATCTAAACCTCTAAAACTTCTCTACATGGATCTTATAGGACCAACTAGGATGAAGAGTCGAGGTAGCAAAAAATACATACTAGTGATCGTGGATGATTATACCAGATTCACTTGGGTAGCCTTCTTAAGGGATAAATCAGAAACCCTTAATGAAGTAAAAAGAGTTCTCAAACAGATCCAAACTAAAAAAGGTTCTCAAGTTAGTAATATCCGTAGTGATCATGGATTAGAATTCAAAAATAGCAGTTTTGAGAAATTCTGTAACGATTAGGGAATATCACATGAATTCTCTATGCCCAAAACACCACAACAAAATTGAATTGTGAAAAGAAAAAATAGTGTGCTTCAAGAAATGGCTAATGTAATGTTAAATAGTATGAAGCACCCTAAAAAACTTTGGGCTGAAGCCATAAATACTGCTTACTATATAATCAACCGGCGGGTCTATACAAGAAAATCAAATGGTAAGATGGCTTATGAGTTATGGTTCAATAAGAAGCTTACTGTCAAATACTTTCGAGTCTTTGGCAGCAAGTGTTATATTTTACGTGACCGTGAAAATCTGGAAAAGTTTGACACTAAAAGTGATGAAGGAATCTTTTTAGGATATTCTTCAAACAGTCACGCACATCGTGTATTGAACAAAAGGACCGGTGTATTTCCAGAGTCCATTAATGTGGTTATTGATGATCACTTGAATACACCTGTCCCAAGTTCAAATAATAATGAAGTTCTTTTAATTGACAAACCAGATACTGTTGGAGCATAAAATTATCATGAAGAGAAAGATTGAACATCAGAGATCAAGCATTACATGAAGACATAAGTACCTCGATTGGCAGTTGCATGGGTCGCGCAACAAGTAAACGTTGCGTGGGCCATGTAACAAATTGAAGTCATTGCGCGGGTGGCGTAAGTGACTTAACAGGTTTTGTACAAAGAAAACTGTTGCGCGAAGCGCACAACTGATCATCCATTGCACGGAAAATAAAGGGATCGAGGGTTGGCATGTGTGAAGGCCTATAAATATCCCTCCCCTCCTTCATTTGGACGGATTGAAGATTTTGGAGAAGAGAAGAGCCTCGAGAGAAAGACCGAAGGTGAGAAGCAGAAGATCCTGTTACGCGGGTCGCACAACCCTACCATCAGTTGCACTAACCGCACAACCCGTTGTCTAGTTGCGCTGACCGCACACAGGTCATTATATGACCAGTTCTAAATGTAGGTCGAAGTGCTGCTGGAATTGTTGCAATCTTCGTCACTCCAGGCTCTTTCCTCTGCATAAAGGATAAGCACGAAAGAGAGATTAGTTGATTAAATCAACATTCCTCCGAAGTCCTAAGAGATGACCGAAGTAGCTGCTGAAAGGCTGCCATATTCAAGATTTGATATATAAACTTTGCTAATAACAATTTGATTATTCTAAATAATCTATCTTAGAAACAAGGGATATTGAAAGCATGTAAATGGACTCAACAATAATGAAATACGATGATTGTTCTAAATACTCTTTCTCTATTATATTTAAACAAGATAATCTCCCAAATCAAATGCATTTGTTTCTGTTCGAAACAGATACTTCATCAAGTTAAAATAATTCTGAATTAAGGACTGTTAAAGATCATCCAACCACTTAGATTCTTGAAAACCCTCTCACTGGTGTGCGCACTCGTAGACAACTAGAAGACATGTAATTACGTGTGCTTTACATCCTAGATAAAACCGGCTAACGTAAAAGAAGCTCTTATTTACAAAAAAATGGATTATAGCTATGCAAGAAGAGCTTAACCAATTTGTGAGAAATGATGTTTGGTATCTTGTTCCTAGACCTAAAGATAAACACATTATAGGAACTGAGTGGATTTTCAAAAATAAATCTGATGAACTTGGTAATATAATTCGAAACAAGGCTAGACTGGTTGTACAAGGGTACACTCAAATTGAAGGAATTGATTATGATGAAACCTTTTCCCCAGTAGCTCGTCTTGAATTAATTGACTGTTTATATCCATTGCTTGCTTTAGAAAATTCAAATTTTATCAAATGGATGTAAAGAGTGCCTTCTTAAATGGTGATCTGCATGAAGAAGTTTATGTTGAACAACCAACGGGTTTTAAAGACCCTAAGAATGATGATCATGTCTATCGCCTAAAAAAGGCTCTCTACGATTTAAAACAAGCTCCCAGGGCATGGTATGAAAAATTGACTAAGTTTTTACTAAGTCATAATTTTTTAATGGGAAGTGTTGATAAAACCTTGTTTGTTAAGAAACATAACGATGACATCTTAATGGTTCAAATATATGTTGATGATATTATTTATGGATCAACCTGTACTAACATGACTGTTGAGTTTGCATATTTAATGAAATCTATGTTCAAAATGAGCATGGTTGGGGAATTAAATTACTTCATTGGGTTACAAGTAAAAGAACAACCTGATGGTATTTTTATTTCTCAAACCAAATATGTTTTGAACTTGATTAAAAGGTTCAGATTTGAGAATGGGAAAATTTTTGATACTCTTATGAGTATAACTTTAAGACTCTAAAAAGACTCTACAGGTAAATGTGTCGATCCTAAATTATATCGCAGTATGATTGGTATTTACTTTATCTTACTGCTAGTTGACCTGATATTGCTTTAAGTGTTGGCATTTGCGCTAGATATCAATCTGACCCTAAAGAGTCACATCTAACTGTTGTTAAGCAGATTATTCGATATGTTGCATGTACTACTAATTTGGGTCATTAGTATCCACATGATACTAGTGTTCAATTGGCTGGGTACACTGATGTTGATTGGGCTGGTAATATCGATGATAGGAAATCAACCAGTGGTGGTTGTTTCTACATCGGAAATTGTTTAGTTTTTTAGTTTAACAAGAAGCAAAGTTCCGTATTGCTCTCAACTGCTAAGGCTGAATACATTGCAGCTGGAAATACATGTACTCAGCTTGTTTGGATGAAACGTATGTTAAGCGATTACGGAATTGCACAGGACTCTATGGTATTATATTGTAATAATTCCAATGCAATTAATATTTCTAAAAAACCAATCCAGCATTCACGTACCAAGCACATTGACATTAGGTAT
This sequence comes from Magnolia changhungtana, assembly GCA_030180095.1. NCBI lineage: Eukaryota > Viridiplantae > Streptophyta > Magnoliopsida > Magnoliales > Magnoliaceae > Magnolia > Magnolia changhungtana. The sequence continues at coordinate 6,218,175 of JASAUF010000426.1, read as the reverse complement.
CATTACATTCGTGAATTAGTGGAAGAAAAAGTAATATCTTTGGAATACATTCCAACCGAGACTCAACTTGCTGACATTTTCACTAAACCGCTCGACAAAAGCAGGTTTAGTAAATTAAAATTTGATCGTGGTATGTACAATCTAAATTAAATATTCATGCATACTTGTATCATAGTGTATATATATTTAATAATTTATTAATTTAAATTTCAACTTTTTATGAAAAATACATATTTTAGTCAGTACACGACCAATCGAGGATGTACATGACCGGTCGTGGTACAACTGGTCGAGGACATCCACAACCTGTTGTAAATCTCGGTGGATCTTTTAAAATTTGGGAAAATTTTCATCTTCTTCATTTCAACTCTCCTCTCCAACGAGCCGACGCCTGACCAGTCATACCTACCATTCTAGATCTTCAAGGTTAGTGCATTATTTGCATTTTTCTTGTAGATTCTAGTTTATATTACTTCATTTTTACTCTTGGAGTAATCTATTTTGAGATTCATTGCGATTTTGGAGTTTTATTTTGAAAAATCTGATCTAGCAAACCCTCACTCCACATCTTTTAAAGCCTACTTGTTTCTTTGATTCTCGTATTGCAAATGGATGCTAGAGGGAAAAAGAAAACTTCCCGTGGTCTATCATCTTCTAGATCAACTATTATCACTCGTCGCCATCTTCGATCACCCGAAGATGATCCCGCACATGTAAGAGATTTGCGTATGCGTAATGTCATAGTTAAGAGACCTGTTGATCTTATTCATATTGCTTCTTTTGGTCTCCTTCGACTTCTCCAAGCTGTAGGCTGGGATAACATCCTACATTGGGGTGGGCTTTCATACCAATCTATTGCTCAATCCATGTTTGCATGCATTTCTAATTTTTTGGCTAGGAATTTAACGTTTAAAATTGATGCTAGAGAAGCTCCATTTGATGTTGATAATCATCTAATATCTGGCCTTATGGACATACATATTAATGATGAGGGAATTCCTATTCATACTTTAGCTGAAAAACCCTTAGAATCAGAAAAACACGTGCTCACTAGAGCATTATGCAATATGGATGTGCAATGGACTCATAAAGGGAATGTGCTCCCCTTAAAGTACTTGTTACCCAAATACAAGGTTCTCCACGGAATCTTTATTTCAAATTTGTATCCTCGTTCTGAGAACAAAAGAGAACTAACTACTTTTATGGTTCGGGTTTTGCATTCTATTATCATTGGTGTAAATGTGTGTCTGCCTTCATTGATTTGTCATTCCATTGTTCAGTTTCGTCTCCGTCTAGGTCATAGTGAGATTCCATTTGCCTATCTTATGACTGTGTTAGCTAATCACATGTTAGTTGTTATGCCTATTGGAGAGGCCCCTATCCATCATCTTATTTTCAACAATACAAATATTAACAAAATGAAATTGAAATTGGCTCTTGGCAAAGTGGATGTTGGAAGCAGTGGAGCTGAAGCAGGGAATGTAGATGAGGCTGGAGATCTTCCTCCTGACGATGTTAATATGGATGATATTTTTGATGAAATTGAATCAGACTCTACAAATGATCCTGACTATAAGCCATCTGATTTTGCTGCTCGTCTTCGTGCTCTAGAGGAGAAGGTAGAGAATATGAATATTGTCCATGATTTACACTTTAAATTTATGCACAAGTATCTTAGGTGCTTGAACAAGGGCCTTCATCAACTTAATCCTACCATACCTGATCCTTCTTCAGGATCTGATTAAATGTTTAACTTGGTCTGTAATTACTTTTATACTACCTTGCTTACTTTCAGTTTGTAAGGCTAATTTTGTTTAGCTTTGGATTTGACTGGTTTATGATATGTGCACTTTACTTTTGCTTATATTTTTCTCATATCTAGTTAATTCCTTTATTACTCTCTTGGCAATCCTTCTTTTTCATTTATTTTGCTTCCTTTGTCATATTGTGACAAGAAAGGGGGAGAAGATTTGAATTGATTGGAATGGATATAGGATTGTGGTTATAGTTGTAGCATTAGCATTATGAATATGTATGTGTGCTACTTAGGGGGAGTAATTTTGACTTGTTTTGCCTACTACGTGATCATGTGTGCTAGGTGATGATAACTGGTTCATGATTCTTTAAACCAGGTTGTAACTGGTTTTTTCTTCTATAAGTGGTGCATGATTCATTACTGAGTATGTTGTGGTTCTCTTATTTTTATTAGAATGTGTTTTGTCACAAATTTCACAAAGGGGGAGATTGTAAGTGTTATGGTCTCATGCTCCTTTGGTTGTCAAATTTTGTTGTGCCCAAAACCTCTTTCTGTGTCTTGTGTAGTATGTTGATATATATATATATATATATATATATATATATATATATATATATATATGTTCAAGACACTGCATCATAATGCTTCAAGATAAGTACGGTGATCTACTTCAAGAAATGTAAGGTCATGTACTTTCTCCACTCTGGTAAGCTTTAAAGTTCAGAAAGCCTTTCAAAAGCTACATCGAAAGAAAAATTTTTGTTCAAGACTTAAGTACAGACTCAAGTACAATTCAAGATTCAAGTACAACTCAAGATAGAGTTTAATACAACCTTTAGAGGATCTTAAGTTCAAGCTACATCAAGTAGAGATCTCAAGCTTCATAATCTTTAAAGGTCAACCATCATCTGAAAGAATGAAGTTTCAATGTTCATACTTCATGTCCCAAGTATGAAAAACCTTAGATTGACCTTAGGGTAGGTCATTTTGTATACATAATTCAAATTGAATCTTTTTATATAAATTTGGTCTGTTCTAAGACTAGTCCTGAACTTTGTTCGACTAGTCCTAGCACTAGCTTGACCAGTCTAAGAAATTCCATGACCAGTCCTAAGTTGTTACATTTTTTTAGAATTTTTTGGTTGAGCTATGACCAGTCCTGGAGACTGTTCGACCAGTCGTGTGAATAGTGCACGACTCTTCCTACGGCCAGTCATAGATCTTCGACTCGAACTCCAACAACTATTACTGGTTTCCTACGACCAGTCCTGGGTCAGTCACGACCGGTCGTGGGTGGCTCACAACCAGTCGTGGACACCCTATGACTAGTCTTGAAACTGTTTTATCTGATCGCGCTAAAAATTTCAAAAATTCGTTTCTCCTACGACCAGTCGAAATGTCCTCAGGACCAGTTGTAGACATGTTTTCTGTTATTATAAATAGAACACTAATTTCAAAGTTTCTCAATCGAATTCAAGTAAAATCAAGGCATCACTATGAGATAAGTTTGTATTCTTTTTAAGCTACATTGTGCATATTTAAAATTCTCTTTTGTTAGCTTTACTTATTTGATTTTGTTTTTGCATTCCAATCTAATTTGAAAGAGGAATTTGGATATTCCACTTCTTAGTATGAAAATCAAATAGAGCTAGCCCAATTCAATTTAATTTAAAATCAATTAGAACCTAGAACCATTTCTTAAGTGAGTATTGGACATTAAACTTCCATATTCGAACTTCTACTCCGATTGGTTCTTCCGGGCTGCTACAAAAGGAGAAATCTCGGTATTTTACATTTGTGTAAATCTTCTATACTTTTGGTTTGTTTTGAGATTGAGCAAGAAAAATCTCATTGTGTTAATTATCTGAGGAGAGCCAGAAAACTCAGAAAGTAGGGTTTTTGAATGTGTAAGCCCATTTGAAAGACACAATTGTGAAGGTTTTAGGTGAACCTGAGAAACCTATTTTTCATAATGAACACTGATATCCCCTGTGTGAGGATATTAAGAGTGGAGTAGCAATTTGTGTGGCTGTTGTTTAACAGTTGGTGTTTACACAGGTGAACCATTATAATTCTTTGTGTCTTGTGGTTTGAATGTTTGTTTAATTTCTATTTCTTTTATCATTCAACTTTGTGGGATGTATATGTGGATGTGAATGCTATAATATTTATTTTCAAGCCTTGTGGAGAATGTTGTAATAGTTTAGAATTTCATTTCTTGCTATTTCCTTTTATTCCTCTTCAGTTTGAGATATTAATACTTATACCGTTCTAGTAAGGTTGTCCTGCCATAAACCCTTTGTTTTTATGATGCAAGGTTGTCCTTAGAACATCATTCGTATTAACCCTTCAAGACTTGAATTTTGAGGTTGCTTTACATTTCCGTATTATAATTTATTTAAGTGCTATCATTCCTTTATTCATTTAAATTCCGCTGATAAAGTTTGAATTTGGCATAGTCCTATTCACCCCTCCCCCCCCTCTAGGACATATAGCTAGGCCTTTTCAGGGTCCATATAGATGGATGGTCTGGATGATCAGACCCCACCTGCTGACATCAATACATCAGCTAAATAGCGGCTGGGACCCACTGTCCACAGATGGTGTTAAAATATATACATTATAGTGAGTCCACCGTCTTAGACAGATGGAAGGAGTGGACATAGATTAAATACATCAAGGTGGGCCACGTCCATGCCTTGGGCGGCCTAGCCCCCAACACGTCATCAGGTGGGCCACAAACATCATCAACACAAAAAATGAGAAAAAGGGAGAGAGGGAAAAAGAGAGAAGAAGAGAGAGATCGGATGGTGATGGAGGGACCCCGCCACTATGGGCCCCTTCAGGAGATACAAACCGTACATCAAATGGGTCCCACCTCAAGTGGGCCCTAAAATCATCAAATCCAAGCAAAAAATAACAATTCGAATCCTAGAAAAACACCCATCGATGGATCTTGGACTCCTCCTTCCACCAACACAAGCTAGAGCTCTAAGGGATGGATTTTAACGGTTGAGATGGACTTTGGATGGTGGGATTGGGTGGTAGGAAGGTGGGCCACACCAAGCTCTCTCATGGAAGCCACAGACGGTTGCTTGGAGAATGAGGGAGAGAGAGAGGTTGTAAGAGAGAGAGGGATGGGTGAGTGATGGGGTGTGATGGGTGTACTTGATGGGTGGAGAGAGAGAGAGAGAGAGAGAGAGAGAGAGAGAGAGAGAGTTGACATTAGGGAGGGGGTGATTGTACTTGGGAATGGGTGTTATACTTTGACATGATTGATTGATTGATTTGACATGATCTCTTGGGATTGCAACGCATGGCGTTTTCCTCGAATGAACGCAGGCCCACCTCATGGATTTGACATGTTCCATTGGGATTGACACGTTCTCTTGCGATTGCTGACATTTTAATGTCAGCAAGTGGCGTGGGTTTGATCCACACTGTCCATCTGCATGGACCCCATATAATATATGTATTTTATATAGCCACCCATCCATGAGGACGTGTGGACCCCACCTACGCACTGATGTATTAACGTCGGCGAGTACTGTGGGACGCACCATGATGTTTTATCCAAGCCATCCAAATTGCCTGGGGCCTACCATGATGTAGTGTTATATCTACGCTGTGCATCCAGGGAATGGGGCCCACCTCATGTATTGCATGCCCACACTGTCCATGCATGTGGGGCCTACCTACTATGGCACGTGTGTGTTGTTCACACCGTCCAGCATGGGACTGTGTTGGACGCACCACACTGCACTAATGTATCTATACCGCCCACCCATAAAGAACGAGATAAATTCAAATATTAGGTGGAACACACACCATCCAGATTATGGGCCCCACTTGAATGTACATGTGTGGTGCAAATGAAGCAGATTCAATTCTTTGGTGGGCCACGTATGTGGACCCCACCATGATGTATATGTTCGATCCATACCGTCCATCTGTTTTGGCAGTGGATGGGGCCCACCTTACGTATGTGATGTATATCCAGTCCGTTGATTTCAGTTGGACCTGCGGCTCCCACCACATGATGTATGTATTTTGTATTCACACCGTCCATTCACGTGGCCCTCACATGATGTACGCGTTTTATTCAAGTTGTCCATTTGATGGCCCCATTTAGAATGAACAAGTCCCACCTCATTGATATGTATTTATGGCCCGTGTGCCGAGGCCCATTGTGATGTATATGCGGCCCATGAGTGAGGCCCGATGTGTTGTATTTATAGCCATGTACCGAGGCCCATTGTGATGTATATGCAGCCCATGAGTGAGGCCCGATGCGATGTATTTATGGCCCATTGTGATGTATATACGACCCATGAGTAAGGCCCGATGTGATGTATTTATGGCCCATGTGCCTCGGCCCATTGTGATGTATATGTGGCTCACGAGTGAGGCCCAATGTGATGTATTTATGGCCCATGTGTCGAGGCCCATTGTGATGTATATGCGTGTTAGTGCTATGATTTCATATCTCTTTGGTTGTCAAATTTTGTAGTGCCAAAACCTATATGTCTTGTACTTCTTGTGTTTCTTGTTTGTGACTACACACTGCTTCAAGACGACTACACACTGTTTCAAGACAAGATCATAAATGAAGAATGTTTCCAAGACATGTCATGGATGAAGTTTACAAGAATAGAAGACTTCAAGTTTGCTTCTAACAAGTTCAAGATTAGAAGACTTCATCAAGACAAGTCAAGAATGTACCAAGCTCTAGAATGTTGTCAACTCGATTCAAGCTTCTACTTCAAGATCATCTGAAAATACAGACCTTCAAGACTTCAATGTCCATCTCACTTTAAGGTTTGTTTAACCTTAGATTGACCTTAGGTTGGTCTGTATGATAGGTCATTCTAGATACATAATCCAAATATTTTAATATACTTGGTGTGACTGTTCTAAGACTAGTCCTAGAAATCTTAAGACCAGCCCTAGGTCTGCTACGACCAGTCTTAGGTTTCTCAGGACCAGTCCTAGGTTGTTACAGATTTTCAAATTTTCCTGGTTGTCCTTCGATCAGTCCTGGACTTGCTTCGACCAGTCCTGGGAAGTTCTACGACTCATCCTTCGACTGGTTGTAGTCCTACGACTCGAACTCCAGCGACCTATCTCGAGTCCTACGACCAGTCGTAGGTGACACAGACCAGTCGTAGGTTACCTAAGACCAATCGTGAGTATAGCTAATCTTATCCCGCAAAAATCTTTTGAAATCTTTGATGCTACGACCGGTCCTAGGGATCCTAAGACTAGTCGAAGATGGGATTTTTCAGGCTATAAATAATGCACGAATTTCAGAGTTTATTCATTCCATTCCATTCAATTCAAGCGATTTAAGGCTATACTCTGAGATAAGTTATGATTATTTTTTTAATCTATTGTGCATATTTAATATTCCTTTTGATAACATTATTCTATTGTGATTTTGATCCACATTCCAATCTCATTTAGAAAAGAGGAATTTGTAATATTCCTTCTTCTAAGATCAAAATCAAATAGACCTTGCTCTTCTTGATTTAATCAAAAATCAATTAGACATAGAACCTTTCTTTAAGTGAGTATTGGACATTGAACGACGTATCATACATCTACTCCGATTGGTTCTATTGGGCTACTTCAAAAGGAGATCCAGGTATTTTACTTTGTAATTTACTTTCTCTGGTTTTGTTTGAGATTTTCCAGAAAAATCTCATTGTATTGGTTATCTGAGGAGAGCCAGAAAACTCATACTGTGGGGGTTTTTGGATTGTGTAAGCCCGAGATAAAAAAACACAATTGTGAAGGTTTTTAGTGAACCTGTGAAAACCTATTTTTGAGAGTGCATGCTAATATCCCCTGTGTGAGGATATTACGAGTGGAGTAGCATTCTGTGTGGCTGTTGGCTAACAGTTGGTGAACACACAGGCGAACCACTATATATCGTTGTGTTGTGGATGTGCTTGATTTCTTTATTCATTTATTCCTTCAGTATTGTGGATTGCTTTTGTGGATGAATGTTGTAATTTTCATTTCAAGCAAGTGTGGTTGAATGGTGTAATAACTTAGGATTTATTTCTGTAAGTTATTCTTGATATCATTTGTGATTGCTAAATTGTTCTAGAAATAAGGTTGTCCTACCATAAGCTATTGGTTTTTGGTGTAAGGTTGTCCTTAGAACTGATTTAGTATCATTCTCATATTTCATGTGCTTTAAGATTATTATTATTTCAGCATTGTTATTTATATCTTTTATTATTCCGCTATTTTAAGTTTTATTTGGCATTGCCCTATTCACCCCCCCTCTAGGGCATATAGCTAGGCCCCTTTCAATGTGGCCCATGAGTAAGGCCTGATATAATGTTTTTATAGCCCACGTGTCGAGGCCTATTGTGATGTATATGCGGCTCATGAGTGAGGCCCTATGTGATATATTTATGGCCCATGTGCCAAGGCCCATTGTGATGTATATGCGACCCATGAGTGAGGCCCAGTGTGATGTATTTATGTAACGTCTCAAAAAAATCCGTACAAAGACCCGAGTACCACCTCAGGCAGAAATCACAAAGGACCGAAATCTTCAAAAAATTAGATGAAAATTAATTAAGCACTAAACTAAATTAATCGGTAGATTAGCTTGAACCTCTTTCTATACGAACTGCAAGACCTAAAACTAGTAGAATCGCTAACTCTACATTACCTAAAAACTTAGGATCAATCTCAAAACCCAGTTACTCATGGGAGTACATTAAAACTCCGTATCGGACCTAGACCGCACGTCGAAAGTCTGATGACCCCGAAACTATAAGGTATGACCACCTTACTGGTCTTGACAACCATTGCAGGAATCGAGTCCAGATAGTATCAAGAAACACACAACTTCAGCCCGTAGTGAAGTGTGTGAGAAACTCGAATATCCTTAGAAAATGAACTCAACTTAAGTGATTTGGGTCGTTTGCTTATAGGCTAAATTTAAGATTTCAGACCATCAGATTTTGACCCAACTACACCCTTGGATTAGGGAAATTTTCCTACACATATCGGTGTACTTGTGGCCCTGATCGAGTGACGACCACCATTGAACTGAAATTAGTCCTCCACAGTCAATCCACAAATCTGATTAGACCAAAATCTTAACCTGATGTAGATCCATTGTCAGGAAACTTTCTCCAGACCGTATGCAGGTAATGGACCTCCAGATGAGCTCCGTTGGCCTGAAACAGCCACCTTTTGGCTATAACCTAAGTATACCATGGCCCTGGGGCTATTGACTTCACTTTTGAGCCTATATAATGCCCTAAACCCACCCCTCTCTCATTCCATACGAATTCTCTAACCCTAGGAGAGAGAAGAGAGAAAAGAGGAGGAAAGAGTGAGGAGAAGAGAGTGAGAGGGAGATAGTTGTTGGGATTCGTTCCCACCACTCCACGTGCTGAATCATCTCTCCCGTGTCGCTACACTGTCGAATCCAAATCTTTTTTTGGGCAAGAAATCCTAACCCTAATCTGTTTTAGACATTCAAATAGGGTAAACGGTGAAATAGCTAACCTATTTCATGATTTAGGTAGCCATTGTGTCGTAGACAAAGACGTTGTATACGAACCGAGCTCGTAACGAGCAAACCAGTGAAAGGTGAGGACTATAAATGTTTAGGTTATAGTTTTCAAGGCTTTCAATGTCATTTAATGATTTATAACTAACTTGATTGTTGTCACATGTACTTAGATACGATGCTTTTCGTGTATTACACATATATATGAACTATGTTAAATATAATGCATTCCCTATGTTTGTTAAAATGTTTGAATAAATATAGAATTATGATTTGTGTTGACCATGATTATTAACCGAGAATACATGATTGTTGTATATGTGACAACTACTTCGTGAAAGGATTTGCCATAATATATGTTATAACTAATTTATTACATGTATATTGAAATATGTAGTCTAAGTGTTTGATAAAATGTCTGAATGAGTAATTGTTTGATGAAATGTATTTATTAAAGGTGTTGAGATTATATTCTTAATTACCTTAGCTATGTGAATAGATTTTTTCATGTAATTTAAATTTGGCTACGTGATTCATGTATGAAATGCATATGTATGATAACATGTACACTATGTATTTGTTAAAATGCTCAAATGAGATTTATATTTGAATTGGTTGTTACATGCTGTTTTGACTATCACATATGAATGCCTATTGCAATTGAGCGTGATTGGGACGATACGTAGTCCAGGCAATCGGTAACAGTTTCTGATAGAGTGGTCGAATTAGTTTTGCCACATAGACACGTTCGATGAATCCCAGTCGTACAGTGATTATCGACAGTGGTTAGGCCATGAGGAGTGCGTGTGCGCTCCATGTTGATTAATTCAGCGTGCGCTCTTACTAATCGGACTTATCAAGTAACCCGATTAGCCTAAGGTGTGTTTACCATGTATGGACGCTACTGCTTGAATCTAAGGTACCACTTACCAATAAAAATTCCATTTAACCTTGGTACCGCGATCCGTTAAGACTCATGAGCCGGGCATGGTGGTATGGGACATCGTAGTAGAGCTATTGGCCTACCCTGGGGTGACGAGCCTCCCCGTAGTGACCATTGAGCAACATAAACTCGTGAGCCGAATATAGTGGTATGGGACACTGTATTCGAGTTGTCGACCTACGCTAAGGTAACGAGCCTTCCCTTAGTGACCTCGAGTATAAACTAGGCCTACGCTGAGGTGACGAGCCTCTACGTAGCGACCTAAACATGCCTATCCATTGCTTTTAAATCAGGGATGATGTTGCCCTAGAACTTGCCTATCGTATGTGATTAACTAAGATTAATGACCCTAGATAGATCATTGTTTAGGTAAATGATATAAAGGGAGGTACCTTAGCTTTCCGAACCTGCTGTATGAATAAGCCTAATAAATTACTTGGCTAACACGATCATACACCACATTGCATGTGCTTTGGTGAGGAAGCGTACATTTAACAGGAGTGTTGCATGCGCGATCGTGAGATGATGTCGCTGAGGGAGTGCAGGCGAGGGCATGCATCATTATCACATATCATTCTTGCATTAACAAGAGTACTTAGGAAATGCTTGTTGTACTGCTTTATCATTACTGCTTGACTGAATTAATAACATGTTAACCTTTACCTTATAGCTCCACTGAGTTGATCACTCACTCCCACTCTAGGATGGTGTTTTAAAACACCAACCAGACTCTGTATGGAGCCTGACTTTTACAACAACGAGGAGTTCTCCTACATGCAACTCTCGGCAGGTCTATGTAGACCTGGAGTTGCATCGCCGGGATTACATGGATACGGATTAGATACCACTACACTTTACCATTTTGTAAATTTTGGAACTATACATGTAATTATTTAACATGGTGACATGTTCATACTCTGGGACTTACAACCACTTATGTGCCTTATATATCTATCACAATCTTCCGCTTGCATAGCCTAATTATCTCTAGAGTATGATATGTTGATTTAATGTAATCTCACTCATGCTTAATGCATTAATACGAACAACATACAATCATCATTATCTACATTGCATAAGTGATGCGACGGATCTCGGGAGTTGAGCCTTTGCTCGACCCTTGAAATTCGGGGTGTTACAATTTATGGCCCATGTGTTGAGGCCCATTGTGATGCATATGTGGCCCATGAGTGAGGCTCAATGTGATGTATTTATGGCCATGTGCCAAGGCCCATTGTGATGTATATGCGGTCCATGAGTGAGGCTCATAGTGATGTGTATTAGGTCCATGTTGAGGCCATGGACCCATGATGCGTTTTGCTCTATATGGGCCACTCCTTAGGAGCAATGTTGGTTAAATGTCCACATTGATGGACGATGATGGTTAAATGTCCTCATTGTGATCTTCCCTTAGGCACTTGTTAGGGCGATTGCATGGCTGATTATCTAGGCCAATTGTCGAGGCTGATTATTGAGGCCAGTTGTTGAGGCCGATTCTAATTATCGAGGCCGGTTTTGATTATCGAGGCCGATTGTTGAGGCTGATTCCAATTATTGAGGTTGATTATCGAGGTCAATTTCGATTATCGAGGCCGATTGTCGAGGCTGATTTTGATTGACGAGGACAATTTCAATTGTTAAGGCCAATTCCGATTATTGAGGGCAATTGTCGAGGCTGATTCTGATTGTTGAGGGCGATTCCAATTATCGAGGCCGATTCCAATTATCGAGGCTGATTCTGATTGTTGAGGCCGATTCCGATAGTCAAAGTCGATTATATAGGCCGATTATCGAGGTTGATTATTGATGCCGATTATCAGTGTCGGTTGTTGATACCGATTATGAGTATGTGACAGTATAGCCTCATGATACATGCCCATACACAACATCTGCATGTTTTTTATGAGATGTGGTTAAACATTGCATATGTCATTGGGCAAGTTGTTTATAGGACTCCCTGATAGGCGGAGTTGTCCCATATAAGAGCGCGGTATGCACAGGATTGATGTATGACTCATGCATCTTGCATTGTGTTGTTGTGATTATTGTACGCCCTAGCGACATCAAGGCCGTAGCCTCCACAGGCACATCGTGGATGGCTAGATGGGACACCAAAAATCTATTCTAGCATCGGGCCCCCATAGATGGCCCTGGGTGAAAATCCTTAAACCTCTGAGGCTAGGAGACGCCCCAATGTCGAGACCAAGTGGATATATGAGCGTCCGAGTGCTGAATACCATCAGGTCAAGTCTCCCACTATGTCGTGGTCAGTTAGGAAGGGGTGGTGGCCTTACCTGCTCGAGGGTAGTGGGCATAGCTAGGCTGAGTTTAACCAGCTCATGACTGGGTCCGCTATCGATGTGCCGGGTAGATTTTGACTGACTACTGGCTAGGCAGATAGTGAGGTCTCTTCCACTTGCATAGTTGCACATCCAGTGGGTGGCGATTGCATGTAGAGTGTACTAGACCCTTGTGATGATCCCAGTGATGTACGGTGTTGATATGTGGATTTATTGAGCAGGAGTTGCATACTCATTCATTCATTCATTCACTACCCACTCGGGCTGGTGGTGCGCCACTAATTGTTGTGTATCTTTGCAATGATAAGGATTTCGGTCAAGGCGCGGGACTAACCTGAGGTCAGGGGTTTATCGCATTGAGTCTAACTATCCAAATTTAGGTATGGACTGGTTTAGATAGAATTCCCTTGTGATAAACCCCATAACCTGCGATACTACGTACTATCATCCTGACTTCACTCTAGCTTAGTCATTTCATTCGCACCGCACATTACATTGCAACATTTAGCATTTTGGCTTACTATGTTTCTGCATTTATATGGCTTAGATGAGGTTGATGGTATTCGTGGCTTGTTAGGATTTGCATATTGTATTACATCATCGGCATATGATATTTTGCTCATTATGACCTGTATTCTGTACTCTGATATTGTATAACTCATAGATTTGTCAGTATTTCCTCTTACTCTGATATCGTATGATTCATAATCTTGCCAATATTTTTGACATTGTATGAGTTTAATGTTGTATGGGATGCTTGACAGTTATCTTGTGCACACACTTACACCACCCTTTAAGCTTTCTATAAGCTTATGCACGATAGATGCGTACAGGTGGCATTAGGTTGCAGCAACGTTGAGCTTGGAGCATGCAACAATCATCTGGAGCTTTGATTTTCGATACATATATTTTCCTTTTAACATTATATTCAAATATTTATATTAGTGGATATGTGATGATGATATTGCCTTTGTGATTTGGGTATACTTGTGGTTATGCTTCTTACGAGTTAAATGAACATTGGAAAATCCTCCTTGTAGGGTCCTAGGATCGGAATCTGGCATATGGATGCTGGAAGCCAAGAATGAGGTACTATGGAGGTTGTCAGCACCAGATTCAGCAATTAGAAATTTTATGAGCACGGTTTTCGAGTTTGGGGCGTGAGAAAGATGTTGAGTAAATGTTTATGATAAAGATTGAATGATGAACTCTAATGGGAAAGAAGGAATGAGGAAGTGGGTATAAACTCTTTTAAGCAACTCTCTCAAACTCCCTTAAATTCTAGTTCATTTTTCTAAGAAGCAAGCTATGGTATTTCTAATAGAGGAATCCAATGGTAAAAAAATGAGCAGAAATCTGTCATTATTGAATCTATTGAGTAGTCTTCGATTCCATCAAAATTTGAAATTTGATGTTATCGAGCCTACTTCGATTGCATCGATTTCCTACACACATATTCATTTTTGTGTAGAACAAATTCTGCACGATTTTATCGATCACCCTTCGATTTTATCAACATGCACTTTGATGTAAACAAGAGGTAATTCGATCCCATTGGATTTTCTTCAGAAAATTACATTTGGTTTCTGGAAGATTTTGTCCTGATATTTGATGCTATCGAATTTTGAAGTTCTATATCATCAAATGGTATTTGATGTAATCGAAGAGATGTATTTTCCTAGATGTTCTGTTGGATAAAATGTTCCTCATGTTCGATATAATTGAGTAGCCTTCGATTCTATCAAGAACTTACTCTCGATGTGATCGAAGATAACTCGATTATATTGATGAACACTTAAAGAATGTTTTCTGCATAGAGGGAGTGCTCTAAGTCGATGCCATCGAAGATGGTTTGATTCTATCAAAATTTGAATTTTGATAGCATCGAACTCTATTCGATATAATCGATATTTCTCAGCAAATGGTTATTTTGTTGGTGGACACAATGGGCCTATTTCTCGATGCAATCGAACAATGTTCAAAAGAATCGAAAATGTCTTCGATTGCAAATCGATGCAATCTATTTTTCTGTAAAGTCCACGTTTTACTCCTCTAACATTCTAAATGTTCAACACTTAAGCTTATCAAAAATGATTTACAATGAATTGGAAGTAAGACTAAGTTAAATGGGGTCATTTACCTCAAGGGTTTAGTTAGGGAAGTGAGGCTTCATTTACCTATTTTGAGCACTCGAGGTTCTTCCTAGTTAAGGTCTGGATCTTATAATCTTCACCTTAGGTTTCAATTAAAGACTGACTCAACACTTAAGTAATTTGACAAACCATGGCACTTTCACCTTGCTCCACTCTTCCAACCCTAATTCGTCCTTAGGAATAATTAAGAGACCCATGTTTATAGTATTTGCTTAGACCGACTTTAAATCGCCTCAAATTTACGCAAAAAGTTACACTATCAAAGTTGGGTTCGGTCGGATCGAATTAAAGTTGAAAATCCCACTCTCTCGCTGGACAATTCTGCATGATTTTGGTCAGACTGAAATTGAATTTTGGTTGGACCGAAAACTGTTTCAAGACAGTTCTATTTTAGACCAAGAATTCCATAGTATGTTTTTTCAGGACAATATTCAGGAATATGTTTTTTTCAAGACAATTTTCAGGATTCATTTTCTTCACTTCAAATCTTCGATTCTCTTCATTCCTCACTTAGTTTCCTTGGATCTTTGGCATGTGAATTCTTCATTAATGATTTCCAATTCTCCAAATCTTCATTTAGTAATTTTTTGAGTATAAATCTTCCTTTTGGCATTAATTTCACTTTAAGCTCTCCAAATCACATCGCACATGAAAATATGCATAATTAGATCAATTAAGCACTATCATGTTTATAAAACTAAGGCATAAATATGGGAAATATGCAATATTTGATGCTCAACATATTACCAGTCGTATTTGGAAGTGGTTTCAAACGAATCAAATCCTGACCATTTGGGTTCAATTCAACGGCTCTAGGGAGAGCTAGGGCATGATATAATGAGATGAAGTAAGCACAAATGAGTGATTACACCTGTTCTTATGGTTGCGCTTGAAAACTAGTTGACTCCTTCAAGCTTCAAACCCAATGATGAAATGCCATTGAAGTTTTGATTTTTGGAGTCCACAAGCTCCTGTGGACTAATATGAAGCGTTTAACAGAAGCAAGAGGAAGAAAAAACCATGACTTTGCAATCCGTCATTAATAGTAGTCTTCTTCTCCATCTGCTAATGTGTTTTGGTGCGACCGGTCGAGTTATCTAAGTCCAGAGATGGCTATACTCTATAACAGGGAAATATAGGAAGATGAATAAGAAGTGGAAAAATATAAAAGGATAAGAAGAAAGAGTTAGGGAGAGAGAGCAGGCACTATTGCTCGATGTGTTGCACCGACTAGACTCGCCCGAGCCATAGGTTGGGTCTGGGCGTATCTGCCTTAGTTTTATCTATCTAGAGATCGCTAGACGTGTAATGGGAGAGGGGGAGAGAGAGAGAGAGAGAGAGAGAGAGAGAGAGAGAGAGAGTGTGTGTGTGTGTGTGAGTGCGGGTGGTGGCCGTGCTTCACTCGCTATCAAGTTGTGACTGAGTAAGCTGAGTTGGGGTAGCATCTGAGTCAAGTCCTGACTCGCTTGGTCATGTAGGGACTGAAAAAGAGAGAAGGAGAAAGTGATGGGATGAGGAGGGAGAATCAGAAAGAAAGAGAGGGAGATTGGGTCAAGAGTCACTATCTGGTCAACTCACTAACTCAAGTTGAGTTGCCAACTCATTTTGGGGCCTAGGTCTGGTCTAGTATTACTAGGTTTCCAGCAGGAAAGAAGGAAGATGAGAAGAAGAAAAAGAGTGAGAGAAAAGAGAGGAAGGAAGAAGAGAGAGAAGAAGAGAAACTAGAGGGAGGAGACCGAGTCAACTCGACTGGAATCGAGTCCATCTGGGTCGGGTCATGCTTAGGCCTGGTCCAGGCTTGGAGGAGGTCCAACAAGGAGAGATAGAAATAGAGACAAAGAGAGATATGGAGAGTGCAAGTGGTGGTTGTTCACCACACCACCACGACTTGAGTTAGTCGTGGACCGAATTGGGTTCATTCTTGTGCGAGTCCAACCTGTTGTTGGGTTAAGTAGAGTCGATATGTTGAGTGTAAAGATGTGAATTATTGCATCGACTCGACTCCACTGAGTTGCTAGTGAGTTGTGTAGGTCGTGGTTTGGCCATTGGAAAACCGATTAGGGTTGGGGAGCCCGATTTATTGCCAAGTCTTGAGTTGGTAGGGTCGTGGGTTAAGTTGAGTGTGGTCGGGCTGAGTCAACTAGCTGAGTCACCAAGTCAATCAAAAAACCTCATGTCTAACGTCAGTTTATACACTGTTGGGTCAAGCTACTAAGTCGATTAAGGATTCAAGCATTCCCTAGCAACACTCGAAGGCAGTTTAACACACAAGGTGATGATTTCTTCCCCTTGAGCTTTCCTCTTCTATATTTGTTTAAGTGTTAATTTCTATTTTAATTTTGGTTGATAATTGATATCTCTACTTCATGATTACTTATGCTAGTTGTTGGAATTGATTACTAAATCATATGCTCAACATTTATCTTGCATAAACATCTATATGTTATACTTGTATATCTTCTCATGCTTGTGGATCGCTCATGGATTGCTTGTGAAATGTGAACTGCTACATTTATTAGTGGGGACCTCACTTTTATATGTGTATCCAGACTTGGGATGTAACCTGATTGATTGTGATGATAATGGACCCCAACCTAGTGGTTACTTTGAATAATGTGAATATTGTGGGCTTACCATCCATGAATCGTTTTGCTTACGTGGCTTTTGGGGATGATATTTTTATTGCATCGATTTGATATTTGCAATATGTGGCTTCGATTTGATATTTGCACTATATGGCTTCGATTTCATATTTGCTTCAACTTGATATTTGCCCTATGTGACTTCAACTTGATATTTGCCCTGAGTGGCTTAATGAGAATATTTTTATATAACCATGTGATTGTAAGTTCCACATGTTGAACTATGATTGACCACTAGTCGATGAAGTTACCATTAAACATCCCAATGATGGAGCCTCATGAGCCATAGATGGTGGTATGGGACACTATGCCTGAGATGTCAACCTATGCTGGGTGATAAGCCTCCCGTAGTGACCTTTAAGCTTTCTTAAATCGGCTTGTTGTAATCGGAATAATAACGGTTGGGTTAATCATGCATTCATAGCATACAGGCGATAACGACTGACTAATTCTAAATGTTATAGCATGTGCCCTTAGCATGGTAACGTTTCGCTAGCTCCCAGACCATCGACTATCGGCCTACATACGTGATATATTTTAGGCTTGGTCACTATGCTTGTACGTGATGTGCTTCGATGGTGACCAGCATATGCATGGGCTTCGCCCAAATTCTGACTGGATGAGCATCCCTAGGTTGATGTGCACTCATGCATCCATGCATTTAAATAAGACTGCATCTTGTAATGTTTTAAATGCCTTGTTCTTTAAAGCTAACTAATGTGGTGATGTATAATCTTGAGGAGAATTCACACTGAGCTGGCTACTCATTTATCAAATATATAACCGTATAGGTAGTGTGAGTGGTTTAAATGAATTCATGATCAGGTTTATGAGAAGCAGGATACAATTGTCAGGGATGCATGGCTGTATTTGCTAAGAGAAGCTGCGCAACCTTGCAATTTAAGTTTATATGCAATTTATAGTCTCATGTGTTAAATTGTGTATTCCCTATATTGTTAGCATTGAGACATTGGTTTGTATAAGCCATTTGGTAGCCGCTCATAAATTTTGAATGTGTATGAAATTTCTTTTATGTTTGAATTGTTAATCTTCTGATAAGCTGCTAACTCTGAAAAAGAAAAGAAAAGACAAGAAAAATACCTGGAATTTGGTTGTCTTTAAAAGTTAACACCTGGGTTTTTGCAAAACGAGTCATATACTTAGATTTCGAAAAACCGGGGCATTACAAAGACTTGGCTCTAAGGACCTCGCCATCTATGCTGCATACACTAGATTTTTGAGGAATTGTCTTTTGTAAATTCTCTCTCATTTCATTAATATAGTTGAGTTCCTTTTTACTCACATATTATATTTATTGGATCATGCTTATATCACGATGAAAAAAAGTAATTTTATCTGAAAAGCAAAAAGAATTCATTAGAAGAATAAACTTTCCCCTTCACAAATTACATGATTGCGCATATGAGTAGTTGAATACATGGCAAAACTGCTTTCTTTCTAGGTCATATGTGACTACTTAGTCTCTTTGTCTACCTTAGCACTCGGGGTTAATGCATTTGCTTCAAATTGAGCTGTAAAAGGCTTTGGCATGCCCAACATTATAGACATGTATGTACGACTGAATTTCAGGCTAAACACCCTGTGATTCTAACCACTCGATCCTATAATTCTACTCAACAATGTGTATATCCCCATATTCTTTTGAGTTGCTTATTTGCAAGCTCAATCAAATGATTAATTGTTTAATTAATGTCACCACTTAGTTATGGTTCATTTATAGTTAGAACATGAGATAATGGCCTAAATGAGTGTTATGAGCAACATAATGGAACTGGATTTGGTAGGCCCGTATAGTTAGATCGTATTATTTGATTTGTTAAAGGTTCAAAATGTGACTGTGTTTTTTTTTTTCTTAACATTCTTTTTTGGTTGTCCATCTACAGCTGCTAAGACAATCTAGCTCTGTAATTTTTTGCCCAATAATGATGGTCAACCATATTAGTAGCATCAAGTATCCTAAACATGTGTGACTCTTTAGATGATGAAGATAAGAGAGCCTTCATTTATACTGAGAATCATGGTCTAAGTCCTAATTTAAGATATATAGTTATTAAGTTTTGATTAAGTCATACTAAGAAAATGGTTAGTTAGGATATTTTCTTTTCAAAGTTGTCGTGTAGTGGGATTAGTAAATAAAAAGTCTCTACCTTTCTAAAGAGTTACACTAATGCGCACTCAATATTATATAGGGAAATTGACCATACTCATCTCGAAGTTTGGGCAAATTACCTAGAAAGCTAGGTCATTCCATATATTCTAAGAAAGGCCTTCTGACATGCTTTTGAAAATTACTTGGACCAAAATACCCTTATCCTTGTTTCAGTAGTTGTACATTTTCCAGGAAAGAAGAAGTTACGTCGTATTTAATGCCAAGAAACTGATGTGTACGGAACCCTTTTTTGCGTGCGGGCAAGGACCAAGCTAGTGGGGCCCACATTGATGTATGTGTATAATCTATGCTGCCCATCCTTTTTGCAGTGCCATTTTAACGGCTAGGGCCCAAATATCAGCCTGATCCAAAGCTCGTGTGGGCCACATAATAGAAAACAATAGGGATAATGGAACCCACTATTGAAACTTTTTAGGCTCACTCACTGTGATGTTTGTTAGAAGAGGACACTGCCTAAGTCAGGTCTTTTTTGGGCCCACGCTGAGCAGGCCGACAAGGTGGACGGAATGGATCACCCTATTGTGGGCCTCAGGCTATTGTATCAATGTCTATCCTTTCATTTGGTAGTAAAGGATGTGAACATGTAACAACTATGACCCATATAACATGCGAACCACGACCCATGTAACATGATAACTATAACCCATGACAACTACGACCCATGAGAACCACGACCCATATAACATGATAACTACAACCCATGACAACTACGACCCATGAGAACCACGACCCATATAACATGAGAAACACGACCCATGACAACTACGACCCTTACCACATTACAACCATAACCCTTACTGCATTACAACCATGACCCGGGTATGGGTCGTGGTTGCCATGAGGTAAGGGTCGTGGTTTTCATGAGGTAAGGTTCGTGTTTGTCATGCTATACGGGTCGAAGTCTTCATTTTATAGGCCTTGGCAAGGACCACTAGTGGGGCCTACATCGATGCATGTGAATAATCCATGCCGCCCATCCTTTTTGTCATTTCATTTTAGGGCTAGGTGCATAGATCGGATCATCCCATGTTAAGTTTTTTTGGGCCCACGATGAGCTGGCTGACAAGGTGGATGGATCGGATCACCCCATTATAGGCCTTAAGCTATAGTACCAATGGTTTGGTAGAAGAGGAAGTGAACATGATCCATGCAACATGAAAACCACGACCCATATAACATGACAACTATGACCCTTGCAAACAACAACCCATATGGGCCCACATTGATGTATGTGTATAATCTATGCTGCCCATCCTTTTTGTTGGGTCATTTTAAGGGTAGGGTCAAATATAAACCACGACCCTTTGTGGATAAAAACCACGATTCATTGTGCATGTGAACCATGACCCTTTGTATTAATCATGATTGTCATGTAGCAAAGCTCGAGATTGTCATATTATATGGGCCGGGGTTGTAAAGTTATATGGGTCGTGGTTGTCATGTTATATGGGTCGTGGTTGTGATGGGTCATAGTTGTCAAGTTATATGGGTTGTCATTGTCATGGTATATGGGTCGTGATTGTCATGGGTCGTAGTTGTCATGTTATATGGGTCGTGGCTGTCATGATTTTTTAGGCCCACGGCGAGTTGGCCAACAAGGTGGATGGATCGGATCACCCCATTATGGGCCTTAAACTATGGTACCAATCGTTTAGTAGAAAAGGAAGTAAACACGTTGAAAACCACAATCCATTCAACATGACAACCACGACCTATATAACATGGCAACTACGACCCATGCAAACCACGACCCAAATGGGCCCACATGGATGTGTGTGTATAATCTATGCCTCCCATCCTTTTTATCATGTCATTTTAGGGGTATGGCCGAAATATAAGTCTGATCTGGTGCTCGTGTGGGCCACAAAATAGAAAATAATGGTGGGCCTTAAGCTATGGTACCAATGGTTTGGTAGAAAATGAAGGATTTTTTGGGCCCACGATGAGCTGGCCAACAAGGTGGATGGATCGGATCACCCCATTGTGGGCATTAAGCTATGGTACCAATGGTTTGGTAGAAAAGGAAGTGAACACGTTGAAAACCACGATCCATTCAACATGACAACCACGACCCATATAACATGGCAACTACGACCCATGTAAACCATGACCCAAATGGGCGCACATTGATGTATATAAATAATCCATGCCACTCAACCTTTTTGTTATGTCATTTTAAGGGTAGGGTCAAATATCAATCACGACCCTTTATGGATGAAAACCACAATCCATTGTGCATGTGAACCACGACCCTTTATATGGATCATGGTTGTCATGTTGGAAGGGTCGAGGTTTTCATATTATATGGGTAGTGGTTGTGAAGTTATATGAGCCGTGGCCGTCATATTATATGGGTCGTGGTAATGAAGTTATATGGGTCGTGGTTGTATATGTATAATCCATGCCGCCCATCCTTTTTGCGATGTCATTTTATGGGCAGGGCACAAATATTAGCTTGATCCAGCGCTCGCGTGGGCCATAAAATAGAAAATATTGGTGACTGTTGAAACTTTCCACGCTCACTGTGATGTTTGTTAGAAGTGGACACTGCCCAAGTCAGGACTTTTTGGGCCTAGGGCAAGCTGGCCAACAAGGTAGATGGATCAAATCATCCCATTGTGGGCCATAAGCTATGGTACCAATGGTTTGGTAGAAGAGGAAGTGAACATGTTGCGAACAACGATTTATCCAACATGAAAACCACGATCCATGCACATGACAACTACAGCCCATGCAAACCACGATTCAAATGGGCCCACATTGATGTATGTGTATAATTTATGCCACCTGTCCTTTTTACCATGTCATTTTATGGGTAGGGCACAAATATCAGCCTGATCCAGCGCTCATGTGGGCCACAAGATAGAAAATATTGGTGACTGTTGAAACTTTCCACGCTCACTGTGATGTTTGTTAGAAGTGGACACAGCCCAAGTTAGGACTTTTTGGGCCCACGACAAGCTGGCCAACAAGGTGGATGGCTCAGATTACTCCATTGTGGGCTATAAGCCATGGTACCAAAGGTTTAGTAAAAGAGGAAGTGAACACGTTGCAAACCACGATCCATGAAACATGACAACCACGATCCATACACATGACAACTATGACCCATGCAAACCATGACCCAAATGGGCCCACATTGATGTATGTGTATAATTCATGCCGCCCATCCTTTTTACAGTGTCATTTTAGGGGTAGAGCACAAATATCGGCCTGATCCAGTGCTCGTATGGGCCACAAAATGAAAAACCATGGTGACTGTCAAAACTTTCCAAGCTACCTTGATGCTTGTTAGAAGTGGACATTGTCCATTTTATGACTTTTGGGGCTCACGACAAGCTGGCTGACAAGGTATATGGATTGGATCACCCCATTTTGGGACCATTTACGTTGTGGTTTGCATGGACCATAGTTGTCATGTTGCATGGATCATGGTTTGCAACGTGTTCACTTCGACTTATACAAAACATTGGTACCATAGCTTATGGCTCACAATGGGGTGATCTGATCCATCCACCTTGTTTGCCAACTTGCCGTGGGCCCAAAAAGTCCTGTCTTGGGCAATATCCACTTCTAACAAACATCACAGTGAGCGTGGAAAGTTTCAACAGTCACCAATATTTTCTATTTTGTGGCCCACATGAGTGTTTGATCAGACTAATATTTGTGTCCTGCCTATAAAATGACACGACAAAAAGGATGGGTAGCATAGATTATACATATACATCAATGTGGGCCCATTTGGGTCTTGGTTTGCATGGGTCGTAGCTGTATGTGCATGGATTGTGGTTGTCATGTTGGATGGATCTGGCTTGAAACGTGTTCACTTCCTCTTTTACTAAACTATTGGTACCATAGCTTATGTCCCACAATGGGGTGATCTGATCCATCCACCTTGTCGGTCAGCTTGCCGTGGGCCCAAAAAGTCTTGACTTGGGTAGTGTCCACTTCTAACAAACATCACAGTGAGCGTGGAATTTTCAACAGTCACCAATATTTTCTATTTTGTGGCCCACACAAACACTGGATCAGGCTGATATTTGTGCCCTGCCATAAAATGACATGGCAAAAATGGTGGGTGGCATAGATTATACACATATGTCAATGTGGGCCCATATGGGTCGTGGTTTGCATGGGTCGTAGTTGTCATGTACATGGATCGTGGTTGTCATGTTGGATAAATCATTATTTGTAACGTGTTCACTTCCTCTTCTACTAAACCATTGGTACCATGACTTATGGTCCACAATGGGGTGATCTGATCCATCCACCTTATTGGCCAGCTTGCGGTGGGCCCAAAAAGTCCTAACTTGGACAGTGTCCATATCTAACAAACATCACAGTGAGCGTAGAAAGTTTCAACAATCACCAATATTTTCTATTTTGTGGCCCACACGAGCATTGGATCAAGCTAAAATTTGTGCCCTGCCTATAAAATGACATGACAAAAAGGATGGGTGGCATAAATTATACACATACATCAATGTGGGCCCATTTGGGTCATAGTTTGCATGGGTCAAAGTTGTCATGTGCATGGATCGTGCTTGTCATGTTGTGTGGATCATGGTTTGCAATGTGTTCACTTCCTCTTCTACTAAACCTTTAGTACCATGGCTCATGGCCCACAATGGAGTAATCTAAGCCATCCACTTTGTTGGTCAGCTTGTCGTGGGATCAAAAAGTCCTGACTTAGGCAATGTCCACTTCCAAAAAACATCAAAGTAAGCGTCGAAAGTTTCAACAATCACCAATATTTTCTATTTTGTGGCCCACACGAGCGCTGGATTAGGCTAATATTTGTGCCCTGCCCATAAAATGACATGGCAAAAAGGATGGGTGATATAGATTATACACATACATCAATGTGGGCCCATTTAGGTCGTGGTTTGCATGGGTTGTTGTCGTGTGCATGGATCGTGGTTGTCATGTTGGATAAATTGTGGTTTGCAACGCGTTCACTTCCCCTTCTACCAAACCATTAGTACCATAGCTTATGGCCCATAATGGGGTGATCTGATCCATCTACCTTATCGCCCAACTTGTCGTGGGCCCAAAAAGTCCTGATTTAGGCAATGTCCACTTCTAACAAACATCACAGTGAGGACGGAAAGTTTCAACAGTCACCAATATTTTCTATTTTGTGGCCCACACGAGCGTTGAATCAGGTTGATATTTGTGCCCTGCCCATAAAATGACACGACAAAAAGGATGGGTGGCATAAATATTACACATACATCAATGTGGGCCCATTTGGGTCATAGTTTACATGGGTCATAGTTGTCATGTGCATGGATCGTGGTTGTCTTGTTGCATGGATCGTGGTTTGCAACGTGTTCACTTCCTCTTCTACTAAACTTTTGGTATCATGGCTTATGGCCCACAATGGCGTAATCTGATCCATACACCTTGTCGGCCAGCTTGTCGTGGGCCCAAAAAGTCCTGACTTGGGCAATGTCCACTTTTAACAAACATCACAGTGAGCCTGGAAAGTTTAAACAATTACTAATATTTTCTATTTTGTGGCCCACACAAGCGCTGGATCAGGCAGATATTTGTGCCCTACCCCTAAAATGACACTGCAAAAAGGTTGAGTGGCGTAGATTATTCATATACAACCACGACCCATATAATATGGCAACTACGACCCATATAACTTCACAACCACGACCCATATAATATGACAACCTCGACCTATATAACTTCAAAACCATGACCCATATAATATGACAACCTCGACCCTTGCTACACGACAACCACGATCCATATAAAGGGTCGTGGTTCACATGTACAATGGATCATGGTTTTCATCCACAAAAGGTCATGGTTGATATTTGACCCTACCCCTAAAATGACACAATAAAAAGGATGGACGACATGGATTATTCACATACATCAATGTGCGCCTGTTTAGGTCATGGTTTGCATGTTATATGGGTTATGGTTGTCATGTTGAATGGATCGTGATTTTCAACGTGTTCACTTCCTTTTCTACCAAACCATTGGTACCATAGCTTAAGGCCCATAATGGGGTGATCTAATCCATCCACCTTGATGGCCAGCTCGCCGTGGGCCCAAAAAATCATTCCTTTTCTACCAAACCATTGGTACCATAGTTTAAGGCCCACCTTATTTTCTATTTTGTGACCCAAACGAGCACTGGATCTAACTTATATTTCGGCCTTACCCTAAAATGACACGATAAAAAGGATGGGAGGCATAGATTATACACACACACATCAATGTGGGCCCATTTGGGTCATGGTTTGCATGGGTCGTAGTTGCCATGTTATATGGGTCGTGGTTGTCATGTTGAATGGATTGTGGTTTTCAACGTGTTCACTTCCTTTTCTACCAAACCTTCGGTACCATAGTTTAAGGCCCACAATGGGGTGATCTGATCCATCCACCTTGTTGGCCAGCTCGCCGTGGGCCTAAAAAATCCTGACAGCCACAACCCATATAACATGATAACTACGACCCATGACAATCACAACCCATATAACATTATAACCATGACCCATATAACTTGGCAACTACGACCCAGGACAACCACGACCCATATAATATGACAACCACGACCCATATAACTTCATAACCATGGCCCATACAATATGACAATGTAACGCCCTGAAATTCAAGGGTCGAGTAGCAACTCAACTCTCGAGTTCCAGAACATCACTTATGCAACATAGATGATAATGATTGAATGTTATCTGTGTCAGTACAATAAACATGAGTAAGATAATACCAAAACAGTAATTCATACTCCAGATCAATTGTATAAAGGCAAGCAGAAGATTGAAACTGTATATATAAGGTATGTAAAGGAATCTCCAGAGTATGAACATTAATTGAGTAACCATATGCATGTATTGTTTCCGAATCAAAAGATCAAAATACAACTAAACAGATATATCCTGAAATCCCCGCGATCCAGTCAGCCTAAGCAAGCCGTCAGAGTACTGCATGTATGAGAACTCGTCCTGGTCCTCATCGTAATCTGGCTCCAGCTCTTGAATCGACGTATCATCTATACCTAAGACAGAGTCTCGTTGGTGTGTACAACACCGTCCCGTAACATGGGAGTGAGTAGCTAACTCAGTGGAACAATAAAGCATAGGTTAACATGTTATCAATTCAGTCAAACAGTAATGATAAAGAAGTACAATCAAACAACCCTAACTACTCTTATTAAATGCAAGTATAAAATGACATGATGAATGCCCTTGCCAAACCACCCTCACGCGACACCATCTTACATTCGCGAATGCGTTAATCCCTCAGTGCTCCACATCTACCAGGCACATGCAGTGCGATGATGAGCATGATTACCGAGTAGTTATTAGTCCCTTGAAACAGTAGTATTGGGAAATTAAGGTACCTCCCTTATATCATTCTCAAACATGATCCATTCTAGGGTCGTCAATCCTAGTTAATCTCATACATGGTATGTTTCTAGGTCGCTGCAAAGGCTGTCAGGGCTGTTACGCACAAAGGTTACACCACTCCTCCATCACCTTTTTAACGGTTCATCACTATATAGATACAGGCCTAGTTCTTACTCTATACACTGCGGCAAAACTCGTCGCCTCACCGCAAATTCAGAGTATGCTCGAGGTCACTAGAAACGACTGCAAGGGCTGTTACGCACAAAGGTTACACCGCTCCCCCATCACCTTATCAATGTAAGCCGACAGCACAAATATAGTGTCCCATACCACCATAATCGGCTCACGAGTCTGGTTGCTCACTGGTCACTACGGGGAGGCACGTGGCCCCAGCATAGGCAGACATCTCGACCACGGTGTCTCATACCACCATGCTTAGCTCATGAGTCTTAGCGGATCGAGGTACTATGGTTAATGGGATTTCACTGGTAAGTTTTGTACCCTAGGTTCAAGCAGTAGCAACCAAACATGGGAAACATACATTAGATATATCAGGTTACTTGACGGGCCTGACTAGCTCAAGCATACAATCAACTGAACGACATGAAGTGCATAAGCACTTCGCGTGGCCTAACCACTGTCGCCAACTGAAGTATGACTAGGGTTCGTCAAACACATCTTACGTGGCGAAAAGAATCTCAACCACGAACTTAAATCTGGTACCGATTGTCTTGACTATAAACATAGTCCCAAACTCAATCAATCCTTATGCATAGCATGTGGAGTAAAGCATATTAAGCAAAGTAATTCAAGCAAGTTAACAAGCATGTCATAAAACATGTTATAGAGCATGTTATAAAGCATGTTATAAGGCACTACATAAACAGGAATAAAAACATATATATTTCATAAGTAAGTGGTTAAAGTAAACAACCCACATGGAGGAAATCATACAGGTCTCTAAGGTAGTTGAGAATCCCATCTCAACACCTATCTAAGGCACCCTCATTCAAACACTTACTCTCACAAGCATTTTCACAAACACTTAGAATCCACAATTTTAACATATATAGTGTATGTTAGCAAAACATGTATTAGGGTGAGTCCTTTCACCAAGCAAGTGTTTCATGCACATATGATATATTCATACAGCAAACAATCATGTCAAACACATTTTCAAAATATATACATATACGGTACTTTCTACAATACACTATTTTTACATACATAGTGCATAATATCATAACATGTATTAGGGCGAATCCTTTCGCCAAATAAGTATTTTATCCATATATCATATATTCATACAACAAATAATCATGTCAAATACATTTTCAAAATATATACGTATACGGTATTTTCTACGAATACCTAGAATATGTAAAATTTCATATTCTACGTCTTTAATCGAAACAGAAAATAGAAAGCACTTTGTACATATGCAATTACATGCAGATCATGAATCTATCATTATCTGACATTAAAAGCATTGAAAACCATAACCTATACACCTAAAGTCCTCACCTTTTACCGTAGAATCGTCACGAATCTGATAGGTTTGCTAAGACTTTGTATTCGGCAGTTAGGTGACCTATAGAATGAAATAGGTTAGTTATTTCATAACCTACGACCTTCACACCCCAAAACAGATTAGGGTTAGGGTTTCTTACCTAGAAACGAAGTCGGTTTCGCTAGGAAAGCGATAAGAACGGAGTGGTGGAGCTTGGGTAGTGGTAGGAAACAATAGTAGGGAGATTCTCCCACTTCTCTTACTCTTTCTCTCTCTTTTCTCACTTCTCTCTCTAAGGTTTCTCTCAAATTCGTATGGCTGAGAGAGAGAGAGTTCTAAGGTCCTTATATAGCCTAAAACCTCTCTAAAATAGACTTGTGGGCAAGGTATACTTAGGTTATAACCAAAGCTGCCCTTTTCCAGCTCAACGGAGGACTCTGGCGGGCCTCCTTGAGTCAAAGGTCGGACTTAAGCTCACCAACCTTGGATACGGGTAGAGTTAAGTTTTCATTTCCATTGGATTCCCAAATCACGCGTGGCGGACCAGTTTCAGTTCAACGGTCAGCGAATCCTGATTTGAAATTCCAAGTACTTAGATATATTTATGAAATTTTTCTTGATCCGAGGGTGTATTTGGGTTAGATTCTGACGGTCTGGTAGCTTACAAAATGACCCCAAGTAACAAGTCTCGGATTACTATTCAAGATATTTATTTTAGAAAGAAAACAAGTGTTTTCACAATCTCTCGCTTCGGACTCAAGCGAACAGCCGTGGGACACTGACTGAATTTGATTTCCGAGAGGGTTGTCAAGCCCAGCGAAGTGGTCCTAAATCCTTAACCTCATATTATTCGGACTCCCGATGTGCGGTCCAAACCTGATACGGAGTTTCAATGTGCTCCCGAGAGCAATCGGGTAATGAGTTTGATCCTAGATTTTAGGGTAACCTTGCGTCAATGATTCTATAAGTTTTGGGTCTTGCAGATCGTATTTAAAGTGATTCAAATGGATTTCATGGCTAATCTAGTTTAGCACTTAGTTAACTTTGTCAAATTTCTAAAGGATTTAATCCTAAGTGATTTCTGGTCGAGGTGGTACTCGGACCATTGTACGGAAATTTTCGAGTCGTTACAATCTACCCCCCTTAAACAAAAATTTCATCCTCAAAATTTGTACCTTTTCATACTCAAGAATCTGAGGGTAGTTCTTTCTGACCTCGGACTCTGTCTCCCACGTAGCCTCCTCTTCTGAATGATGCGTACATAGTACCTTCACAAGTGGAATGACCTTGCTACGCAGTACCTGCTCCTTCCTGTCAAGTATACGCGTCGGACGCAGCTCATATGTAGCATCCTCGCTCAACTGTTCCTGCTCCCAGCTGATAATGTGTGAAGGATTATGAATGTACTTCTTCGGCATAGATACATGAAATATGTTATGTACAGCCGCAACTGGTATGGGCAAAGCGAGACGATATGCCACAGCGCCCACTCGATCAAGGATCTGAAATGGACCGATAAACCTTGGTGTGAGATTTCCCTTCTTCCTAAACCGAAGGACTCCCTTCATAGGGGAAACTTGGAGGAATACATGATCTCCGACCTCGAACTCAAGCGGTCGCCACCTCGTATCGGCGTAACTCTTCTGCCTGCTCTGCGCTGTAAGAAGTCGACACCTGATAATGTCGACCTTCTTTGTGGTCACCTGTACCAACTCTGGGCCAATCAGATTACGCTCGAAAACCTCAGCCCAGCAATGCGGTGCTCTACAAGGACGACCATACAGGGCCTCATATGGTATCATACCAATACTCGCCTGGAAGCTATTATTGTAGGCGAACTCTACGTAAGGAAGACAGTCATCCCAACTGTCCTTGAAGTCCAACACACATGCTCGCAACATATCCTCTAGAATCTGATTCACCCACTCTATCTGCCCATCAGTTTGAGGATGAAACGCCGTACTGAACTTCAACATCACACCCATCGCTTCCTGGATACAAGTCCAAAAGATAGATGTGAATCGAGTGTCTCTGTCCGACACGATCTCTAAAGGAAATCCTCGCAGACAGACGATCTCTCTGATGTACAATTTAGCCAGCTCATCTGCAGAGTTCGTGACTCTGATAGGGAGAAAATGGGCCGATTTGATCAACTAGTCTATAATCACCTAGATGGAATCGTGTCCCTTCCTCTCTTCGGCAGTCCTGATATGAAATCCATGGAAATGAAGTCACGCTTCCATTCTGCTATGGGCATGGGTTGAAGCAGTTCAGGAGGTCGGCGATGCTCTGCCTTGACCTGCTGGCACGTCAGACAATGAGAAACGAACTCAGTGATGTGGGCCTTCATGTTATCCCACCAATACAACCGTCTCATATCCTGGTACATCTTCGTGCTACCAGGATGCATTGCAAGCTTCGAGGTATGGACAGACTCGAGAAGCTCATGTCTCAAGTCAGGCATGTCAGGAACGCATAGGCGGCCACGGAATCGTAGACCCCCATCTGAATCAACTATCCACTCGGAGTCCTCGGCGTCGCTAGCTTGCTCTCGAAGCTTAGACAACCGCACATCGCCCTTCTGGGCCTCAATGATCATGTCATCAATAAGTGGTCGCACCCGAACGTGCGCAACACATTCAAATGGTTCCTCCATGGTGAGTCTCTGCTCGAAGTCCCGCACGAACTCAACCATGTCCCACTCTGCTATCATCAATGGAGCAGCAAATGCTATAGCCTTCTTGCGGCTCAACGCGTCTGCCACAAGGTTCACCTTGCCCGGATGGTAGGAAACCTCGAACTTGAAGTCCTTCAAGGTCTCCATCCATCGGCGTTGTCTCATATTCAAGTCTCGCTGCGTGAATATATACTTAAGGCTCTTACGGTCACAGAAAAGCTCGAATCCTCTTTGCAGAGGTAATGTCTCCAGAGCTTCAATGTAAAGATGACAGCTGCCAACTCAAGGTCGTGTGTAGGGTAATTCTCCTCGTGCTTCCTTAATTGTCTCGAGGCATACGAAATCACCCTGTCCTTCTGCATAAGGACACAACCCAAACTAACGCAAGATGCATCAGTGTATATCGTGTACTTGACCCCTTGCTCTGGCAATACTAGCATAGGGGCGGACGTCAACCTGTCCTTCAGCTCCTTGAAAGCTACTTCCACCTTCTCATTCCAGGCGAACTTCAGATCCTTCCGTGTCAACTGAGACAACGGCCTAGCAATCTTCGAGAAATCTCGAATGAAGCGTCTATAATACTCTGCCAGACCAAGGAAACTCCTCACTTTGGTAACCGAGACAGGTTGCTACCAATCCTGAACCACCGCTACCTTAGTAAGGTCCACTGCTATCCCATCCTTGGACACCACATGTCTAAGGAACTTGACTTTCTCCTGCCAGAAGTCGCACTTCTTATACTACGCGAACAACTGGTTCTTCTTCAACATATCCAACACCACTCTCAAGTGCTCCTCGTGCTCCTCCCGACTCGTCGAGTATATTAGAATGTCATCAATAAAGATGATGACGAATCGGTATGGGAATGGTCGAAGTACCCGGTTCATCAGGTCCATGAACATGGCCGGTGCGTTTATAAGATCGAACGACATCACTAGAAACTCGTAGTGCCCAAAGCACATCCTGAAAGCCGTCTTCTGCACGTCCTCATCTTTGACGCGTAGCTGATGATACCCTGACTACAGATCAATCTTTGAAAAATACTTCGCCCCCTTCAACTGATCAAACAGATCATCTATCCTTAGCAAAGGATACTTGTTCTTCACCGTGACCTAGTTCAACCTATGGTAATCAATACATAACCGTAGTGAACCGTCCTTCTTCTTCACAAATAGTACAGGTGCTCCCCAAGGAGATACTAGGTCGTATGAAACCTTTCTCTACTAGCTCATCAATCTGTCTCCGCAGTTCCTCCATCTGACATGGAGGCATACGATAAGTCGGCAATGAGATAGGTGTCACACCAGGCGTTAGATCAATGGTGAAGTCGATCTCGCGGCGAGGAGGCAAACCAGGAATTGTCGTAAACACACCTATAAACTCCCGAACCACTGGCGTATCTTTTAATGTCAGACCACCAATCAGCTCTAATAAATCAGTATAACACTCAACACGGCAGGGCCAACTGACCTGCACTGGAAATGTGAAAGCTGTGCCATCAGATTCATAGGCTGTCACGACCTGATCATCACAATCTATCTCAGCCTTCATCTTCGTGAGCCAGTTCATACCGAGAATAATGTCGTATTGCCATAGTGGAGCAACAATGAGGTCGACGAACATTGTCCTACTACCTAAATCCATGGAACAACCCTCACACACCTGTGTGACATTCAAAAAAGTCTCAGTAGCCGTAGTGAGTCTCATTCCCTTCGTGGGAGTAGTAGTAAAGCTAGACGCTTAACTGACTCATATGAAATAATAGAAATAGTGGACCCAGTGTCCACCAACAAGGAGACGGAAGTACTGTGAATATGGGTCGTACCCTCAAAAGTCATCGGAGCCGTAATCGACGTCTCAGGTGCCTCAACAACAAGCGTATGTACTCGAGTCTGTTGCTGACGGTTCGGATGTGGAATCAAGGGCCGTTGAGGGGGCCTGAAGCTAGATACAGGAGGTCGAAAGGAAGGATGAGCAGGGGCAGTCTGTAGAGGTGGAGCTGATATGGCCTGAGGGTGAGGGCGATCCAGCCTCTGCGGTGGTGAGAACCCGCTAGCCCTCATACGTGAAAAACAGCTCTTTGTAGGATGACCCAGTTTCCCACAAAAAGAACAGGTCACTCCTGGGCACCGCATCGGAACTACTGGCGCTGCAGCCCTGGGGGGAGAGTCGATACGAGGCCTCTTGCCTAAGAAAGGCTTGCTCTGCATCTCTGGTCGTGGTCTCGTAACCATAGTACCATGAGAACGTGTTAGCCGATCAACATCCTACTCGGCCATTATACACATGTGAATCAGCTCCACGTAAGAAGGTAAACTGATATAGCACATCTTCGACCATATATCATGTCGCAAACCCCTAGAAAAGCGGCGCATCCGCATCTTCTCATCAACAAGGATGGTCGGGATAAAGTGGCCCAACTCGGTGAAGCGATGCTCATACTCATTAACAGTCATGCCTCCCTGCCTGAGGCGTAAAAACTCATCCTACAGCTTGTGTCTGTATGTCTGCGGGTAATACTTCTCATGGAACCGGAACTCAAATGCTGCCCAAGTCCACACATAGTTTGCTGCGACAGACTGCAGTACACTATCCCACTACAGACTGACTTCCCTCTCGAACATAAAAGTGGCCAACTCGACCTGCCTTGCCTCAGTACAGTACATCATCCGTAGCATCTTAGAGATGCGGTCTAGCCAAAACTCAGCCTCCTCGGGTCTGTGAGAACCTATGAATGTGGGAGGCCTCAAGCACTGGAATCGCTCGAGTAGGCCACGAGTACCAACATCTCCAGTAGGGGGTACAACAGGCGTAGGGGGAGGTATAACCTCAGCCTGAGCAGGAGCCTCTGCAGTCTCTGGCTGTGTAGATGGTGAAGGTGGGGCCGCACTGCCACCCTGAGCCGATAAGGCCGCAAGAAGTCAGCGATCTTCCGCTGCTACATCGAAGATCATCATGCTCAAACCTGTCAGGAGGTGGAGTAGCCTGTGGGTTTTGCTGTGTAGATGAGGATACCTGGTGCTACTCGCGAACCGGGGGCGTATAAGGTGGCAGTCCACCAGTAGGACCAGCAGGAGGCTGATCAGAGCCAGAACCCGGGCCCATAGGACCACCCCTGCTGGAAGGAGTTTGGTCCATCGAGTCAGTGAGCAATAGGGGTACCATGCTCCTCGTAGATCTCCGTGGCATGCTCTATACAACATAGGATACAGCGCTTGTGAGATAAAGCATAACAACACATTATAAAAGCACTAAAAGCATTCTACACATCTCATAGCAAAAGAGGCTGCATGCTTTTCATTTTCCCAAAATTGTCATAATACATGGAATTCAGAGTTACATGAATCATGACAGAAATTACATGCGAGCCAATTACATCCACAACATCAAACACTTAAAACATACTACTAACTACTACATCATCAACATGAAAGCATAAACCGCCTAATGCGGTAACCAAAACAACCACAAACAACAACTTGGATGACTAAGCGTCCAAATCAGGCGATGGAGGAGGAGCAATCTTGTCCCGTAGATAGCACAGAATGACCTTCAAGGTGCGAGACACCTTGTTAAGGTTAGTTTGGACCCGCTCGACTTCCTGTTGCAGGGTGACCTAGCCCTCCTCGAGACGGGCTAAACGAACATCTATGGTAGCCTGATCAGTGCCCTACTCCCGAGCCATAGGAGGTGAACTCTCCTCTATATCTTGGGCCTCAGGTTCCTCTTCCTGGATCTCGTCACAGCCGCCTTCTTCGCTTCCTACCTCGAGGTCAACACTCTCCTCACCGGCACTATCCGACTCATCACTAGACTCGTCGAGTCGGGCTTGCCGTTGTCGAGGGCCGATCTTCATGTTGTTAAGTGAAGCCTCACTTATGACCCGGAATAGCACAAGGTCTTCCATGTTAAGCCTATAGCCGACATCACGAGCCATCTTGCATATCAGGCAGCCGAATGGGAGCGAGAGGTCATTCCTAACAGATCGAACAACCTGGACTATCTGATATAGGATGAACGTGGGCAGGCATAAGTTATCCCCATGTCCTATCCTATATAGGAAGTCTACCATCAACTGAGTACACTCTGTGCGGTTACCCGACCATGGATACACATTATATGTAAAAATATGGTGGAGCAAACGGAAGTCATCTGTCAACTTCGTCGACGAAAGATAGTTTCCTCGCGTCCAAGAGACTCGTCGACCATAAAGGTATCGCGTACGGCGATCCCTTTCTCACGCACTCCTGAAGAAGTTGTCATTAGGAAGAACTTCACCACGTGGGATCTTCATGATCCGAACCATCTCAACCACAGTGATTGTGCGCCTTATGTCCCTCATTGAGACCGTGAATTGAAGAGGCTCCAATGATGGGTCTATGATATGGGCGTAAAAGGCACGAACCGTGTTCTCACATGTAGGAGACTCGCCTTCAAATATAGGACCCCATTCGATGTCCACTAAGCAGTTTATCATCGGGTCTAGCCCAAACATCCTTTCATCTACGTGAGCTTCAAACACTATCTTACAGCCAGCAAAATGACCATACTCGAAACCAATCAGTAGTGTATCCTTGATCGGCAGTTGGGGATCCAGGTCTCGCTTCGACCAATGCTCCCGAACTGTGCTTGTGCCGGCTTCATCGTCAGCCCTTCTTCTGGAACGGGCTGAGTGGCTAGGCCCCGCATCATCTGCAGCAGTTTTCCTCTTTCCCATGAGAGAGAGGATGGAGGAAATGGAGAAAATGGTCGTAATCAACTTGAAAAGGGCCATGAAAATGGAGGAAGGAGAGAGAAGGGGCTGATTTCTTTGGTACTCCATGAACTACCTTCCAACAGGCGTTAAAGAGGCCCAAATGACAGGGAATGAAGAAGGAGCAAGGGAGAAATGGGATGGGTTAGGAGATTACACGAATTTGAGGCAAAAGGAGGAGATTTAAGGGCTCAAATGTGAGAAACGAAGAGGATAGGGGGTAGGGTTTTGCTGTAACTGATGGGAGGAGATGGGCTATGGTCGAAACTGATGGATTGAAAGATTAGAGGAAAGATTTGAGAGGAAAATCAAACTTGGAAGGGAAGGGAGCTTGGAAGGGAAGAATGTGAGAGAGAGAGAGGCTGATACAGACCTAAAATAGGGACCCCTTAAACATTTCGCACACACCAAACGTGCGTAGGGGTCGGGCCGACCATGACCAGGCCCGGTCCAACCTGAGCAGACCAACCCGACCGCGGTCTGCCGTGGTGACTGCGGTTCTGCCATGGTCCACCTTGCTCGGTACCCGCCACCACCGTGGGGTGGTGCTCTCCACCCTCCCAAGGTGCCAAATGCACCCTAGGTCCACCTTGTTTCCCCCTATATTGACTCACGTGGCCCCCCGACTCCGTTCCGTTCCAGATCAGGTAGTTTCAAGAATTCACTGATCCAGACTAACTTTTTACTAATTTTAATGACTGAGATTGGGTGGAATGGGATCTAGACTCATCAATAGATGGCATAGGAATGTTTTAAGGTCGACCCGTGGACCAGGGTTGAGTACAGACTGACTTTCGGCGTCCATTTTCAGTGAACTTTGCCGTTGGACGAAATTGGGTTACCTAAGACTGTTTCTATATTATTCTCGCACCCTCTTAAGTTGTAATGCGTCAGCGTACGTCGTGGAAACATAACTTAGATCCGGTTTAATCAAAATCATGCTCTGATACCAACTTGTAACGCCCTGAAATTCGAGGGTTGAGTAGCAACTCAACTCTCGAGTTCCAGAACATCACTTATGTAACATAGATGATGATGATTGAATATTGTCTGTGTCAGTGCAATAAACATGAGTGAGATTATACCAAAACAGTAATTCATACTCCAGATCAATTGTATAAAGGCAAGCAGAAGACTAAAATTGTATATATAAGGTATGTAAAGGAACAAAACCATCTCGATCTCCAGAGTATGAACACTAACTGAGTAACCATATACATGTATTGTTTCTGAATCAAAAGATCAAAATACAACTAAACAGATATATCCTGAAATCTCCGCAATCCAGTCAGCCTAAGCAAAGCCGTCAGAGTATTGCATGTATGAGAACTCGTCCTGGTCCTCATCGTAATCTGGCTCTGCCTCCTGAATCGACATATCATCTATACCTGAGATAGAGTCTCGTTGGTGTGTACAACACCGTCCCGTAACGTGGGAGTGAGTAGCTAACTCAGTGGAACAATAAAGCATAGGTTAACATGTTATCAATTCAGTCAAGCAGTAATGATAAAGCAGTACAATCAAACAATCCTAACTACTCTTATTAAATGCAAGTATGAAATGACATGATGAATGCCCTTGCCAAACCACCCTCATGCGACACCATCTTACGCTCGCGAATGCGTTCATCCCTCAGTGCTCCACATCTACCAGGCACATGCAGTGCGATGATGAGCATGATTACCAAGTGGTTATTAGTCCTTTGAAACAGCAGTATTGGGAAACTAAGGTACCTCCCTTGTATCATTCCCAAACATGATCCATTCTAGGGTCATCAATCCTAGTTAATCTCATACGATGGTATGTTTCTAGGTCGGTACAAAGGCTGTCAGGGCTGTTACGCACAAAGGTTACACCACTCCCCCGTCACATTTTTAACGGTTCATCACTATACAGATGCAGGCCTAGTTCATACTCTATACACTTCGGCAAAACTCGTCGCCTCACCGCAAATTCAGAGTATGCTCGAGGTCACTACAAAGGGCTGTCAGGGCTGTTACACACAAAGGTTACACCGCTCCCCCATCACCTTAGTAATGTAGGCCGACAACATGAATATAGTGTCCCATACCACCATAATCGGTTAACGAGTCTGGTTGCTCACTGGTCACTACGGGGAGGCATGTGGCCCCAGCGTAGGCCGACAGCTCAACCACAGTGTCCCATACCACCATGCCCGGCTCATGAGTCTTAGCGGATCGAGGTACCATAGTTAACGAGATTTCACTAGTAAGTTTGGTATCCTAGGTTCAAGCAGTAGCGACCAAACATGGGGAACATACATTAGACATATCGGGTTACTTGACGGGCCTGACTAGCTCGCGTGCACAATCAACTGAATGACATGAAGTGCATAAGTACTTCATGTAGCTTAACCACTGTCACCAACTGAAGTACGACTCGAGTTCGTCAAACATATCTTACGTGGTGAAAAGAATCTCAACCACGAACTCAAGTCTGGTACCGATTGTTTGGACTATAAATATAGTCCCAAACTCAATCAATCCTTATGCATAGCATGTGGAGTAAAGCATATTAAGCAAAGTAATTCAAGCAAGTTAACTAGCATGTTATAAAGCATGTTATAGAGCATGATATAAAGCATGTTATAAGGCACTACATAAACAGGAATACAGACATATATATTTCATAAGTAAGTGGTTAAAGTAAACAACCCACATGGAGGAAATCATACAAGTCTCTAAGGTAGTTGAGAATCCCATCTCAACACCTATCTAAGGCACCCTCATTCAAACACTTACTCTCATAAGCATTTTCACAAACACTTAGAATCCACAATTTTAACATATATAGTGTATGTTAGCAAAACATGTATTAGGGTGAGTCCTTTCGCCAAGCAAGTGTTTCACGCACATATGATATATTCATACAGCAAATAATCATGACAAACACATTTCCAAAATATATACATATACGGTACTTCTACAATACACTATTTCTACATACAGTGTATAATAGCATAACATATATTAGGGCGAATCCTTTCGCCAAATAAGTATTTTATCCATATATCATATATTCATACAATAAATAATCATGTCAAACACATTTCCACAATATATACGTATACAGTATTTTCTACGAATACCTAAAATATGTAAAATTCCGTATTCTACATCTTTAATCGAAACAGAAAACAGAAAACACTTTGTACATGTGCAATTGCATGCAAATCATGAATCTATCATTATCTGACATTGAAAGCATTGAAAACCATAACCTATGTACCTAAAGTCCTCACCTTTTACCGTAGAATCGTCACGAATCTAATAGGTTTGTTAAGACTTCGTATTCGGCAGTTAGGTGACCTATAGAATGAAATAGGTTAGCTATTTCATAACCTACGACCTTCACACCCCAAAACAGATTAGGGTTAGGGCTTCTTACCTAGAAATGAAGTCGGTATCGCTGGAAAAGTGACAAGAATGGAGTGGTGGAGCTTGGGTAGTGGCGGGAAACAATAGTAGGGATATTCTCCCACTTCTCTCACTCTTTCTCTCTCTTTTCTCACTTCTCTCTCTAGGGTTTCTCTCAAATTCGTATGGCTGAGAGAGAGAGTTCTAAGGTCCTTATATAGCCTAAAAACTCTCTGAAATAAACTTGTGGACAAGGTATACTTAGGTTATAACCAAAGCTGCCCTTTTCCAGCTCAACGGACAACTTCTGGCGGGCCTCCTTGAGCCAAAGGTCGGACTTAAGCTCACCAACCTTGGATACAGGTGGAGTTAAGTTTTCATTTCCGTTGGATTTTCAGATCACGCGTGACGGACCAGTTTCAGTTCAACGGTCAGCGGATCCCGATCTGAAATTCCAAGCACATAGATATGTTTATGAAATTTTTCCTGATCTGAGGGTGTATTTGGGTTAGTTTCTGATGGTCTGGTTGCTTACAAAATGACCGTAAGTAACAAGTCTCAGATTACTATTCAAGATTTATTTTGGAAAGAAAACAAGTGTTTTCACACTCTCTCGCTCCGGACTTAAGCGAACAGCCATGGGACACTGGCTGGATTTGATTTCCGAGATGGTTGTCAAGCCCAGCGAGGCGGTCTTAAGTCTTTAACCTCGTATTATTCGGACTCCCGATGTGCGGTCCAGACCTGATACAGAGTTTCAATGTGCTCCTAAGAGCAGTCGGGTAATGAGTTTGATCCTAGATTTTAGAGTAACCTAGCATCAATGATTCTACAAGTTTTGGGTCTTGCGGATCATATTTAAAGCGATTCAAATGGATTTCATGGCTAATCTAGTTTAGCACTTAGTTAACTTTGTCAA
This sequence comes from Magnolia changhungtana, assembly GCA_030180095.1. NCBI lineage: Eukaryota > Viridiplantae > Streptophyta > Magnoliopsida > Magnoliales > Magnoliaceae > Magnolia > Magnolia changhungtana. The sequence goes on along the minus strand of JASAUF010000426.1, from coordinate 6,178,026 downwards.
ATTTCTAAAGGATTTAATCCTAAGTGATTTCTGGTCGAGGTGGTACTCGGACCATTGTACGAAAATTTTCGAGTCATTATAGATAATCTCGACCTTTGCTACATTACAATCATGATCCGTACAAAGGGTCGTGGTTCACATGCACAATGAGTCGTGGTTTTTATCCATAAAGGGTCGTGGTTGATATTTGACCCTACTCCTAAAATGACCCAGCAAAGAGGATGAGCGGCATAGATTATACACATACATCAATGTGGGACCATATGGGTCGTTGTTTGCATGAGTCGTAGTTGTCATGTTATATGGGTTGTGGTTGTCATGTTGCATGGATCGTTTTCACTTCCTCTTCTACCAAACCATTGGTACTATAGCTTAAGGCCTATAATGGGGTGATCCGATCCATCCACTTGTCAGCCAGCTCATCGTGGGCCCTAAAAATCCTGACATGGGGTGATCCAATCCATCCACCTAGCCCTAAAATAACACGACAAAAAGGATGGGCGGCATGGATTATTCACATGCATCAATGTAGGCCCCACTTGTGGTCCTTGTCAAGGCCTATAAAATGAAGCCTTCGACCCATATGGCAGGACAACCACGAGCCTTACCTCATGGCCACCACGACCCTTACCTCATGGCAACCACGACCCATACCCGGGTCATGGTTGTAATGCAGTAAGGGTCATAGTTGTAATGTGGTAAGGGTCGTAGTTGTCATGGGTCGTGCTTCTCATGTTATATGGGTCGTGGTTCTCATGGGTCGTAGTTGTCAGGGGTTGTAGTTATCATGTTATATGGGTCATGGTTCACATGTTATATGGGTCGTAGTTGTTACATATTCAAGTCATTTACTACCAAATGAAAGGATAGCCATTGATACAATAGCCTAAGCTGACAATGGGATGATCCATTCTGTCCACCTTATCTGCCTGCTCGACGTGGGCCCAAAAAAGTCCTGACCTGGGCAGTGTTCTCTTCTAACAAACATCACAGTGAGTGAGCCTAGAAAGTTTCAACAGTGGGTTCCATTGTCCCCATTGTTTTCTATTACGTGGCCCACACGAGCTCTAGATTAGGCTGATATTTGGGCCCTAGCCGTTAAAATGACACGACAAAAAGGATGGGCGGCATAGATTATACACATATATCAATGTGGGCCCCACGAGCTTGGTCCTTGCCTGCACGCAAAAAAGGGTTTCGTACACATCAGTTTCTTAGCATTAAATACGACATAACTTATTCTTCCTCGGAAAACCGTACAACTACTTAAACAAAGGCAAGGGCATTTTGGTCCAAGTAATTTTCAAAATCAGGTCAGAAGACCCTTCTTGGAACATATAGAATGACCTAGTTTTCTAGGTAATTTGCCCAAACTTCAAGGTGAGTACGGTCAATTTCCCTATAACATATCGAAACTCTCATTTGTCTCACTTCCTCACTCTCTGAATTAAAATAGTTTTTATCTGTTAGTTTTTTCCTCACTCTCTTCTCTCAATATTCTTGTCTTTGTTTCTTCTTCTTATATATCCATGGATGCCGAGACCCACCTTTCCATAGAGTAGGGTTTTTTTTTTTCAACCATGCATGATGCTGTGTCCTTGTTTATTTATTTCTTACAAATTCAAGGCCATTATCAGTTTTGATGGAACACGTGGCTCCTCATCAGTCCCAACATCTGCACGCAGGGCCGTAATCATACCCTGGATGTCACGTGTGTGATCGTCATCATACTTCGGATGTCACATGTGTGATTGATCCTGACCATTCATTAGCTAACCCTCCTTAAGGACAGTTTCGTAACGAAATATATATCGTTCAGCATATCAGAAAAATCATACTTGCAGGAGAATAATGAACATCTAGAAGAAAAAGGTTCATTGGTCCAAATTTAATATACATCGTGGCTCAGTTGACGCGTAGAACACTAATTTTCGTATATCTGTCACACTGGTGCACTACCTAATGAATGGCACAGATCCGTTACGGGTGTCCCATTTAGCAATGGGAACCACGCCCCGCGCGTTATCGATGATATTCAAAACCCGGTCAATGAGTTAGACCAAAAGGTATGGGCGCATTCTCGGATTTCGATAATACAAGGGAAATTAACCATGCTGGCCTCCATGTACTGTCAAATTCTCTAAACAGATTCAACCTTCCAAATATTTCAAAAGTAGCCTTCTCACAAGCTTTGAAAAATCTTTTGAACCAAAATGTCATTGGTGTTGGTTTTAGTTGTACCATTTTTGAGTGGATATGAAGTTGCATCATATTTAATGCTTAGAAAGTGATGCGGACATAAACCTTTTTTGGACCTGGGCAAGGCCCAACTCATGGGGCCCACATTGATGTATGTGTATAATCCAAGCTATCCATCTTTTTTGTCGTGTCATTTTAGGGCCAGGGCCCAAATATCAGCCTGATCCATTGCTCGTGTGGGACACATAATAGAAAATAATGGTGACACTGGCACCCACAATTGAAACTTTCTAAGCTCACTATGATGCTTGTTAGAAGTAGGCACTGCACAAGTCAGGATTTTTTGACCGCACAAATTCGATTAACTAACTGTACGAAGCCAGCAAATCCACCTGATCACTTAAACCTCAAGTCTAGCCTCGTGAATTGTTCGTCTAGGGCCCAAATCTAACCGATCCATCACTGACTAATCAAGACAACAGTAACTAAATTAAAAATATACTTAAAGCCGAGTCAACTATGGCCCAAATCTTAACTAATGGACCAAGTCAACCTATTTACTCCTTTAGCCGAAGAACTAACGGTTTAGAGTGATTATGTCCAAATCACCACTTTCGCTAATTTCGAATAGGCCACACTGTGAACTTAGTTAATTCAGACCCTAACAACTGCTCCCAAGAAATCTCTTTACCCAATTCATTCGAAAAATGCTCCGATTATCCAAACAAGCTTCAGACCACTCGTTAGTGACCCACTAGTTCCAAAATTATAGAATAATATCTATCTCACTAGGATTGATGTCTATCGCGGGTGGCAAATTAAGATAGTACCCAAAACTACACAACTTAAGCAAGAAGCCAAGTGCTTGAAATGCTCGAATCTCCTAGGCTCAAATCTGAAAACTTAAGTGAAATAGATCTTCCACTTTTTCATAATGTTGTGGCTTTCTGACCGTTAGATCGTAACCAAACTCGGGCCATGAGTTAAGGATATTTCTCTACTCATATCTGTATAACTGTGGGCCCAATCGATCATCAATGACCATCGATCACAAATAAGGCCCCCACGGCCAATTTAGTCATTCATTTGCCACCAAACTCAGAACAACCCTTCATCTAACAATGAGACACTTGCCCCATGACACAGATGGACCAGGGGGCCACTAGGATGGCCCCAGGGGCCAGAAACCTACCGAGTAGGGATATATATATATATATATATATGTTGGAATTAACCACCTAGGGCCATTTGGACTAATTTTTAGACTATATAAACTTTAAAACCTCTCCCACACTTCCATACGAATTTTTCTGCAAGTGGGGAGAGAAAAGAGAGAATAGAGGGGGAGTAGAGTGTGAGGAAGAGCTCTAAGAGGCTGAAAATTGGGGAATCTCCCTCCCCTACCTCAATCCCACATCAGAGCTTACAAACACACCACCGCGGGAGTTGTTCACCAGCAATCAGAAGGTATCCTTCCAACCCACTTTCAGTTTTTGGTGCATTAGGACACTTCCATGTGTCCTAACATGCAAATCCTATTAGCACAGGGCTTTGACATACAAATTCGCGGGACCAGCACTTTGGAAGTGGCTTCGTAAGCCGTCGAACCATACTAAGGTGCGGACCATTAGTCTTATGTGACCAATTATCGAACCTAGGATAGAATTAATGATTATGTGTGCGAAATTTGTATTGCATGTTGATTTACAAGGAATTCGTTAGTAGATAATTCGTTATAAATATGCCTAAATATGTTTAGAGTGAGAGTTACTTAATTCCATGTTAAATTAGACTAAATCATTATGATGTTGCCCTTTTTCCTTGTTACCCTTCTCATTATGTGAAATTCAACATGGTTCACCCCCAAGTCTGAAGTAAATTTGGGGAAATTGTACTGCATGTCTCCTATGCAATTAAATTGAGTCAAATGCTTGTGGATTGTTTGCATGCATGCGTGAATTTTCTGTAAATTAGGAGTAGTACATGATCTTCTTACGATAATAGGCAATTTGAAACTTATTTACATGCATGCCTGAAATTTCTACATTTAGAAGTAGTTCATGAATTTCTTATGATATTAAGTAGTTGAACCTTATATACATGCATGCCTAAATTTTCTACATTTAGAAGAAATTTGTTATCCTCTTTATATTGTTAGGTAAATTTAAACCCCCCTTGTTGGGTTGGCTTGCAAACACTGAAGCCCATAGCGGCAGCCCCATCAGTAGGGCTGTAAGACGGCAAATCTAACCCATTTAGCTCAAGTACAAATAGCCAGCAGTAGTTGGAGTACATGGGATGCTCGCTCCCGATGCCATGTGTACCACAACTCGCCTGAACGGGGCAAATTGACTCACTAGCTATCCAACCATGCTTGTTAACCATGTATAGTCACGTCTGCCTAAATCTGAAACACCCCATACCTTTGAGAGGCCTACTAATAATCATTAGTGATTTGATCCCAATAAGAGTCATGAGCCGGGTATGGTAGATGGGACAGCATGTCCGAGTTATCGGCCTACGCTGGGGTGATTAGCCTCTCCGTAGTGACCAATGAGTAGCCAAGTGTCGGGAGTCGGGCATGGTGGAATGGGACATTGTTTCCATGTTATCAGCCTACACCGGGGTGACAAGCCTTCCTGTACTGATCAGCGAGCATAGGAGGTGATAGGTCCTTGTTCGAACAGCTCCCGTCAAATTACCCGACCGATGGTTCCATGCTAGAGTACCGTTTGAACGACCTGGGCATGATGGGATTGGGTGACGAGCCCTTCCCTATGATAATTTAGTTCGAACGACCCGATCAATTGTCCTGTTATATGGGTCGTAGTTGTATGGGTCGCAGTTGTCATGTTATATGGGTCGCAATTGTCCTTTTATATGGGTCACAGTTGTATAGGTCGCATTTGTCATGTTATATGTGTCGCAGTTGTATGAATCGCAGTTGTCTTGTTATATAGGTCGCAGCTATCCTGTTATATGGGTTGTGGTTACAATCTTATATTGGTCATGGTTATCATGTTATATGGGTCATGGTTGTAATGTAACATGTGGAGTTCATAAGGGTCGAGGTTGCTATGTGACGTGGACCCCACCATGATGTATATATTTAATCCACACCGTCCACCACCTTCTCCATATTATTTTAGGCTATGAACCAAAAAATGAGATAGATCTGAGTCCCGAGTCGACCGCAAAGAGGGAAATAAAGTCTCATTGTTGGAACTTTCTAAGGTCTACTGTTATGTGTGTATGTGATGGAACTACCCAACATTGGACTACTTTGGTCCACAGAGAGATGGCCAACATAATAGAAGGAAAGGATTATCCACTCGTAGACCTCACATAGCAGAAAACAAAAATACATATAAGAAGAAAGAAAAAGAAAAAGAAAAAAAGTGTCATGTTATGTGGGTCGTGATTGTCATGTCAGATGGGTCGTAGTTGTCCTGTTATATGCGTCGCAGTTGTCATGTTATATGGGTCGCAGTTTTCCTGTTATATGGGTCGCAATTGTCATGTTATATGGGTAGCAGTTGTCCTATTATATAGGTCGTAGTTGTATGGGTCACAGTTGTCATGTTATATGGGTTGTAGTTTTCCTGGAGAAATTTACCACTGTAGATGCCACCTTTTATCCAGCATCTTTTATGAAGCATCCGAAAGTTAACTTACCAACTTAGACCTTGCACGTACGGACAACGAATTTGAGAATGAAAATACCCCTCCTTTTCACTACCATTCTCTTTTTTTCCCTTCCTTTCCTCAGTCCATTTCTAAAAAAAAAAAAAAAAAAAAAAAGAGACGAAAAATACTTTTCAACAACGAAAATCCATTGCTTGGATCGTATCATCCTCTCACTGGATCCCACGCTCTCCATACATCTGCATTTTTTCAATTTTTTGAAAATGGTCCCTCTACGGAAGAAAGCACGCGCCATAAGTATAATGTAGTATATTTCCCTAAACGGTGTAAATTTTTTGTGGGCCATTGAACTGTTGGATGAAGCTGGCATCTTAGTTTTTGGTTCATCCATGTAAAAATCATCCTATGAACATGATGAATTACAAATAAAACATCATTGTGGGGCATAACAAGGTTTCTACGGTGGAATCACTATTTCCTGTGGTATGATCCACTTGATATTTAGATAAGCTATCATTTTGGGCTCAAACCCTTACTTTAGATGGAAAAACGGATGAACATTGTGGATAGTCCACAAACATTCAAGGTGGGCCCAACTCAATTAACTCAGTACGATAAGAGTGTACTTGAGCAAACTGATTTCCAATTTATGAGTTTTTGGTCCATTTGACCTACTTCTTGGCAATATGATTGAGTCATCACTGACATTCCCGGCGGACGATTGGTGAAATTCCCTGAGCAATTCATGAATTTGATAGAGAAATGATAAAAATATGACCGGGAACTTCCACAGATTCACGTAATGAAACGAAAAATGTTATGAACTGCTCAGTCAATGTCATTAACTGCTTGGTTAAATTCGCCGAAGAGAAATTGAATTTCATGTAAATCTCATTCAATTATGTGTTAGGGTAGTTCAATTTCATTTAAAGTTCATTCCAAGTCATGTTAGCCTCGCTAAATTTCATGTAAGCCTCATTGAGTTTCATGTTAGCCTCGTTGAGTTTCAAGTTAGCCTCACTCAATTTCAAGCTTACCTCCATCAAATTCATGTTTCCCTTGCTCAATTTCTAGGTTGCCTCACTCAATTTTTAGCTTGCCTCACTAAATTTGAAGCTTACCTCGCTCAATTTCTAGTTTGCCTCACTCAATTTGTAGGTTGCCTCGCTAAATTTCTAGGTCACCTTGCTAAATTTTTTGGTTGCCTCGCTCAATTTTGTAGGTTCCCTCACTAAATTTCTAGGTCGCCTTGCTAAATTTCTAGGTCGCCTTGCTAAATTTTTTGGTTGCCTCGCTAAATTTTTAGGTCGCCTTGCTAAATTTTTTGGTTACCTCGCTAAATTTCTAGGTCGCCTTGCACAAATTTTACGTTACCTCGCTCAAATTTGTAGGTTCCCTCACTCACTTTCTATGTTGACTCGCTCAATTTCTAGGTTGTCTCTCTCAATTTCTAAGTCGCCTCGCTCAATTTTTTGGTTGCCTCGCTCAATTTCACTTTGCCTCACTCAAATTTTTTAGGTTGTCTCACTCAATTATCACCTTGCCTCGCTCAAATTCTAGTTTGCCTTGCTCAATTTTCAGCTTGCCTTGCTCATTTTCTAGCTTGCTTCACTGAATTTTGAACTTCCCTCGCTCAATTTCTAGGTTACCTTGCTCAATTTCTATGTTGTCTCGCTTAATTTCTAAGTTACCTCACTCAATTCCTAGGTTTCCTTGATCAATTCCTAGGTTCCCTAGCTCAATTCATAGGTTGTCTCACTCAATTTCTACGTTGCCTCGCTCAATTTGTAAGTTGCATCGTTCAATTCCTAGGTTGTCTCGCTCAATTTGTAGTTTGCCTCGCTCAATTTCTAGGTTCCTTGGCTCAATTTTTAGTTCCCTCGCTTAATTTTTTAGTTGTCTCGCTCAATTCCTAGGTTCCCTCTCTTAATTTCTAGGTTCCCTCACTTAATTTTTAGGTTGTCTCACTAAATTTTTAGGTTCCCTCGCTCAATTTAAAAAAACGTTAGGCTCGTACAATTGCATTGAATGCGAAGTTCAGTCAATTCCATGTTAGGATCGGTGAATTTCGAGGGAGAGTTATTTCATGCTAGCTAAGGTCAACTTAATGCAAGTTGATGCGCATTTGTTAGGCTTAGTCAATTTCATGTGTTAGGCTTAGTTACTTTTATGCATTGATCGGTCAAAATCATGTGAAACTCGCTCAATTCCATTTGAAGCTCACTCAATTCCATGTTAGGGCTTACTCGATTTCATGCTAGGCTCGCTCAATTTTATGTTTACCCTACTCAATTTCATGCTAGGATCGCTCAATTTAATGTTTACCTAGCTTAATTTCATGGTAGGTAAGGTCAATTTAATGTTTGCCTCGATAGATTTCATGCAATGCTCACTCAATTTAATGTTTGCCCAGCTCAATATCATGCTATGTTCACTTGATTTAATGTTTGCTTAGCTCAATATCATGCTATGCGTGCTCGATTTAATGTTTGCCCAACTCAATTTTATATTCGCCTCGCTCAATTTTAGTTGAGGTTTATTCCATTTTATCTGAAGCTTGCTCAAATTTATTAAGTGCTTGATTGTTTAGTTTATGTGTTTATGTCTTATTTCATTTGAATTTCATGATTGCCTCACTCAATTTCATGTTTGCCCCGCTGAATTTTATGTTTGCCTTGTTGAATTTCATGTTTGCCCCGATGAATTTCAAGTTTGCCCGGCTCAATTTTATATTTGCCCCGCTCAATTTCATGTTTGCCCCATTGAATTTTATGTTTGTCCCGCTGAAATTCATGTTTGCCTCGCTCGATTTCTAGGTTGCCTCGCTCAATTTCTAGGTTACCTCACTCAATTTCTTAGTTGTCTTACTGAATTTCTAGGTTCCCTCACTGAATTTCTAAGTTGCCTCACTCAATTTATAGTTTGACTCGCTCAATTCCTAAGTTGCCTCGCTCAATTTGTAGTTTTGTAACATCCCGGATTTTTGCCAACCTGGGATTAGACATCCTTAGGCAATGGGTCTATCCTAACGCCTTATTAACTTGTCAGAACTGAATCCCACAGTCTAAAATCACTTCTGAACCCATTTCCTTCACAAATTCCACCCTTCACTACCTTGTTCTTTCAATTTTCCTAAGTACTTTCACCCTAGACACTATCTTAAACTAGTTAAGTATTATAACTTGGATCACCTTATATACAAAATACAAAGGCCAGAGTACCACCTCGACCAGAAATCACTTAGGATTAAATCCTTTAGAAATGAGACAAAGTAACTAAACAAAGTAACTAAGTGCTAAACTAGATTAGCTACAAAATCCGTTTAAATCGCTTTAAATACGATCTGCAAGACCCAAAACTTGTAGAATCATTGACGCTAGGTTATCCTAAAATCTGGGATCAATCTCATTACCCGACTGCTCTCGGGAGCATGTTGAAACTCCGTATCAGGTCTGGACCGCACATCGGGAGTCCGAATAACACGAAGTTAAGGACTTAGGTCCACCTTGCTGGGCTTGACAACCATCTCGGAAATCAAATCCAGATAGTGTCCCAGTGTAATTTGCTTGAGTCCAGAGCGAGGAGAGTGAAAACCCTTGTTTTTCTTTACAAATAAATATCTCAAATAGTAATCTGGCACCTCTCGCTTGTGGATCAGTTTTAAGCAATCAGACCGTCAGAATCAGACCAAATTATACCCTCGGATCAGGAGAAATTTCATACATATATCCATGTACTCGGAATCTCCGATCGAGATCCGCTGACCGTTGAACTGAAACTGGTCCACCACGAGTGATCTGGGTATCGACCGAAACGAAAACTTAACTAAACCTAGATCCGGTGTTAGTGAGCTTAAGTCCAACCTTTGGCTCAAGGAGGCCCGCCATAAGTCCTCCGTTGAGCTTAAACAAAGCCGCTTTGGTTATAACCTAAGTATACCTTGTATACACAAGTCTAATTTGGAGAGATTTTAGGCTATATAAGGACCTTAGAATACTCTCTCTCACAGTCATACGAATTTGAGAGAAACCCTAGAGAGAGAAGTGAGAAAAGAGAGAGAAAGAGTGAGAGAAGTGGGAGAATCTCTCTGCTACTGTTTCCTGCTACTACCCAAGCTCCACCACTTCGTTCTTGCCGCTTTCCTGGCATACTGACTTCGTTTTGAGGTGAGAAAAACCTAACCCTAATCTGTTTTGAGGTGTGTAGGTTGTAGGTTATGAAATAGCTAACCTATTTCATTCTTTAGGCTACCAAACTGCTGAATACGGAAGCTTGACAAACCTATCAGATCCATTATGATTCTACAATAAAAGATGAGGACTTTAAGTGTATAGGTTACAGTTTTCAATGCTTTCAATGTCGGATAATGATAGATTCATGATCTTCATGTAATTGCACATGTACAAAGTGCTTTCTGTTTTTTGTTTCGATTAAAGATATAGATTATGTAAGTTTACATATTCTAGGTATTCGTAGAAAATACCGTATACGTATAAATTTTAGAAATGTGTTTGACATAATTATTTGTGGTATGAATATACGATATATGGATAAAATACTTATTTGGCGAAAGGATTCCCCCAAATACATGTTTTACTAATATACACTATGTATGTAGAAATACTGTATTGTAGAAAGTACCGTATACATATATATTTTAGAGATGTGTTTGCCATGATTATTTGTTGTATAAATATATTACATATGGATAAAATACTTATTTGGCGAAAGGATTCGCCCTAATACATGTTTGGCTAACATACACTGAGTATGTTGAAATAATGTATGCTAAGTGTTTGTGAAAATGCTTGTGTGAGTAAGTATTTGGATGATGATGCCTTAGGAGGGTGTTGAGATGGGATTCTCAACTACCTTAGAGACATGTATGATTTCCTCCATGAGGTTGTTTACTTAAATTGCTTACCTGTACAATATATGTGTTGGTATTCCTATTTATGTAGTGCTTTATAACATACTTTATGACATGCTTACTAACATGCTTGAATTACTTTGTTTATCATGCTTTACTCAACATGCTACGAATAAGGATTGATTGAGTTTGGGACTATGTCTATAATCCAGACAATCGGTACTAGATTTGAGATCATGGCTGAGATTCATGTTGCCATATAAGATGTGTTTGATGAACCTGAGTCGTACGTCAGTTGGAGACAGTGGTTAGGCCATGCGAAGTGCTTATACACTTCATGTCGTCCAATTGATTGTGCGCTCGAGCTCGTCAGGATCGTTAAGCAACCCAATTTGTCCTATGTATGTTCACCATGTTTGGACGCCGCTGCTTGAACCTAGGGTACCAAACTTACCAGTGAAATCCCTTTTAACCATAGTACCTCGATCCGCTAAGACTCATGAGCCGGGCATGGTGGTATGGGACACCGTGGTCGAGCTGTCAGCCTACGCTGGGGCCACATACCTCCCCATAGTGACCAGTGAGTAACCAGACTCGTGAGCCGATTATGATGGTATGGGACACTATATTCGTGTTGTCGGCCTACATTGATAAGGTGATGGGGGAGTGGTGCAACGAATGCGAGCAACAGCCCTGACAGCCCTTTGTAGTGACCTCGAGCGTACTCTAAATTTGCGGTGAGGTGACGAGTTTTGCTGCAGTGTAGAGAGTATGAACTAGGCCTGTTTCTGTATAGTGATGAATCGTTAAAGAGGTGATGGGGGAGTGGTGTAACCTTTGTGCGTAACAGCCCTGGCAGCCTTTGCAGTGACCTAGAAAACACACCATCGTCTGAGATTAACTAGGACTGACGACTCTAGAATGGATCATTTTTAGAAATGATACAAGGGAGGTACCTTAGTTTCCCAAATCTTGCTGTTTGAAATGGACTAATAAAAACTCGGTAATCATGCTCATCATGCATTGCATGTGCCTAGAAGATGTGGAGCACTGAGGGATGAAAGCATGCCGCGAACGTAAGATGGTGTCGCACGAGGGAGGGTGTGGTGAGGGCATCCATCATGACTGCATTCGTACTTGCATTAATAAGAGTAGTTAGGAGTGTTTAATTGTACTGCTTTATCATTACTGCTTGACTATATTGATAACATGTTAACCTGTGCCTTATTGTTCCACTGAGTTAGCTACTCACTCCCATGTTACGGGACGGTGTTCTGAACACCCACCGGACATTGTCTGATTTCAGATGGCGATGCTACTTCTGAGGTGGAGTCGGACCTTTGCATTAACTACAATGTCTGCTTGTATTGGTTGTCTTCTAACAGCTTCTTGTGAGTCGTGTCCTGATCGATGGGGCTTTCGGAGATATTAATTAGAGGACCTTACACATTTGATATATTTTAGGATTGTACTTGTAATTATTTAACCTGGTAATGTTATCACACTCTGGAGACTCACCATAGTTTATATATTTTATCCATCTATTACAGTCTTTCGCTTGCAATTTAACTATCTCTGGAGTATGATATGTTGTTTTGGCTTAATCTCACTCATGTTCAATGCTCTATTACAGACAAATTCAATCATCATTCATTTTGTTGCATAAGTGATGCGTTGGAACTCGGGAGTTGAGTTTATGCTCGACCCCCGATTTTCAGGGCGTTACAAGTTTGTCTTACTCAATTCCTAGGTTACCTCGCTCAATTCCTAGGTTACCTCGCTGAATTCTAGGTTGCCCCACTAAATTTGTAGTTTACCTCTCTAAATTTGTAATTTGCCTAGCTCAATTCCTAGGTTGCCTCGCTCAATTCCTAGGTTGCCTCATTGAATTTCTACGTTGCCTCGCTTAATTTGTAGTTTACCTCGCTCAATTCCTAGGTTGCCTCACTCAATTTATAGTTTGTCTCACTCAATTCCTAGGTTCCCTTGCTCAATTTTTACGTTGTCTTGCTCAAATCCTAGGTTGCCTCCCTCAATTCCAAAAGGCATTCCAAAGTAGAAGTAATAATCACTATTCACTAAGACAGGTTTTCATCATATAGCCAAATCTTTCTGACAGACACAGTTGAGCTGGCAGAAAAAAAGGATTTAGAATATTGGTAAGATAACCATACATTCTTGTTTTGACATTAATCCAAATGGTAACACAATAGCCATTTTCTCAAATACAAGAGGTTCTCGCGAGTTGAATTCTTTTCTGTCAAAAATCAGGCATTAAAAGCCTAAAATTGTTGTGAGGACCACTATAGTAGAAGTAGGAATAGGTCAAAGTTTCATAAAGGGGGGTGAATAGGACTTTATAAAAATTTATGACACTTAAAAATCCTATAATCTTAATCTTGATCTAACATGCAACAATCAAGATATACTCAATTTAACTCTAGTGAGTTCCGAGCCACGTATAGGATCCAATCATTAGACTGCTCAATATTTAACAAGATATAACAAATAATCTATGATGGATGAACTATGTGAAATTGTGTGGGATGTGATTCTTATTAGTTCTAGATAATCATGTTATCATGCTTTATATAAAAATTTAAAATAATTAGTAAAAGAATACGCAAATAGCAATCCCAAACATAGTCGTTTATAGTGGTTTGGCTATGTGCCCACTCTACTCCCGACGGACGCACTCAACCCTTGAGTGTATCGGATTTCACTAATGGAGGTTTCAAATTAGGTTCACCTCTAACCTTTACAACCTACACAAGGTACCTAGACATGCCTACACAAGGCACAAGTTTATACCCTACACAAGAGCAAAGGTTAACACAAAGCACCTAAGTTTTATACCCTACACAAGAGTAAAGGATCTACACAAGGAACCTAGGTTTTATACCCTAAACAAGAGCAAAGGATCCACATAAGGAACCTGAAAAGGCCAAACTATATGTCCTAGAGAGGGGGGGGGGGTGAATAGGACTATGCCAAATTTAAAATAAACTCAGCGGAAATAAAGTAAACCAATAACCTTACAATAATGAATCAATTCACAATGCTAAATTTTAAATCACCTTGATAAATAAGTATTGAGAGATTGATACAAATTCAGTTCTAAGGACAACCTTACACCATAATAAACAAGGGCTTATGGTAGGACAACCTTATTTCTAGAACTTCTTTTGGATCAAGGACTCAATTTTAATATAAGTAAATGAAATAGCAAGGAATTGAAATTAAATGCAGAAATATAGATCTGAATTATTACAACAATCTTCACACTTGCTTGAAATGTAAAAAGTTACAACATTCACATCCACTTGTACATTCCACGCATTCAAAAGATAAAAGATATGAAAATTAAGCAAGCATTCAATCCACAAGACAAAGAGTTATAGTGGTTCGCCTGTGTGTACACCAACTGTTTTCCAACAGCCACACAGAATGCTACTCCACTCCTAATATCCTCACACAGGGGATATTAGCATTCACTATCAAATAGGTTTTCACAGGTTCACCAAAAACCTTTACAATTGTGTCTTTTTCACTAGGGCTTACACAATTCAAAAACCCCTCTTTTCTGAGTTTTCTGGTTTTCCTCAGACAACCAATACAATGAGATTTTTCTGGCTTAATCTCAAATAAAACCAAAAGTAAATAAATTTTACTGAATTGTAAAATACCTGAATTTCACCTTTTCTTAGCAGCCCGGTAGAACCAATTGGAGTAGATGATTGAATGTCAAAGTTCAATTTCCAATACTCACATTCATAAGGTTCTAGATTCTAATAGATTTTAGATTTAACTCGTTGGGCGTAGCTATATTTGATTTTGATTCCAAGAAGAAGGAATAAGATAATTCCTCTTTTCAAATAAGATTGGAATATAGAAACAAAATCAAATTAAATAAGCTAGCAAAAAGGAATATTAAATAAGCACAATGTAGCTTAAAATAAACACAGACTTATCTCAGAGTGATCACTTGAAAATTCTTGAATTGAATGGAGTTGAAGTGAGAAAACTCTGAATTTCGTGTTCAATTTATAGAAGCAAAAATTGTTCCTATGACTGGTCTTAGAAACCCTGGACTGGTCGTAGCTCAAACAGATTTTTGAAATATTGAGCGCGATCTTTGAAAGTCGTTCCTACGACTGGTCGTGGGTATCCTACGACTGGTCGTGGGTCACCTACGACTGGTGGTAGATCCCAACGACTGGTCGTAGGACCAGGATAACATTGCTGGAATTTGAGTCGTAGAATCACGACTGGTCGTGGACGAGTCAAAGCCACACCTACGACCGGTCGAAGGACCTCCAGGACTGGTCGTGGGCGTTCCAAAAATTCTGAAAAAATCTTCAACAACTTAGGACTGGTCGTGGAATTTCTTGGACTAGTCGAACCAATGCCAGGACTGGTCGAACAAGAGCTAGGACCGGTCTTGAATAGACCAAACTTACGTAAAATAAACATTTGATTTATGTATCCAAAATGACCTACTTAAAGGGTCAACCTAAGGTCATTCAAACCTGAATCATGTCGTATGGACATTGAACTTCAACCATTCAACGAATGTAGTTTGTTTGAACCATGTCAGGCTTGAGATCTTGAACTTGTTATAGCTTCAAACTTTGAGATCTTCATCAGCATAACAACTACTTCATGCATTGCTTATTAGTCTTGAAGTCATGAGACTTGAACATGTAGCTTCTTGAGACTTCAACATGTAGCTTCTTGAAGCATTTAAGCAGTGTCTTGAATTCGTAGCTTCTTGAATTCATATAAATCATCATACAAGCACGGGGCACATCACAAATTTGACAACTAAAAGAGTATGAGACCATAACACTTACAATCTCCCCCTTTGTCAAATTTGTGACAAAACATCCAAGTAATAATAATACTTCAAATAGATTCAAATAGACAATCAAATAGACATAAGAGAACAAACAGGTTCACAATAGATAAGCATGCATAGCATCATTCTCACATAATAAGCATGCATAGCATCATTCTCACATAACTACCCCTGAGAAGCTTAACTCCCCCTGAGTAATAGCCTGAATAATAGGAGCAAATAAATCACAAATAAACCAAAAACCTCCAAAACTTCTCCCCCTTTTTGACACAAAATGACAAAGGAAGAAGAGCATTAATAATAATGAAAATAGGAGTTGATTCAAGAAAACGTAGTGCATAATCCAAAAAGTAAGTAAGCATGTAAAGTTCAAGAGAAAAATATTACATACCCATTAAAAATTCAGTCAGAACCAGAAGAGGGTGCAGGATTAGATGGATCAATTTTATGTAAACCCTTAGTAATCCGCCTCATATATTTGCGTAAATATGAAAATTGTGTGTCTTGGGTAACACGAATTTGAGCCACCTGCTCTTGAAGTGAATTCAATATTTCATCAAAATCAGAAGGCTGAAAATCAGGATCATCAGCCGAGTCTGATTCAAGTTCTTCAAATAAATCATCCATATTCACGTTTTCAGGAAGATCACTAGCTTCAACATTTCCTACTTCAGCACCACTGCTATCAGCATCCACTTGGCCTTTAGCCAATTCTAAATTCATCTTGTTAAGATTGGAATTATTAAAAGGGAGATTATGGATGGGTTTTTTTCTAGTAGGCATAGCCACGAGCATATGATTTGCCAGCATAGTCAATAAATAACCAAAGGGTATATCACGCGTGGCCGGATGGTGACGAGACGAGAATAATGGAATGACAAATTAAAGACGGTAGACATATTTTTGCACTAGAGACAACAGAATGCAAAACACGAACCATGAAAGCGTTCGGTTTTATTACTGATCGTGGATAAAGATTTGAGATGAATATCCGATGAAGTACTGTGTGCGGGTAACAAATACCTTGAGGGAAGTACATGACCTTTATGAGTCCAATGAACATCCAAATTACATAAATCTCTAGTAAGCATTTTTCGCTCAGATTCCGAGAGACCGCTCATGTAAAATATTAATTGAATGCTCTCATCATTGATATGTATTTCCATAATGTCGCAATCAAATGTCGATCTACTAAAACATTCCTTCTTGAGTATCAACTTTAAAAGTAAAATCCTCAAGAGAAAAATCACAGATACATGCAAACATGGATTGGGCAATGGACTGGTATGCAGCTCCACCCCAATGTAAGATGTTCTCCCATCCCACAGATTCCAACAGAGGAAGGATACCAAATGAAGCAATGTGATTAATATTAACATGACGCTCAATAATAACATTGCGCATACGCAAATCCCGAGCATCAGAAGGATCATTTTCGGGAGAGCGAAGATGACGTTGTACAATAGAAGTTGATCTAGAAGAAGATGGACCTCGAGTAGTTTTCTTTTTACCTCTAACATCCATTTTCAAAGAAGGATTTCAAGAAAACAACAAGATGCAAGATAGAAGAAATGAGGTTTAGATAGAACAGATTTTTCAAGATAAAACCCTAAACTTGCAATGAACGACCAAATAGATTCCACAAGAATGAGATTTGAAACACTAGAAGAAAGAATCTACAAAGAAAATGCAAAAGAACCACTAACCTTGAAGTACTATGAAGGTGGGTTCGACTGGTCGTAGCTAGAACCATTGGAGGGTAAAAAGAAATGAAGAAGAAGAGTCAAAATCCCCAAATTAAAGTGAAATCCTGAGTTTCACGATTGGTCGTGTAAGTGCTCGACCGGTCGTGGTACGACCGGTCGTGTACACTCACGAACCAAAAAATTTTTAAAATAATTTTCAAATTTAAGCAAATAAAACATCAAAAATATGTTCATTATGATACACCAAATCATACAAATTCAATTTAAATTGCACATACCGAGATCAAACTTTAATTTATTAAACCTGCTTTTGTCGAGCAGTTTAGTGAAAATGTCTGCAAGTTGAGTCTCGGTTGAAATGTAATCCAGATATATTATTTTTTCTTCCACTAATTCACGAATGTAGTGAAATCTAATGTCAATATGCTTGGTACGTGAATGCTGAACTGGATTTTTAGAGATATTTATTGCCTTTGAATTATCACAAAATAAAATCATAGAATCTGAGTAATTCCATAATCGCTTAATATTCGTTTCATCCAAACAAGTTGAGTACATGCATTTCCGTGAAGAATGTATTCACCTTTCATTGTTGATAGCGATATAGAACTTTGCTTCTTCACTAAACCAAGAAACAAGACAATTTCCAATGTAGAAACAACCACCACCGGTTGATTTCCGATCATCAATGTTTCCACCCGGTCAACAAGACTGTGCAATTAATTGAACATTAGTCTCATGTGGATACCAGAGACCCGCTTTAGTAGAACTTGCGACATATCGCATAATCCGCTTAACAAGAAGTGTGATTCTTTAGGATTTGATTGATAACGAGCACAAATACCAACACTCAAAGCAATATCTGTTCTACTAGCATGATAAAGCAAACTACCAATCAAACTACGATACAATTTAGGATCCACATTATTACCTCAGAGTCTTTTGAGAGTCTCAAAGTTGTACTCATAGGAGTATCATAATTTTACCTTTCTCAAATCCAAATTTCTTAATTAAACTCGAGCATATTTGGTTTGAGAGATAAAATTCCATCAGTTGTTGTTTTACTTGCAACCCTAGAAAATAGTTTAATTCTCCAACCATGCTCATTTCGAATTTAGACTTCATCAAATCTGCAAACTCAACAATATGTTAGTACAAAGGTTGATCCATAAATAATATCAACATATATTTGAACCATTAGAATATCATCGTTATGTTTCTTAACAAAGAGCGTCTTATCAACACATCCCATCAGAAAATTATGACTCAGTAAAAACTTAGTCAATTTTTCGTACCATGCTCTGGGAGCTTATTTTAGACCATAGAGAGCCTTCTTTAGACGATACACATGATCAGTAAATTTAGGATCTTCAAACCCTGTAGGTTGTTCAACATATACCTCTTCATGTAAATCACCATTCAGAAAGGCACTCTTTACATCCATTTGGTAAATTTTAATTTTCCTAAAACATGCAATGGAGATAAAAAGTCTGATTGATTCAAGACGAGCTACAGGACCAAATGTTTCATTATAGTCAATACCTTCAATTTGTGTATACCCCTGTACAACTAGTCTTGCTTTATTTCGAATAATATTTCCAAGTTCATCAGATTTGTTTTTGAAAATCCATTCCGTTCCTATAATATGTTTATCTTTCGGTCTAGGAACAAGATGCCAGACATCATTTCTGACAAACTGATTAAGTTCTTCTTGCATCGCAAGAATCCAGTTTTCATCCGAAAGTGCTTCTTTTACATTAACCGGTTCAATCTGGGATGTAAAGCATACGTAGTTACATATGTCCTCTAATTGTCTACGAGTGCGCACACCAAGTGAGAGGGTTTCAAGTATTTGAGAAGTTGGATGATCTTTAACATCCTTAATTCGATTAGTTTCACTTGATGGAATTTCTTATTTTTCAAGTATAAGAACTTCATCATTATCTCAACTAGGGACAGTGTGTTCAAAAGATCGTCAATCACAACATTTATTGACTCTTGAATCACACGGTCCCGTTGTTCAACACGATATGCACGACTGTTCAAAGAATATCCTAAAAGATCCCTTCATCACTTTTAGTGTCGAACTTTCCCAAATTTTCACGGTCCGCAAAAATATAGCACTTCTTCCAAAAACTCGAAAGTATTTGTGAAAAGCTTTTTCTCAAACCACATTTCATAAGCCGTTTTATTATTAGATTTACAAATATAAACACAAGCAATAATGTAAAGGTGTATTCACCGCTTTACCCCAGATTCCTAGGGAGCTTCATGCTATTTAACATAACATTTCCCATTTCTTGAAGTATTCTATTCTTCCTCTTGACAATTCCATTTTGTTGAGGAGTTTTAGGTGCAGAGAATTCATGCGATATTCTCGATCGCTACAAAATTTCTCAAAACCGCTATTTTCGAACTCGGATCCATGATCACTATGGATCTTGTTCGACTTGAGAACATTTTTCGGTTTGAACTGCTTTATAATCTTTTTCACTCCATCAAGGTTTCTCGATTTATCTCTCAAGAATGAAACCCAAGTGTATCTTGTGTAATCATCTACAATAACTAAGATGTACTTTTTGCCACCTCGACTTTCCGTCCTTGTTGGTCCTATAAGATCCATGTGGAGAAGCTCGAGTGGTCTTGTGGTGATATTGGAGTTCACCTTTTGTGAGAGCTCCTAGTTTGTTTACCATACTTGGCATTCACCACAAATCTTGTCTACTTTTTGCATCTTAGATAGACCTCTAACTAGTTCACTTTTGCTCAATGTATAAATTTCGGTAGTGTACATGTCCAAGGCGTTTATGCCATAATTGCTCTCTCATCGGTATGGACCATGTAGCACGTTTGTTCAGATAAGCTACCATTGCTTACTATATAGCAGGTTTTGAAGTTCTGCGACACCGCTTAATATTACAACCTTTTTCATTTATAATTTCACAACCTTGATTAGAAAATTTAACATTATGGTTGTTATCACATATTTGAGATATGCTCAACAGATTGTGTTTTAAACCCTCAACATATAAAACATTTTTAAATAAGGGAAGGTTATAGAGTTGAACCGCACCTTTGCCAATTATCTTGCGCTTGCTACCATCACCAAATGTGACTGATCCATCATCATATCTTTAAGATCGGTGAATAGAGCTTTGTCGCTCATATGTCTGGAGCATCCACTGTCTAAGTACCATTTTGAATGGCTTGTAGCTTTGAAAGCAGTGTGAGCAACCAAACAAGCAACCTTAGGAACCCATTTCAGTACTGTTTTGGGTTTAGGAGAATAATTGGTCTTCTTTTGTTTATAGTTATAAGAGTGACCTACTGAGTTAGATTTTAATAGCTCCTTAAGTAAATCAACAATTTTTTCAGCTAGTGGGTTTCGAATCTGATTTTTGAAATTTATATAGTTGCTTTTGTGTTTTTGAAAAGTTTTTGTATTTTTAGAAAAAACTTGACTGGTACCTTTTCCTTTTGAGTTAGAAGTTTCTCCTTTCACAAAATTGGAAGGAGTATTCTTCTGTTTAGGAGATGTATTTTTATCAAAGCCCAACCCGGATCGATCACCACATTTTCTTGATCCGGATAATAATTTTTCTAATTTTGGATCACCTTGGGCATATCTCCATGTATCCTTCAAACTCAGAAGAGAAGATACTTCATTTTTAAGTTTCTCATTTTTAGATTTCAAATTTTCAATTAGGGAAGTTTTGAATTCTAGATCACACTTTGATTTTTCAAAACAATCTGAAATTTGAGATTTTTCTAAAACAAGGGTTTCAAAACATTCTTTAAGTTTAAAAAACTTTTCTTTTTGAAGTTTAAGTTTGACAATGAATTTTACAACTTTCCTTATATAAGGCATTGTAAGCATCTTGAAGATCTTCACCATTTTCATGATCACTATCCAGATTTTCTTCACTTGTTGAATCATCGTGATCAGAAAAGGTAAACTTGGCTAGAGTCATAAGGGCCTTTAATTCACTACCCGACTTCGGTTTAGACTTTTCTCGATTCGAAGAAGCTCGGAATCGGGCGATTCATCCCAAGTAGCCAACATACCCTTCCTTTTAGATCTGTCTTTTAGGACATTTGTTTGCTAAATGCCCATATTCTTGACAGTCTTAGCATTGACTATCTTTCAATGATTTCCAAGTTTTAGACTTAGGTTTAGTACGTTTCTTTTCATTTGCCTTTTGAAAGTCGACTCTTTTCTTACTTTTGAAAATCTTATAAAACTTTTTCGCCAAAGGGCCATATCATCTTCGACTTTTCTCAATCAATTTTCTTGAGTAATACTTTTAGATGACTTCAAAGCAATAGATTTACCTTTAGGAGCTTTAAAACTTAATTCATAGGTTTGTAAAGAACCAACTAATTCTTCTACCTTCATATTGTTTGTATCACGAAGTTCCTGGATTGCGGTTACCTTAGAATTGAACCATTTAGGAAGAGAGCGTAGTATTTTTGCACACACTTTACTTTCTGGGATCTTATCGCCAAGACCCCACATAGAGTTAACAATGTCATTCAATCTAGTAAAAAAGTCCATAAATATTTCATTTTCCTCCATATGAATTTCTTCAAATTTAGTTGTGAGGAGTTGGACTTTAGATTTCTTGACAATTGATGTACCTTCGTGTGTCATTTCTAAGATATCCCAGGCTTGCTTTGCAGTATCACAGGATATGATTCTTTTGAACTCATCCGGTGATAGTGCGCAAGTGATTGCATTTAGTGCTTTAGCATTAGCACTACTCTCATTTTTCTGAAGTGTGGTCCATTGATAATACGGTGTAATTTTCATAGATTTTGAACCATCAACACCAGTTACTTCCATGGTAGGAGGTTTCCATTCAGTCACTGTGGCTTGCCACACACTTTCATCCATTGATCTGAGGAAGATTCTCATTCTGGCTTTCCAATAGGCATAGTTGGATCCATCAAAAGGTGGAGGCCTAGTAACTGAAAGGCTATCAAAATTTGACATCTTTTTATATAGCTTAGAACGTTAGCTCAGGAAATAAATCCAAATAATAAGCAACAAAATGAGCTATTAGGCTCGATACCACTTGAAAAGGCCAAACTATATGTCCTAGAGGGGGGGGGGGGGAATAGGACTATGCCAAATTTAAAATAAACTCAGCGGAAATAAAGTAAACCAATAGCCTTACAATATTGAATCAATTCACAATGTTAAATTTTAAATCACCTTGATAAATAAGTATTGAGACATTGATACAAATTCAGTTCTAAGGACAACCTTACACCATAATAAACAAGGGCTTATGGTAGGACAACCTTATTTCTAGAACTTCTTTTGGATCAAGGACTCAATTTTAATATAAGTAAATGAAATAGCAAGGAATTGAAATTAAATGCAGAAATATAGATCTGAATTATTACAACAATCTTCACACTTGCTTGAAATGTAAAAAGTTACACATCCACTTGTACATTCCACACATTTAAAAGATAAAAGATATGAAAATTAAGCAAGCATTCAATCCACAAGACAAAGAGTTATAGTGGTTCGCCTGTGTGTACACCAACTGTTTTCCAACACCACACGAAATGCTTACTCCACTCCTAATATCCTCACACAGGGGATATTAGCATTCACTATCAAATAGGTTTTCACAGGTTCACCAAAAACCTTTACAATTGTGTCTTTTTCACTAGGGCTTACACAATTCAAACTTTTCTGAGTTTTCTGGTTTTCCTCAGACAACCAATACAATGAGATTTTTCTGGCTTAATCTCAAATAAAACCAAAAGTAAATAAAATTTACTGAATTGTAAAATACCTGAATTTCACCTTTTCTTAGCAGCCCGGTAGAACCAATCGGAGTAGATGATTGAATGTCAAAGTTCAATTTCCAATACTCACATTCATAAGGTTCTAGATTCTAATAGATTTTAGATTTAACTCGTTGAAGGAAGCTATATTTGATTTTGATTCCAAGAAGAAGGAATAAGATAATTCCTCTTTTCAAATAAGATTGGAATATAGAAACAAAATCAAATTAAATAAGCTAGCAAAAAGGAATATTAAATAAGCACAATGTAGCTTAAAATAAACACAGACTTATCTCGAGTGATCACTTGAAAATTCTTGAATTGAATGGAGTTGAAGTGAGAAAACTCAATTTCGTGTTCAATTTATAGAAACAAAAATCGTTCCTACGATCGGTCTTAGAAACCACAGGTCGTAGCTCAAACAATTTTTGAAATATTGAGCGCGATCTTTGAAAGTCGTTCCTACGACCGTCGTGGGTACCCTCCTACGACTGGTTGTGGGTCACCTACGACTGGTGGTAGATCCCAACGACTGGTCGTAGGACCAGGATAACATTGCTGGAATTTGAGTCGTAGAATCACGACTGGTCGTGGACGAGTCAAAGCCACACCTACGACCGGTCGAAGGACCTCCAGGACTGGTCGTGGGCGTTCCAAAAATTTTGAAAAAATCTTCAACAACTTAGGACTGGTCGTGGAATTTCTTGGACTAGTCGAACCAATGCCAGATCAAGGTCGAACAAGAGCTAGGACTGGTCTTGGAATAGACCAAACTTATGTAAAATAAACATTTGATTTATGTATCCAAAATGACCTACTTAAAGGGTCAACCTAAGGTCATTCAAACCTGAATCATGTCGTATGGACATTGAACTTCAACCATTCAACGAATGTAGTTTGTTTGAACCATGTCAGGCTTGAGATCTTGAACTTGTTATAGCTTCAAACTTTGAGATCTTCATCAGCATAACAACTACTTCATGCATTGCTTATTAGTCTTGAAGTCATGAGACTTGAACATGTAGCTTCTTGAGACTTCAACATGTAGCTTCTTGAAGCATTTAAGCAGTGTCTTGAATTCGTAGCTTCTTGAATTCATATAAATCATCATACAAGCACGGGGCACATCACAAATTTGACAACTAAAAGAGTATGAGACCATAACACTTACAGAACCTAGGTTTTATGCCTTACATAAGAGCAAAGAATCCACACAAGGAACCTAGGTTTTAGACCACACAAGCCAAGAACCTACACAAAGGACCTAAGTTTATACCTTACACAAGAGCAAGGGTCAACATACAGTGCCCAAACGTACTCTTCCGTCAAAGGCCTCCTATGAGGGCTTGAAAGGGTGAGATGTACCTGTGATCCAATCCTACACAAAGAATGATCAACAGGATCGCTGGACTCTAATGACTTACAGATAAGTAGAAGAGCCTCATTCTACACGTTGATGAAGACATACTCCCTTGATGACGGAGATTCTTCAGTTCTCTTTATCTGCAACGCTGATGATGTTCCAATGTAAGGCAACGGGGTTGGGTCATGGTTTATTGAAATCCACTCTAATGAATGTTAATCATTTAAGAGAGAGTGATTACAAGGTTTTAAGCATTCAAGGGATCCCGGCTCAATGATTTGTCATTAAGATGGTAGCTGGATGATCCTTGAATGAGGAAATTCATTCACCAATCCACTCTACTGAATATCAATGATGAGGGTGGATTGAAGGATGAACTCCCATGAAAAAAAGGGCCTAGGGTAGGTGATATGCAATTATTTTCTCAAAACTCTCACTTTTTCTCAATACAGAAATCGAAAACAAGCTCTCCTTATAAAGGCAAAAAGTCCCAACGAAAATAAAAGTGTCAGTGATTGATTGAGTTCGATGTCATCGAACCTAATTCAATCTCATTGAATGTATACTTTCGATGCCAGGAAAAATCTGTTCGATGATATGAACTCAACTAAAAAAACATTCTGGGAACTTTTGATAGAAGATCGATATCATCAAAACATATTCGATATCATCAAATTTTGAATTTCGATGTCATGGAATTATTGTTCAATTCCTCTACATGACATTGCTCAGAGCTTGCTGGACTTTTAAAGGAAGGCATCGATGTCATCTATCCTGATTCGATGTTATCAAAATTTAAATACCGATATCATCGAATACTAGTTCAATTCCTCGATCTTTTCAGATGATATTCTATGAAAGCTTGCGGGACACTTTTGTCCTCATTTCAATCTCATCGAGACTTCCTCGATGTCATCGGAGTTTGAATATCAATGACATCGAGACTATCTCGATTCCTCGAACATTTCCATAGATTTTCCTATTAAGCTTGATGGACACAAATTTGTCCAGATTCGATATCATCGAACCATTTTGATGTTATCGAAGTTTGAATTTCGGTGACATCGAATCTCGTTTGATTCCTCGAGCAATATCAAAATATTTTCTTAGAAGATTTGTTGGATAATGCTCTAAGTCCTTTGATATCATCGACTAACCTTTGATATCATCGAATGTATGTTCGATCTATCAAGTATTTGGTCCAAATTACTTTGTGGTTGCTGGACATAAAATGGCCTAATTCAATGTCATCGAGTATTGTCCGATATACTCAATCATAAGCATTCGATGACATTGACACAGACTTGATATCATCGAGTTCAGTTGAAAAACTTAGAAAGATTTTCCTATTTAAAATCACTGGATAAAAGGTAGCGTCTACAATGGTAAATTTCTCATTTTTCAGTTATATGGGTCACAATTGTTCTGTTACATGGGTCGCTTCGCAGTCGTATGGATTGCAGTTGTCCTGTTATATGGGTCGCAGTTATCCTATTATATGGGTCGTGGTTGTTATGGGCCGTGGTTATCATGTTATATGAGTCGTGGTTGTAATGTGATGTGTGGAGTTCATAAGGGTCGAGGTTATCATGTGATGTGGACCCGACCTTGATGTATATGTTTAGTCCACGTCATCCACTACCTTCTCCATATTATTATAGTATATGAGACAAAAAAATGAAACATATTTGAGTCCTGAGTGGAACGCACCGAGGGAAACAAAATCCCATTATTGGAACTTTCTAAGGCCTACTGTTGTGTGTGTATGTGTGAAACTACCCAACATTGGACTCCTTTGGTCCACAGAGAGCTGGCCAACATAATATATGGAAAGGATTATCCACTTACGGAACCCACTTGGCAGAAAACAAAAACACATAAAAGAAGAAAGAAAAGAAAAAGAAAAGAAAGAATCATGTTATGTGGGTCGTGATTATTATGTTAGATGGGTCGTAGTTGTCTTGTTATATGGGTCTTAGTTGTCCTATTATATGAGTCGCAGTTGTTAAGTTATATGGGTCGTAGTTGTCCTATGTTATATGGGTTGCAATTGTCCTATGTTATATGGATTATAGTTGTTCTATTATATGGGTTGCAGTTGTATGAGTCGCAGTTGTCATGTTAAATGAGTCGCAATTGTTCTGTTATATGAGTAGCAGTTGTCCTGTTATGTGGGTCGCAGTTGTCCTATCATATGGGTCGTAGTTGTATGGATCGTAGTTGTCTTGTTATATGGGTCGTAATTGTATGGATCATAGTTGTCCTGTTATATGAGTCGTATTTGTCATGTTATATGGGTCGTGGTTGTCATGGGTCGTATTTGTCCTATTATAAGGGTTGTAGTTGTCCTGTTATATAGGTTGTAATTGTCATATTATATGTTCACTTCCTTTACTACCAAATGAAAGACTAACCACAATGGGATGATCTGTTTCGTTCACCTTTTCAGATAGCTCGTCGAGGGGCCAAAAAAGTTCTGACTTGGGCAGTGTTCACTTCTAACATACATCACAGTGAGCTTGAAAAGTTTCAACAGTGGATGCCACTGTCACCATTATTTTCTATTATGTGGCCCACACGAGCTTTGGGTCAGGCTGATATTTGAATCCTAGCCCTAAAATGACACGGTGAAAAGGATGGGCGGCATGGATTATACACATACATCAATGTGGGCCCCATGAGTTGGGCCTTGCCCACGCTGAAAAAAGGTTTCCATCTACATCAGTTTCTCAGCATAAATATGATGTAACTTCTTATTCACTAAAAACTTGTACAACTATTGAATCAAAGATTAGGGCATTTTGATTCAAAAAATTTTCCAAAGCTTGTTAGAAGGCTACCTTTAAAATATTTGAAAGGCTCAATCTCCTTAGAGAATTTGACCATACATGGAGGCCAGTACAGCCAAATTTCCATATAAGTAATATGTCGAAGAAAAGGCTAAAATCAGGGTCGTTTCTAAAAATTTATTATCGTTTTAAACATGTGGACTACGATCCACGTGCTATTACACCGTTTAAGAGGAACGCCATTTGCGGCCGATCATCTCCACCCAAAAAACAGGCGCCCCGCGTGTACACAAGTGGCACACGTGTTTGAAATGTGGCACGCTTATCAGACCGGCGGCAATGGACAAACCCGAAGTCCAGTCAGTCCAGTCAGATGCGCAACTCGTGTGCAGGGAAATGGATGGTTAAAATGATAACGGTCCACATTAAACCACAGTTGTGGCTCACGTGAAGAGTGCGGCCATCCTGATTTAATTTTAGAACATATTGCCAACAGAACTGTCTGAAGAACGCTCCGGATCTCGCAGACATCGGTACAGGTGGGGTTCTTAAGTTTGGTACGTGTGCATTCATGTGTAGCTGTAATCAGCCTTCATCATCGTGGAGGGAATCTTGATCTATTTAAGGTCTGGAGATCTGGAGCACTAGCAATTGCTCTACTTAGACTCTCCTAAGCTGAGGATAATCTCTATCTGCTTCTTGAATAGATTATTTCCACAGAAAATGGGAGATCAAATGACCGAAAAGATCGCCGCTGCTTCCGTGGTGACGCCGCTGGCGGTATCGAAGCCAAGGAGGAACAAGTATGCATTAGCGTGCACAATGCTCGCTTCCATGGCTTCGATTCTATTGGGTTATGGTGAGAGTTTGTTTCTTTATCTTTCATCTCTACATGAAAGGAAATAATAGTTTTTGATAGGGTAAAAGGACTCATAGCTTACTGTCTTTTTTTTTATTCCTTCTTTTTTTTTTTTCGATCTTTTCCTCTTCCTTTTTTTTTTTTTTTTTTTCTTTCGTTGTTGTAGTAGTAGTTGTTGTTTTCTGTTTTGTATTTCCCTCTCTCTCTCTCAGCTTTTTAGCATTGTATAGATTGCTGTGCATTGTATAGATTGCTGTTCTCTGTAGGTACTTTGCCGAGGAAAAGATTGCTGTTTATATTTCTCTATGTAGTACATTCAAAGATCATATTCCAGAGAGAGAGAGAGAGAGAGAGAGAGAGAGAGTTTGAAGGTTGCATGAAGAGTTGCTTTGCGTTTCCCTTCTTCTTCTTAATTTTTGTTTTGTTTTGATGATTCTCTAGAATTCTAGTGATTTATTGCTTTTATTTTTGTATTACATAAATGGGTTACATCTATTTTGTGTTAGATGAAAGTTTTGGTCAAGTAATTATAACTCTCTCTCTCTCACACACAGATGTAGGAGTGTTGAGTGGGGCCATGTTGTTTATCAAAGAAGATCTCAAGCTAAATGACACAAAGGTGGAAGTCCTTATGGGAATTCTCAACCTCTACAGTCTGATCGGGTCAACGGCCGCCGGAAGAACATCAGATTGGATAGGGCGACGGTACACGATTGTCTGTGCTGCCGTGATCTTCTTTTTCGGCGCCTTGATGATGGGCCTCGCACCCAACTACGCATTCCTCATGGCCGGCCGGTTCGTGGCTGGGATCGGCGTAGGCTACGCCCTCATGATCGCACCGGTCTACACAGCCGAGGTCGCTCCCGCCTCATGTCGAGGCTTCCTCACCTCCTTCCCCGAAGTCTTCATCAATTTCGGGATCTTGCTCGGATACATATCGAATTATGCCTTTGCAGGGCTGCCGAATCATATAAACTGGCGATTGATGCTTGGTGTCGGAGCCATACCCTCTGTCTTCTTAGGATTTGCCATTCTGGTGATGCCTGAATCACCCCGATGGCTCATCATGCAAGGCCAGCTCGGAGAAGCCAGACGTGTGCTCGGCAAGACTTCTGATAGCAAGGAAGAGGCAGAGATCCGGTTAGCTGAGATCAAGGAGGCGGCAGGTATCCCTGAGGATTGCAACGATGACGTCGTCCCCGTTCCAAAACGCAGCCGAGGAGAGGGTGTGTGGAAGGATTTATTAATAAGGCCGTCCCCATCCGTGCGTCGGATCCTCGTAGCAGCAATCGGAATTCATTTCTTTCAACAGGCTTCGGGAATCGATGTTGCAGTCCTCTACAGCCCACGTATCTTTGAGAAGGCGGGTATCAAATCGAAGAATGGTCTTCTAGGTGCAACAGTGGCAGTTGGATTCACGAAAACTGTTTGCATTTTACTGGCGACGTTTTTCTTGGACAAGGTCGGAAGGCGACCGCTCCTACTGAGTAGCTCGTTTTGCATGGTACTGTCTCTGTTAGCCCTAGGATCTGGATTGACAGTGATCGACCATAATCCTCATAAGAAACTTGTCTGGGCGATTGCTCTCTGCATCACGACAGTCCTAACATTTGTGGGGTCCTTCTCGATTGGGCTGGGGCCCATTACATGGGTCTACAGCCCGGAGATCATCCCTCTAAGGCTTCGTGCCCAGGGCATGAGCTTGGCGGTGGCCACAAACCGTGTAACCAGTGGTGTGATCGGGATGACATACCTCTCTCTGTCCAATGCCATTACCATTGGTGGGACCTTCTATCTGTTCGCCGGAATCGCGACATTGTCGTTGTTCTTCTTCTATACCTTCCTACCTGAGACTCGGGGCAAAACCCTAGAAGAAATGGAGACTCTCTTTGTTAAGCCAAAGGAAAAGACAGAAGGAAATGCTGCGGCAAGCAACGGCCATGATCAGCTGGGAAGAACCATAGCCTTGGCAAGTGGACAGGGTACTACCAACGGCCATGATTCGAAGACGGATCAGCAAGCAGCCATTTGATCTGCCAATAACCGTTAATTACAATAGGAGCTTTTGCTAAGCCAGAATGTGCGACCTCTGTGTTGTGCATCAGGTGGGCCCCACAATTTAGTGAACCCGCCCGAAGCACGTGGAGGGTCAATTCATCGTTAGCTGGGTCACATATGCACGGAATCAATGAATTGCCCGAGGTTCACATTCAATACAAGGACACGGCCAGCTTTAACAAAAAAAAAAAAAACAAAAACAGAGCAGAAGGGAAATTGACCTTGCTGGCCTCGATGTGTGGTCAAATTATATAACGAGATTAAACCTTTCAAATATTTCAAGGGTGACCTTTTGACAAGCTTTCATAAATTACTTGGACCAAAATACCCTTGTCATTGTTTCAATAGTTGTATGGTCTTTCAGGGAATAAGAAGTTACGTCGTATTTAATGCCAAGAAAGTAATGTATACATAATGTTTTTTTGCGTGTGGGGCAAGGGCCAAACTAGTAGGGCCCACATTGATGTATGTATATAATCCATGCTGTCCATCCTTTTTGTCGTGTCATTTTAGGGCTAGGGCCCAAATATTAGCCTTATCTAGAGCTCGTGTGGTCCACATAATAGAAAATAATGGTTACAATGGAATCCACTGTTGAAACTTTTCAAGCTCACTGTGATGTTTGTTAGGAGCGGACATTACCAAAGTTAGGACTTTTTGGGCCCACGGCGAGCAAGCCGATAAGGTTGACGGAACGGATTACCCAATTGTGGGACTTAGGCTATTATACCAATGGCTATCCTTTCATTTGGTAGTAAAGGAAGTGAATATGTAACAACCGCGACCCATATCACATGAGAACCACGACCCATATAACATAATAATTACAACCCATGACAACCACGACCCATATAACATGACAACCACGACTCATGTAACATGACAACCACGACCCATATAGCCTGCATTTTCTACTATTGCGGTCTATCAATAATCATCTCATATTCGAAAAATGCCAAGCCAGCTTTAGTACGAATGGGCACATTACTTTTCTAACTTTGTACAGTATAACTTCATTATGATAAGATCCACACTGTCTGTTAGATGCTCCACCTTATATTTAGATTGAGATCCAAAGATGAGAATGATTCAACGGTCAGGTGGGCTATTCCATGGGAAACAATTGAGATTTAAAATTTTACTCAGAATTCTACTCTATTCTCTACGTTATGATCCATTTAAGATTTATATTTAAATGAAATTTAGTATCCACGGTGTAAATAGATCGTTTCATTTGATAGACGGTAAGGATATTGTGTATGTTTATATCATGTAGTCACCAAGTTAGTGCAAGTCACTTCATAGTCGCACAAACGATATCTGTATAATAGCATAGGTCACATTAGGTAGTTGTAATGCGGTAAGGGTCGCGGTTGTAATGTGATAAGGGTCATAGTTGTCATGGGTCGTAGTTGTCATGGGTCATGGTTGTCATGATATATGGGTCATGGTTGTCATGATGTAAGGGTCATGTTGTAATACTATATGGGTCGTAATTTTCATTTTATAGGCCTTGGCCATAAAATGAGAACCACGACCCATATAACATGAAAACCACAACCTATATAATATGATAACTACGATCAATGACAACTACAACCCATGACAACCATGACCCATATAACATGACAACCACGACCCATATAACATAATAACCAGGACCTATGAAAACTACGACCCTTGCCACATTACAACCACGACTCTTACTGTATTATAACCATGACCTGAGAATTTGACCATACATCGAGGCCCAAATTGATGTATGTGTATAATTCATGCCGCCTATCCTTTTTGCCGTGTCATTTTAAGGCTAATGAGCAAATATCAGCCTAATCCAGTGCTCGTGTGGGCCACATAATAGAAAATAATGGTGACCGTTGAAACTTTACAGGCTCACTGTGATGTTTGTTAGAAGTGGACACTGCCCAAGTCGGGACTTTTTGAGCCCACAATGTGCTGGCCGACAAGGTGGATGGATCGGATCACCCCATTATGGGCCTTAGGATATGGTATCAATGGATAGTTAGTAAAGGAAGTGAACACGTGAAAACCACGATCTATATAACATGAAAATTACAACCCGTATAACATGACAACTACCACCCATGCAAACCACGACCCATATGGGCCCACATTGATGTATGTGTATAATCCATGCGCCCATCCTTTTTGCCATATCATTTTAGGGCTAGGGCTCAAATATCAGCCTTATTCAGTGCTCGTGTGGGCCACATAATAGAAAATAATGGTGATAGTGGCACCCACTCTTGAAACTTTCCAGGGTCACTGTGATGTTTGTTAGAAATGGACATTTCCCAAGTCAGGACTTTTTAGGCCCACAGAAAGTTGGCCGCCAAGGTAGATGGATCAATCACCCCATTGTGGGCCTTTGGCTATGGTACCAATGGCTATCCTTTCATTTGGTAGTAAAGGAAGTAAATATGTAACAACTGCGACCCATATCACATGACAACCACGACCCTTACCACATTATAATCATGACCCATATAACATGCAACCACGACCCATATAATATGACAACCATGACCCATGATAACTACGACCCATATAACATGACAACCACGACCCATATAACATGACAACCACGACCTATGACAACCACAATCCATTTTTAGTAGTGTAAATGGATCAAAGGCTATAGATTAAGGCCATGGTATAATCCAATTGATCTTTGGATATGCTTAAATTTTGGGCTTAACCCCTTAAATTAGATGGAAAAATGGATGGATGGCATGGATAGACCACATACATTCAATGTGGGCCCAACCGAGTACTCAATCCAATTTCCTCTCTCGAGTGTAACTTACGTTGGGAAAAAACTTGTGTGAGGGAAAGAAAAACTGGCGTGGATTGCTACTGATAGATTGAGTATCCAGACTCACTACTCAACCTACATGGATTGACAGGTTAAGTATCCAGACTCGCTACTTAACCTATCCGTATCTAATCAGGAATGGATTGGCTACTCCCCTTGCCAACAGCCCCGTGGCTAGTGGTCGGTGTTATATGGGCCACACCATGTTATCCATTCTGTTCATACATTTTTACAGATCCTTTTAGGGCTTTATATAAAAAATGAGAGGGATATAAATCTCAAGTTGACCACAACATAGGAAAACAATATTGATTGGATATTAACCATTAAAATTCTCCTAAGGCCCACTATATTGTTTATTTGACATCCAATTTGTTAATTAGATCATATAGACCCAGATGAAGGGAAAACACAAATAATCTGAGAAAAAGGATGGACAACTTGGATAAACAGATACATCACAGTGGACCGTCCCACAGAACTGCCCGTTCGGAGCTAGAGATGGGCGGGGGTAGGACGCAATCCACGTCCATTTAGAACACAGGGACGTGGATTAGATACTGACAGGTTGAGTAGTGAGTCGGCTACTGAAGTGACGTCACCAAGTTATGTGGACCCCACTATGATGTATGTGTTGTATCCACACTATCCATCCATTTTGAGATATCATTTTAGGGCAATAGCCAAAGAATGAGGCAAATTAAAAGCTATAGTGGACCCCACCACAGAAAACAGTGGGGAGAGTGATTTCCACCATTGAAACTATCCTAAGGCCCACCATAATGTTTATTTGAAATTTAACCTGTTCAAAACTTAAATAAGACATGAAATAAAGGGAAAACACAAATATTAGTTTGATCTAAAACTTTTGTGGTCTTTAGAAGTTTTTAATGGTGGGTGTCACTTTCCCCACTGTTTTCTGTGCTGGGGTCCACTGGAGCTTTGGATTTAACTCATTATTTGGATGTTGCCCTAAAATGATCTCTCCAAATGGATGGAAGGTGTGGATACAAAACATACATCATGGTGAGGCCCACGGAACTTGGTGACATCACTTCAGTAGCGAGTCTCGCTACTCAACTTATCAATAGGTAATCCGCGCCTAGGACACGGAAGTCGATTGGCTGGTGTACCATAGCTATATAGCTGTTGTATTGGTGTCAGCAAGTTCTGTGGGTCCCATCATGAGGAATGTGTTATATCCAAACTGTCCATCCATTTGGCGAGCTCGTCCTAAGGCTCGAGACTAAAAATAAGACAGATCTAAAGATAAAGTGGACCACACTGCAAAAAGCAGGGGCGTTTTAACGTCTACCATTGAAACCTTTTTGGGGATCACAGAAGTTTTGGATCAACATGAAATTTGTTTTCCTCTTCATACAGGCATTAGTGACCTTATGAACAGATTAGATGGAAAATAAATGTTATGGTGGGCACATGTCACGTAACAACCTTGACTCATATAACATGATAACTATGATCCATATAATATAACAAGCACTACCCATATCAATCACGACCCATATAATATGACAACCACGACCCATATAACATGACAACCACGACCTATATCAACCATGACTCACATAACATGACAACTATGACCCATATAACATGATAACTACGACCCGTGACAACCATAACTTGGATGACAACCACGAC
Organism: Magnolia changhungtana; assembly: GCA_030180095.1. Taxonomy (NCBI): domain Eukaryota; kingdom Viridiplantae; phylum Streptophyta; class Magnoliopsida; order Magnoliales; family Magnoliaceae; genus Magnolia; species Magnolia changhungtana. Next base: position 6,143,379 of record JASAUF010000426.1, on the reverse strand, counting down.
CCATATAACATGACAACCACGACCCATGAAAACACGACCCATATAACTTGACAAGCACGACCCATATAACATGACAACCTCGACCCTTGTTACATGACAACCACTATTCATTCGAAGTGTCATGGTTCACATGCATAATGGATCGTGGTTTCCATGTTATATGGGTCGTGGTTTGCATGGGTCATAGTTTCCATCAATGTTTTACCATTTGGGTCATAGTTTGCATGGGTTGTATTTGCCATGTTATATGGGTCGTGGTTGTCATGTTGTATGGATTGTGGTTTGCAACGTGTTCACTTTCTTTTCTACCAAACTATTGCGACCATAGCTTAAGGCCCAAGATATGGTGATCCGATCCATCCACCTTGTCGGCCAGCTTGTCGTAGGCCCAAAAAGTTCTGACTTAAGCAGTGTCCACTTCCAACAAACATCAAAGTGAGCCTAAAAAGTTTCGACAGTCAACATTATTTTCTATTTTGTGGCTGGCACGAGCACTGGATCAGCCTGATAATTGACCCTACTCCTAAAATGACACAATAAAAAGGATGGGCGGCATGGATTATTCACAAACATTAATGTGGGCCCATTTGGGTCGTGGTTTGCATGGTTCGTAGTTGCCATGTTATATGGGTCATTGTTGTCATGTTGCATGGTTCGTGGTTTATAACGTGTTCACTTCCTTTTTTACCAACCCATTGGTACCATAGCTTAATTAAGGCCCACAATGGGGTGGTCTGATCCATCCACCTTGTCAGCTAGCTCATCGTGAGCCCAAAAAGTCCTGACGTGGACAGTGTACACTTCTAACAAACATCACGGTGAGCCTGGAAAGTTTCAACAGTCACCATTATTTTTTATTATGTGGGCCACACGAGTAGGATCAAGCTGATATTTGGGCCCTAGCCATAAAATGACGTGGCAAGAAGAATGAGCGACATGGATTATACGCATACATCGGTGTGGACCTCATGAGTTGGGCCTTACCCACACCCAAAAAAGGGTTCGTACATGTCATTAAATACGACGTAATTTCTTATTGACTGAAAAACCATACAACTATTGAACCGAGGACAAAGGGCATTTTGGTCCAAGTAATTTTTTGAAGCTTGTCAGAAGGCCACCCTCGAAATATTTGAATGGTCGAATCTCTTTAGAGAATTTGACCATACATCGAGGTCAATACGGTCAATCTCCAAAAAAAAAAAAGCTGCATGATTTTTTGCCTAGGTTTACCAATAGTGGTACTCACTTGATGCACTAATCCAATGTCCCATATAGGCACACGTGACTTCAACAGGTGTCTATTAGCAAAATTAGTATTATTAGTAATTCCAGTGCATCGGACGCTGATTGCCTACTAATAGCTTAAGCACCAAGGTGGCTACTGACAGGGGGCGGTAGACTCTTAAGAGTTTCAATGCCTGGTCAAAGGTTCGAGTATCACTACAAGAAAGAGGGTTTTTAGCGACGAAACACATTTTCGTCGCTAAAAGTGCACTTTTAGTAACGAAACTTTTAGCGACGAAAATTTTTGTAGCTAAAAATCGTACATTAGACTTTTAGCGACGAAAATTTTTGTCGCTAAATGCTCCAAACATTTTTCCTCAATTTGGAATTTAAATTACTTTTGGCTGTGAAACTTTTCGTCCATAAAGACTCGGAACATTTTCTTAAAGTTTTAGCAGCGAAAATATTCATCGCTAAAAAATACAAAAATCTTTCCGTTTTTAGCAGCGAAAATTTTCGCTGCTAAAAATAAACTAACATACTTTTAACGACAAAAATTTTTGTCACCAAAAGTCTCTTTTTTTAAAAAAAATATTCCAGCTCAAAAACCGTACAAAATTCCTGATATACACCTGTTAACAATATATTCCATCATATTCATCCTGATATACACATTTCATCATATTCACATTCACATTCGTCTAAACCCAAACTACTTAAACTTTTAGCGGCGAAAATGTTTGTCGTTAAAAAATAAAGCAAAAATTTTCGCTGCTAAAAATAAACTAACATCTCTTTTAGCGACAAAAATTTTCGTTGCCAAAAGTCTCTTTTTTAAAAAAAAAATATTCCGGCTCAAAAACCGTATAAAATTCCTAATATACACCTGTTAACAATATATTTCATCATATTCATCCTGATATATACATTTCATCATATTCACATTCACATCCATTTAAACCCAAACTACAAAAACTTTTAGCGGCGAAAATGTTCGTCGCTAAAAAACACTATATAAAACTTTTAGCAACAAAATGTTTCGCTACTAAAAATTTTAAACTTTTAGCGTTAAAACTGAAAAAAAAAATATTTGTGTTTTTTCGCTGCTAAAAATAAACTAACATATCTTTTAGTGACGAAAATTTTCGTCGCTAAAAGTCTCTTTTTTAAATAAAATATTCCAGCTCAAAAACTGTACAAAATTCCTGATATACACCTATTAATAATATATTCCATCATATTCATCCTGATATACACATTTCATCATATTCACATTCACATCCATCTAAACCCAAACTATATAAACTACATTCATCTGAACACAAACAATCTTATCTGCATCACATTCATTTACGCATAAATACATATAAACTTAACATAAACAAATAAACAAAAAATCACAAAGATGAAGGCGTAGGTATTGGGGCATCGGTGGGTAAGTGTGCAGCGAAAGCCTGAAACATCTCTGTCATCCATCACTCATGTTTCACCCGCATCTCTTCCATCCTCCTCTCTTGCTCCTTCCTCTGCCTCGCCAGCTCCTCCAGGTTTAGGTTTAGGTTTAGGTTTAGATTCAAGTTATAAGTATAGGTTTTGGGATTTGAGAATAGGTTTAGGGTTTAGGGTTTAGGGTTTAGGAAATTGGCTTTGGGTTCGGGATCGGGTTTAGGTTTGGGTTTCAAGTTTAAGCTTAGGTTAAGGTTAGGGAGTTCATATTAGGATTAGGTGTAGGTTTAGGTTTAGGGATTTGAGAATACATTTAGGTTTTAGGTTTAAGTTTAGGTTATAGTTTATAGGTTAAGGTTTAGGTTTTAGGTTTAGGTTACTATTAGGTTTTAGGTTATAGGTAATAGGTTTAGGTTACAGGTTTAGGTTACAAGTTATAGTTTTAGGTTATAGGTTATAAGTTTAGGTTATAGGTTATAGGTTTAGGTTATAAGTTTAGGTTTAAGTTTAGGTTATAGGTTCAGGTTCAGGTTCAGTTTAGGTTTAAGTTATAGGTTATAGCTTTGGGAATTGAGAATAGGTTAAGGTTTAGGTTTAGTAAACTGGGTTCGGGGTCGGGATCGGGTTTAGGTTTGGGTTTTCAAGTTTAGGTTTAGGTCTAGGTTAGGGAGTTGAGATTAAGATTTGGTGTAGGTTTAGGTTTAGGGATTTGAGAATACATTTAGGTTTTATGTTTTAAGTTTAGGTTTTAGCTTATAGGTTTAGGTTATAGGTTTTAGTTTTGGTTTTAGGTTTATGTTATAGGTTAAGGTTAGGTTTAGGTTATAGGTTATAGCTTTGGGAATTGAGAATAGGTTATGGTTTAGGTTTAGGAACCGGGTTGGGGTTCGGGATCGGGTTTAGGTTTGGGTTTTCAAGTTCAGGTTTAGGTTTAGGTTAGGGAGTTGAGATTAGGATTTGGTGTAGGTTTAGGTTTAGGGATTTAAAAATAGGTAAAGGTTTAGGTTTAGGAAATCGGGTTCGGGTTCTGATTGGGTTTAGGCTTGGATTTTCAAGTTTAGGTTTAGGTTTAGGTTAGGGAGTTGAGATTGGGATCGAGTGTGTAGGTTTAGGTTTAGGGATTTGAGAATAGGTTAAGGTTTAGGTCTAGGTTTTAGCTTATAGGTTTAGGTTTCAGTTTTAGGTTTAGGTTATAGGTTATAGGTTAAGGTTTAAGTTATAGGTTTTGTTTAGGTTAAGGTTATAGGTTATAGGTTTTAGTTTATAGGTTTAGGTTATAGGTTTAGGTTTTGGTTTTAGGTTTAGGTTAAGGTTATAAGTTTAGGTTAAGGTTTATGTTACTGGGTTTTGGTTTAGGTTAAGGTTATAGGTTTTGGTTTAGGTTAAGGTTTAGGTTTTGGGTTTATGTTAAGGTTATAAGTTAAGGTTATATGTTTAGGTTAGGTTTAGGTTTAGGTTAGTTTAGGTTTAGGTTTAGGTTATAGGTTATAGCTTTGGGAATTGAGAATAGGTTAAGGTTTAAGTTTAGGAAATCGAGTTTGGGTTCGGGATCGGGTTTAGGCTTGGGTTTTCATGTTTAGGTTTAGGTTTAGGTTAGGGAGTTGAGATTGGGATTTGGTGTAGGTTTAGGTTTAGGGATTTGAGAATAGGTTAAGGTTTAGGTTTAGGAAATCGAGTTCAGGATCGGGTTTTGAAGTTTAGGTTTAGGTTTAGGTTGGGGAGTTGAGATTGGGATTGGGATTAGGTTTAGGTTTACTGATTTGAGAATACATTTAGGTTCTAGGTTTAGGTTTAGGTTTTAGCTTATAGGTTTTGTTTAGGTTAAGTTTATAAGTTTTGGTTAAGGTTTAGGTTTTGGGTTTATGTTAAGGTTATAGGTTAAGGTTATATGTTTAGGTTAGGTTTAGGTTATAGGTTATAGGTTCTAGGTTATAGCTTTGGGAATTGAGAATAGGTTAAGGTTTAGGTTTAGGAAATCGGGTTCGGGTTCGGGTTCGGGTTCGGATCGGGTTTAGGCTTGGGTTTTCATGTTTAGGTTTACGTTTAGGTTAGGGAGTTGAGATTGAGATTTGTTGTAGGTTTAGGTTTAGGATTTGAGAATTGGTTAAGGTCTATGTTTAGGAAATCGGGTTCGGGTTCGGGATCGGGTTTAGAGTTTAGGTTTAGGTTTAGGTTGGAGAGTTGAGATTGGTATTATGATTAGGTTTAGGTTTATGGATTTGAGAATACATTTAGGTTTTAGGTTTAGGTTTAGGTTTTAGCTTATAAGTTTAGGTTACAAGTTTAGGTTTTGGTTTTAGGTTTAGGTTAAGGTTATAAGTTTAGGTTATAGGTTAAGGTTATAGGTTTATGTTCGGTTTAGGTTTAAGTTATAGGTTATAGCTTTGAGAATTGAGAGTAGGTTAAGATTTAGGTTTAGGAAACTGGGTTCGGGTTCAGGATTGGGTTTACGTTTGGGTTTTCAAGTTTAGGTTTAGGTTTAGGTTTAGGGATTTGAGAATACATTTAGGTTTTAGGTTTTAGGTTTAGGTTTTAGCTTATAGGTTTAGGTTATAGGTTTTGGTTTTAGTTTTAGGTTTAGGTTATAGGTTAAGGTTATTGGTTAAGGTTAGGTTTAGGTTTAAGTTATATGTTATAGCTTTAGGAATTGTGAATAGGTTATGGTTTAGGTTTAGGAAACTGGGTTCGGGTTCGGGATCGGGTTTAGGTTTGGGTTTTCAAGTTCGAGTTTAGGTTTAGGTTTAGGTTAGGGAGTTGAGGTTAGGATTTGGTGTAGGTTTAGGTTTAGGGATTTGAAAATAGGTAAAGGTTTAGGTTTATGAAATCGGGTTTGGGTTTTGGAACGGGTTTAGGCTTGGGTTTTCATGTCTAGGTTTAGGTTTAGGTTAGGGAGTTGAGATTAGGATTTGGTGTAGGTTTAGGTTTAGGGATTTGAGAATAGCTTAAAGTTAAAGTTTAGGTTTAAGAAATCGGGTTCGAGTTCGGGATCGGGTTTAGGCTTGGGTTTTCAAGTTTTAGTTTAGGTTTAGGTTAGGGAGTTGACATTGGGATCGGAGTGTAGGTTTAGGTTTAGGGATTTGAGAATAGGTTAAGGTTTAGGTTTAGGTTTTAGCTTATAGGTTTAGGTTTTGGTTTTAGGTTTGGGTTAAGGTTATAAGTTTAGGTTATAGGTTAAGGTTTAGGATATAGGTTTTGTTTAGGTTAAGGTTATAGGTTTTGGTTTAGGTTATATAGGTTTAGGTTTAGGTTTAGTTTTAGGTTTTAGTTTATAGGTTTAGGTTATAGGTTTAGGTTTTAGTTTTAGGTTTAGGTTAAGGTTATAAGTTTAGGTTGAGGTTATAGGTTATAGGTTAAGTTTTAGGTTATAGGTTTTTGTTTAGGTTAAGGTTATAGGTTTTGGTTTAGGTTATAGGTTTAGGTTAAGGTTATCGGTTTAAGATTTTAGGTTTTAGTTTATAGGTTTAGGTTATAGGTGTAGGTTTTTATTTTTGGTTTAGGTTTAGGTTTAGGTTAAGGTTATAAGTTTAGGTTCTGAGTTTTGGTTTAGGTTAAGGTTATAGGTTTTTTAGGTTTAGGTTAAGGTTTAGGTTTAGGTGGGTTTATGTTAAGGTTATAAGTTAAGGTTATAGGTTTAGGTTAGGTTTAGGTTTAGGTTATAGGTTATAGCTTAGAGGGTGAGAATAGGTTAAGGTTTAGGTTTAGGAATCGAGTTTGGGTTTGGGATCGGGTTTAGGCTTGGGTTTTTATGTTTAGGTTTAGGTTTAGGTTTAGGTTAGGAATTGAGATTGGGATTTGGTGTAGGTTTAGGTTTAGGTTTTAGTTTTAGGTTTAGGTTTAGGAAATTGAGTTCGGGTTCGGGATCGAGTTTTGAAGTTTAGGTTTAGGTTTAGGTTGGAGAGTTAAGATTGGGATTGGGATTAGGTTTAGGTTTAGGGATTTGAGAATACATTTAGGTTTTAGGTTTAGGTTTAAGTTTTAGGTTATAGGTTTAGGTTATAGGTTTAGGTCAAGGTTATAAGTTTAGGTTATAGGTTATAGGTTAAGATTTAGGTTATAGGTTTTTCTTTAGGTTAAGGTTATAGGTTTTGGTTTAGGTTATAGGTTTAGGTTTAGGTTTAGGTTTAGGTTTTAGTTTATAGGTTTAGGTTATAGGTTTAGGTTTTGGTTTTAAGTTTAGGTTAAGGTTATAAGTTTAGGTTTTGTTTAGGTTAATGTTATAGGTTTGGTTAAGGTTTAGTTGGGTTTATGTTAAGGTTATAGGTTAAGGTTATAGGTTTAGGTTAGGTTTAGGTTTTGGTTTTAGGTTTAGGTTAAGGTTATAAGTTTAGGTTTTTATTTAGGTTAATGTTATAGGTTTGGTTAAGATTTAGGTTTTGGGTTTATGTTAAGGTTATAGGTTAAGGTTATAGGTTTAGGTTAGGTTTAGGTTTTGGTTTTAGGTTTAGGTTAATGTTATAAGTTTAGATTTTTGTTTAGCTTAATGTTATAGGTTTGGTTAAGGTTTAGGTTTTGGGTTTATGTTAAGGTTATAGGTTAAGGTTATAGGTTTAGGTTAGGTTTAGGTTTAGTTTATAGGTTATAGGTTATAGCTTTGGGATTTGAGAATATGTTAAGGTTTAGGTTTAGGAAATCGGGTTCGGGTTCTGGATCGGGTTTAAGCTTGGGTTTTCATGTTTAGGTTTACATTTAGGTTAGGGAGTTGAGATTGGGATTTGGTATAGGTTTAGGTTTAGGGATTTGAGAATAGGTTAAGGTTTAGGTTTAGGAAATCGGGTTCGGGTTCGGGATCGGGTTTAGAAGTTTTGGTTTAGGTTTAGGTTAGAGAGTTGAGATTGGGATTGGGATTAGATTTAGGGATTTGAGAATACATTTAGGTTTTAGGTTTAGGTTTAGGTTTAGGTTTTAGCTTATAGGTCTAGGTTATAGGTTTAGGTTTTAGTTTTAGGTTTAGGTTAAGGTTATAGGTTTAGGTTCGGTTTAGGTTTTGGTTATACGTTATAGCTTTGGGAATTGAGAATAGGTTAAGGTTTAGGTTTAGGAAATTGGTTTCGGGTGCGGGATCGGGTTTAGGTTTGGGTTTTCAAGTTTAAGTTTAGATTTAGGTTAAGGAGTTGAGATTAGGATTTGGTGTAGGTTTAGGTTTAGGGATTTGAGAATACATTTAGGTTTTAGGTTTTAGGTTTAGGTTTTAGCTTATAGATTTAGGTTATAGGTTTAGGTTTTGGTTTATAGGTTAAGGTTATAGGTTAAGTTTAGGTTTAGGTTTAGGTTTAGGTTATAGGTTTGGGAATTGAGAATAGGTTAGTCTTTAGGTTTAGGAAACTGGGTTCGGGTTCGGGATCGAGTTTAGATTTGGGTTTTCAAGTTCAGGTTTATGTTTAGGTTAAGGAGTTGAGATTAGGATTTAGTGTAGATTTATGTTTAAAGATTTGAAAATAGATTAAGGTTTAGGTTTAGGAAATCGGGTTCGGGTTCGCGATCAGGTTTAGGCTTGGGTTTTCATGTTTAGGTTTAGGTTTAAGTTAGGGAGTTGAGATTAGAATTTGGTGTAGGTTTAGGTATAGGGATTTGAGAATAGGTTAAGGTTTAGGTTTATGAAATCGGGTTCGTGTTCGGGATCGGGTTATGAAGTTTAGGTTTAGGTTTAGGTTAAGGAGTTGAGATTGGAATTGGGATTAGGTTTAGGTTTAGGGATTTGAGAATACATTTAGGTTTTAGGTTTAGGTTATATGTTTAGGTTAAGGTTATAAGTTTAGGTTATAGGTTATAGGTTCAGCTTTAGGTTATAGGTTTTGTTTAGGTTAAGGTTATAGGTTTTGGTTTAGGTTATAGGTTTAGGTTTAGGTTTAGGTTTTAGTTTATCGGTTTAGGTTATAGGTTTAGGTTTTGGTTTTAGGTTTTAGTTTATCGGTTTAGGTTATAGGTTTAGGTTTTGGTTTTAGGTTTAGGTTAAGGTTATAAGTTAAGGTTTTTATTTAGGTTAAGGTTATAGGTTTTGGTTAAGGTTTAGGTTTTGGGTTTATGTTAAGGTTATAGGTTAAGGTTATGGGTTTAGGTTAGGTTTAGGTTTAGGTTATAGCTTTGGGAATTGAGAATAGGTTTAGGTTATAGTTTATAGGTTTAGGTTATAGTTTTAGATTTTGGTTTTAGGTTTAGGTTAAGGTTATAAGTTTAGGTTATAGGTTATAGGTTATAGGTTAAGGTTTAGGTTATAGGTTTTGGTTTAGGTTTTGGTTTAGGTTATATGTTTAGGTTTAGGTTTTAGGTTTTAGGTTATAGCATTGGGAATTGAGAATAAGTTAAGGTTTAGGTTTAGGAAATCGGGTGTGGGTTTGGTTTAGGTTAAGGGTGTGGTCCTTGCAAATATAGATATAAACATGGCCTGTCCAAATGGCCAGGCCCTTCCAATGTTGTCCATAGGAAATGGATAGCTTCATCATGGTCATAACAGCGGTTCCCACCTTCCAAGGACCCCCACTCATCCGGATAGCTCCGACGCACATCCGGGTCTGCTCCATTAATTTCGAGCAAATACATAAATACGGCCTGTCCAAATGGCCAGGCTCTTCCAGTGCTATCCATAGGAAATGGACAGCTTCATCATGGTCATAACAGCAGTTCTCACCTTCCATGGACCCCCGATATTTCGGTTAGCTCCGACTCACATCCAGGTCTGCTCCATTAATTTCGAGCAAATACATAAATATGGCTTGTCCAAATGCTCAAGCCCTTCCAATTCTATCCATTGGAAATTGACAGCTTTATCATGGTCATAACAGTGGTTCCCACCTTCTAGGGACCCCGCTCTTCCGGATAACTCCGACGCACATCCGGGTCTGCTCCATCAATTCTAAGCTAATATAATTAAATCCTAAATTAGTTACTCATCCAAGGTTGGATAGATTATAATACTTTCATATTCTCATTTAAATGTCCACGCCGAAAATCCGGCAGCATCTCCCCATGCCTCTCCAGATAAGTTGATCTTACATTACATTCCAATGCCAAATATCTAAATTAATGTAAAGATATTTGATATTGGATACAGAACGAAAGAAACATATCTAGAGAGAAATGAGGAGATGGACCGCTGATTAGGCATGGACATTTAAATAGATTGTATGAAAGCATACTTTCCATCTAACCTTGAATTGTCTAAAATGGGATAATTTAAGTGATTTCTATGCCACCATAAATACACCATATCTATGTATGGCCCCATAGAAATCCTCAAATGAGTAACTAATTATCTATCTTACAAATCTATAAATTATAAGTCACAACTATATACTAACTAATCACAATAATAATTTAAGGCAAACAAATGTAATATACAAGCTCATGATGGTTTGCAAGGACAATTATAGGCAACAAAAGGCAATTGAACAATATAAGCTGCATTAGTAACAGAGGGAGATCATTCATGTTAAGGGACGAACCTAAAAATGAGATTGATCCAAAGCACAAGTTATCCTTTCCAAAAAAAAAGGGAAACGTGAACCATTGAGATCTTTCTAGAGCTGGCCATGATGTTTATATCCCATCCAAACCATTTTAGAGGGTTATTACCACTCAAATAAATTATAGCCACAAATATCATACTAATACAAAACCTAAGGTGGATCTTCTAATCCCCAATGTTAGGTTGTTTTATAACCGGAATCCACTCCAATACCTGTTTCATGTCTCGTTTCATTTGTAACCGGATAGGTCGTGTTTATGTCTGTATTTGCAGGTACCACACCCTTAACCTAAACCTAAACCTATAACCTAAACCTATTCTCAAATCCCAAAACCCATAACCTAAACCTAAACCTTAACCTAAACCTAAGCTTAAAATTGAAAACCCGATCCCGAACCCGAACTAGATATCCTAAACCTAAACCAATTCTCAATTCCCTAAACCTATACCTATAACCTAAACCTAAACCTGAACCTATAAGCTAAACCTAAACCTTAACCTTAACCTATACCTAAACCTACGACCTAAAACCTTAACCTATTACCTATAACCTATTACCTAACATTAACCTAAACCTAATCCTTAACCTATTCTCAAATCCTGTTGCCTAAACCTACACCAAATCCCAATCTCAACTCCCTAACCTAAACCTAAACCTAAACATGAAAACCCAAGCCTAAACCTAATCCCGAACTCGAACCCGATTTCCTAAACCTAAACCTTTACCTATTTTCAAATCCAAAAGATACAACCTATAACCTAAACCTCACTATGCCAAAACAGTGAAAAAAGGACGGTCAAAAACCGTCTCAAATGACCAAAAAGGACGGTCATGGACCGTCGCATGGGCCATCAAATTTTAACGTGTCTTATTACTTAAAGGACGGTTGAAAACCGTCGTTCTTATTGATAAAAAAAGGACAGTCATGGACCGTCTTTAAAAAGGACTACCATGGACCGTCTCTTATGAGCCTTCAAAGGACGGCCATGGACCGTCCTTTAAAAGGACGGTCAGAGACCGTCCTTAAAAAGGACTGTTATGGACTGTCTCTTATGAGCCTTCAAAAGACAGCCATGGACCGTCGTTTAAAAAGACGGTCATGAACCGTCTTTAAAAAGGCCTGCTATGAACTGTTTCTAATGAGCCTTCAAAGGACGGTTATGGACCGTCCTTTAAAAGGATTGCCAAGACATTTTCAAATTTGACCTGTTACATCGTATTCTTCCTGATATACACCTGTTATACAATATATTTCATCATATTCACATTCACATCCATCTAAACCCAAACTACATAAATCCATCCAAACATAAACTACATCCATCCAAACAGAAACAATGTTATCCACATTACATTCATCCATGCATAATACATACAAGTTTAACATTATAAGTTTTTAAAAAAGGAAAAAAATCAACAACAATTTTCTTTGTCTTTCATCTAATAAAAAAAATATTCAACCAACAAAACATTATAATTCAGAATCATGAAGAATTGCAGAAACTTCTTCCAAAACAGTGGACACTTTTTTTAAAATAAAACTGATCATTAAAATAAAACTAATACGAGTAAATAATACAAAAAAGTATTTCAATTAATAGAAACAATAATAAAAATTAAAGCTTTGTAAAAAGGGGCATGTGTTAAAAGGGATACATTCTTGTTTGTTGCCATGTGATTGGGCTACATTATTACAACAATCGGGTTCGGGTTTAGGTTAGGGAGTTGAGATTAGGATTAGGTGTAGGTCTAAGTTTAGGGATTTGAGAATATATTTAGGTTTTTGAGAATATATTTAGGTTTTAGGTTTTAGGTTTTATGTTTAGGTTTAGGTTTAGGTTAAAGTTAGGTAATAGGTTATAAGTTTAGGTTATAGGTTTCAGTTTAGGTTATAGGTTATAGCTTTATGGAATTGAGAATAGGTTAATGTTAATGTTTAGAAAATCGTGTTCGGGATCGGGTTTAGGTTTGGGTCTTCAAGTTTAGGTTAGGGAGTTGAGATTAGGATTAGGTTTATGTTTTGTTTTAAGGATTTGAGAATACATTTCGGTTTTAGGTTCAAGTTTAGGTTTAAGTTTAGGTTAGGGAGTTGAGATTAGGATTAGGTTTAGGTTTTAAGGATTTGAGAATACATTTCGGTTTTAGGTTTAGGTTTAGGTTTTAGGCTTAAGTTTATAGGTTTATGTTATACATGCAGGTTATAGGTTTAGATTTAGGTTAGGTTATAGGTTAAGGTTTAGGTTTAGGAAATCGGGTTCGGGATCGGGTTTAGGTTTGGGTTTTCAAGTTTAAGTTTAGGTTTAGGTTAGGGAGTTGAGATTAGGATTAGGTGTAGGTTTAGGTTTAGGGATTTGAGAATACATTTAGGTTTAGGTTAAGTTTTAGGTCATAGGTTAAGGTTTAGATTAAGGTTAGGTTATAGGATATAAGTTTAGGTTATAGGTTAGGTTTGGTTAGGTTAAGGTTATAGGTTTAAGTTTAGGTTAAGGTTTAGGTTTAGGTTAAGGTTTAGGTTTAGGGAATTGAGAATAGGTTAAAGTTTAGGTTTAGGAAATCGGGTTCGGTTCGAGATCGGGTTTAGGTTTGGGTTTTCAAGTTTAGGTTTAGGTTTAGGTTAGGGAGTTGAGATTAGGATTAAGTGTAGGTTTAGGTTTAGGGATTTGAGAATACATTTAGGTTTTAGGTTTAGGTTTAGGTTATAGGTTATAGGTTTAGGTTTAGGTTTAGGTTATAAGCTATAGGTTTAGGGAATTAAGAATATGTTAAGGTTTAGGTTTAGGAAATCAGGATCGGGTTTAGGTTTGGGTTTTCAAGTTTATGTTTAGGTTTAGGTTAGGGAATTGAGATTAGGATTAGGTGTAGGTTTAGGTTTAGGGATTTGAGAATACATTTAGGTTTTAGGTTTAGGTTTAGGTTTAGGTTTTATAGGATTAGTTAAGGTTTTAGGTTAAGGTTATAGGTTTTAGGTTTAGGTTTAGGAGTTAAGATTAGGATTAGGTGCGAGTTTAGGTTTAGGGATAGTTTTAGGTTTAGGTTTAGGTTAATAGTTATAGGTTTAGGTTTAGGTTTAGGTTTAGGTTTAGGTTATATAAGCTATAGGTTTAGGGAATTGACAATAAGTTAAGGTTTAGGTTTAGGAAATCGGGTTCATGTTTGGGATCGGGTTTAGGTTTGGGTTTTCAAGTTTAGGTTTAGGTTTAGGTTAGGGAGTTGAGATTAGGATTAGGTGTAGATTTAGGTTTAGGGATTTGAGATTAGGATTAGGTGTAGGTTTAGGTTTTGGGATTTGAGAATAGGTTTAGGTTATAGGTTAAGGGTGTGGTCCCTACAAATATAGATATAAATACGACCTGCTCCAATTGGCCAGGCCCTTCTAATGTTGTCCATAGGAAATGGACAGCTTAATCATGGTCATAACAGCGGTTCCTACCTTCCAGAGACCCCCACTCAACATCCGGATAGCTCCGATGCACATCCGGGTCTGCTCCATTAATTTCGAGCAAATACATAAACACGGCCTGTCCAAATGGTCAGGCCCCTCCAATGTTGTCCATAGGAAATGGACAACTTCATCATGATCATAACAACGATTCCCACCTTTCAGGGACCCCCGCTCAACATCCGGATAGCTCCGACGCACATTCGAGTCTGGTCCATCAATTTTGAGCAAATACAGATATAAACACGGCCTGTCCAAATGGCCAGGCCACTCCAATGCTGTCCATAGAAAATGAACAGCTTCATCATGGTCATAACAGCGGCTCCCACGGACTCCCACTCAACATCCAGATAGCTCCAACGCACATTCGGATACATAAATGGGTACATTTTCAAAGTATATTATTAGCAATGTTTCAAATGCATACCTCCCTTAGAAAGTCATTCAGTTGATCCTCATGAAGGTCCTGATCTGTAAGAACCTTAACGGCAACATCCTGCATTCCATAATTGAATAAATAAGAAGATGCATCACCTTTACTTTCAAGTCAAAAAAAAAATGGGACAGAGAACCATGTAAGAAACACGAAGAAAAATGTGAATTTCTTTGAATATAATAGAGAGATTGGTCCAAGAACTGAACCACAAATTCCTCTCATCAGGTTAGTTATCAGAATAATATTTTCAGAGAAGTTCCCTATATTAAACACTTGCCTATGTAATTCAATTGTCTTCAGTAAAATCAAATTACTGTCTTAAAAGAAATGCACAACACTCATGCGAAACGTCATTTTCAAATCTCATGCAGCCACTTCATTCCCCCACTCTCACCTCTCCATCTCTCTCTTGAAGCAAAAAAGAAAAAAAAAAATCTCTTTTTATGTTTTTTCAATCCATCTTCCATTTTCTTCTTAACAAGAAAATTCATATTTACTAATATTCTTATTTTTCTATTTTTCAAAAGAATGAGTTCAGACTCTGAAAGCATCGGCTCTAACACTCGTACTTTCAGCCCAAACCCTAACCAATGACTCTAAAATTACCAAGTACTCATAAACATTCATTGTAAGCATTTTCTATCCATGACGACGATACTGTCAAGATCAATCCTCTTATTTGTGCTCCCCTAGGTGTGGATTTTGATAAGGATTGCATTCATATGCTACTTCATAGATCATATTTCGAGATAAAGGTGTCAATTATATAAAAAATTATAATTCAAAAATAGACAATAAAGAGCACAAATTCTTATTATAAAGGTGATATTTAGAGTTAAGCTTACCATCGTTGTCATGTTGAAACCATTCCTTGAATATGGTGACGTCCCTTATTGATCTAAAACAGTAAAAGAAGAATTACAATTAAAAGAAAGAAATGATATTGTGTTGGCTAGTAATATATGAGGAAGCTAGATAGTAACAAGATTATAATGTGTCATCAAGAGTCTAGATAGTAACAAGATTAGAATAACAAGATCACCAGACAAAGTTCAAAAAAAAAAATGGCAAATAAAAGTCAGCATCAAATGCTAACTAAATGAGATGGGATCATGAAATACACAATCAAGATTGCTGAAATTTTCGCATGCAATCTGGATCTTACCAATTTCATTGAACCCATTTGTTTAATAGCCACCAATTTGAGGGTAAGGCTCATCTGCTCAAGAGTATTTCAGGCCAGTTTCCACATCCAGCATGATTTGGATGATCAAGATAGGCAGGTATTTATGCCACAACCCTCCTTTATCTTAGCTGGGCCACTAATGAGAGCATAAAACTTCCTCAGGTACAATATAATAGACTATTACATAGGTTGATTATAATCAACCGCTATCTGATAGTCTATTACATAGGTTTATTACAATCAACGAGTCATCTCTAGTGTCTATTTAACAAATAAAATTACTTATATCATTTTTTGTACAGTTCATTCTTATTTTTCAGGACCCAAGCATTACACTTTTTACTACTTTTTATTACAACGATTTTTGTCAAAGTTTTGCCTACTGCTCTTCTAAGAGCAACAAATTTGTTAAGCAGTCAACCATCTAACTTTTTGGTTCAGTCAGATCTTAAAAATAATCACTCATAGTGATGCATGTCAAAGAAACTGAGGGGGTGTTTGGTCATTAGTTTTTATATTTCTTGACTTAGAAATTCCCTAGTTTTTACAAAAGACGTGTTCGTGCACACTTTTTTGTTGGTTTTTACATTCCCTAGGAATTCCATTCCCCAGCTTTTCCTCCAAAAACTTGCCCCAGCTTTTAGTTAGGGAATGGAAAACCTAGAGAATTTAAATATAATTTCAGTCTTTTCCCAGATTTGCCCAGAAAACCTGCTACATCAATCAAACAAAATTTAATCATTCTCTAGGAAATGTTAGGCCACCTCTAATATTACTTAGGAAAAACATAAAATCCAGAGAATGAATTCCCCAACAACCAAACAGGCCCTCAACAACCAACTAAAACAAGTTTAGTGTAGAAATATTTACACACCTCGGTCCTTAACATTTGCCTCTCTTCTGCAGTCCAATCACTTGTTATATCCAAAACATTTTGTAAAGAAACCTCATCATATAATAATCCAACCTGCATGTCAAATGAGATCAACAAAACAGTACAGCAGAGACATTCAATGAGAACCATCTATACATCTCAGCAAGTTCATTCATACACCATTTAGGAACCTATGTAACTTAGACAAGTACGCAAAGTAAAAGTCAGACGTGGAGAACAGTGCACATAGCAATTCCAGGAGATCCAGTATGCTTGTACAACCATAAAATAATTTGATAATGATCTAGATTATAATGATAGTTCACCACTATTTTACACAGTGTCCCAAAGGGCCATGGCCATCAAACACACCACAGAACATCATGTCTTCTTGGCATCCGAATTCCTACAACCCATATAGAACCCACATTTTAAAAACAAATACAGAAGAATTGAGCCTCAATAATTGAAAAATTCATTCGTACTCATCAAACAACTGAAAATCGCTCTCATTTCTTCCCATACAAATCTCCATGCTGAAACTAAAACTTAAAACATTTAAACCTGTGTGGAATTAAAATAGCTTTGAAAGTAAGAAGACAATGAAATAAACTTAAAATATTTAAACAATGGATGGATTTAAACATTTAAACCTGTGTAGAATACTAGAATTAAAATAGCTTTGAAAGTAAGGAGACAATTGAAAAACTTAAAATATTTAAACAATCCATGGAATTAACTAGCTTTCATCATAAAAAACATCTTGGCAAAGAACCACATGATACACGACCTGAGGATGGGCCCTGACATTTGGTGATCCACACTGTTGATCTGATGATTCCAATGTTGGATGGGCCACACAAAAATCACCACAACGGGACAATCCTAATGGATTAGTTTGCTTTTGTGTGTGTGTGTGTGTGAGAGAGAGAGAGAGAGAGAGAGAGAGAGAGAGAGAGAGAGACCTGTAGTGAAAGAATGACATTCACTGCGTCATATAATCTGTATGCATTGATTGGTTCACCAACAGTTTTTTATGGAATCTGCGACAACAAGAGTGCAGCCTGCACAAGCAGAAAAGTTACGCATGCACATAATCAATCAGATACACAAGAGTGTGTTTAATTACCTTTAAACCTTCTGCAGTGCAATCTGATATGGGCCATCTATGATCTCTAGTTGAGAAAGGCCATGCACCTTTAGAAATGTGACAATACCAGAAACTAAGATCACCAGGGTAGTCTTTCAAAACCTTCAAAAACAAAGTGGGACAGGTCATAGGAAAAAGTAGGGGAGGACCACGATCAAGATATCCGAAAACAACTTGATTTAAAAAAATTTATTGAGAGATAGAGAGAGAGAGTAGAAAACTACTGCTCCTAAAGTAATATAATGAAACCTGCGAATTCTTTATGTACTCATGCGCTTTCTTAAGAGTTGGACCAAATTCCTCAAGAAGGCTAGTTGAAATTATTGCCTGAACAGTGAAAGCAGTGTCCCATAATTGACTCCCATTATAACCCTACACTTAACCACAATCAATAAGTGAGTTTTGAATCGAATGTCCTCCAGAAAAAAAAAAAAGAAGAAAAAGTTATGCCGATGACCACTTATGCACTGAACTATAAATGGTTTTAGATTTTGGACACCTGTGAGAAACCCAGATTCAATTGATACTGGACAAAAATAAAGACAAAATGCCACTACATAAAAGTAAAGGTGGTTTATTTTATTCCCAGACCTGCATTTTCATGCCATCTTCTACAAGCCACAAATAGTAAAAAATCCTTGGCGGGTGAATGCCTCAGAATTTGGATCTTCGACCTAGCAGCAAAGCATATTTAAGACTTACTTATCAAGAGATAGACAAAACCAATGGACAGAAAAATAGATGATGAGTTCCACCAATGCCTGTTCTTATTCATCAAAGGAATAAATTTTGGAACATTATAAGAAGATCTAACCAATATGTTTGCAATGGCAAGATTCTTACAATATGCTTGAATTAATTACTTTCTAGTAGGGGAATTTTTTTTTGCTGATGTTACAAATATAAAAATTCCAGAAGCCGTATGAAATTATCAAGTCTACTATTGAATTGGTGAAAGTTCACCAAGTTGATTTAATAAATAATAATAATAAAGCCACCATACCCTCCAAAATGAAGAAATAAACAAAATCTCTTCAAGGAGGTTAAAGGAGCCTTATTCAACTCCAGGCTGGTTAAAGAAGTGAAACAGCCAACAAATATTATTATTTCTTGTTACTGATAATTTATTTAAAAAGGCAGCAAAGCCACAAAAGAATACAACAAGAAAACAAAATCACAAAGAAGATCACCTAGTTTATGCTTTAGATTCAAAATTGCTGCTATAACACAGCAAATCACCCATTCATCAATGATATAGATATATTTGTCACCATGTGCATTCAAAACTGATATTTACACGCAACCCCTTTTAATTCCCAAATGTGGGAGAAGGCTGTGTGTATCAAAATAAGTGGTTGTAAATACTAGCCCCATGTGCATATAATATTTTTGAATACACCATTTCAGCAAAACACCATTTTAAATTCTGTTTACTTTTTTTTTATAGAAAACTTGAATAATTGCATTAGGCCCTGTTCGGTAGAGGCCTAAAAATGATTTAATCCCATTTTAATTAACAGTAATAATGTTTTAGAGATCAAGATCTCTAATAGATAATTACTATTAAAAAAAATCGGACAAACCCATTTTTAACTGTCTACCAAACAGGGCCTTAAAGTCTTAATTTAAAATTAGTATTATTTCAAAAGATTAACAAAAAAAAAAGTGTGTTTCAGTTAAACCTAATTAGCTCATTAGAAAAATCATTGGACTGTTATTTAAGAGAGATGGACTATTGTCGTTGTTCATTGATGAGAAGTTGGAACAGTGTGGATGTTGATCCTACACAAACGTCTAGATTTTTTTTTATTTTTTTTTTACTCTTTTTCTTGAGTCAAAACCTTATAAAGCGAAACTCTTCATTATCCAATTTAGTGAAGTTTTTTAAACTGATTTTTAACCATGTCTGATGCTGCAAGTTCATAGAAATCGGATCTGAAAGTGTAGGTAGGCTCAGATCTGGCTCAAAACACTTCTTAAAAAAATCATCAGTAGATGCAGGAAATAACGGATAAAAGACTGGGAGTGTCCCAACAATCCATTAGCCTATAAACACTAGTGATTGCAGCAAACACCCCTTCACAAATCTATGCTTTCATATATCAACAAATGTTATGCAAATCCAAATTCTAAATGGTCACTCGGCCCGATCAGGCTTTGAATGAGAAAGATATTGGGGAGACAAGATTGATCAACAATATGATGGGCTCCAATTGTGTGACACATGCTGGCCATCGTTAGTTGCAACATAGGCAAAACGACTCTCCCCTAATTCCGCACTAGCACGGAAAACACATTGATGTTTTTTGTTTGGGCAGACTTTTGCACCAATAACTTCATAGATGTTTTTCTGTATCCTTACCAGATTTTACAAGTTTTAAAGAACTGTCTAACTTTTAAGTGGGAGTGGAAAATCAGTTGAGTTTGTTTTCCTGATGTACTAAAAAATAAAAAATAAAAAAGAAAGAAAGAAAGAAAGAAAGAAAGAAAGAAGAAGAAGAAGAAGAAGAAGAAGATGGACTGTCAAAAAAAAAAAAAATAGGTCATCTGATGTGTATTGTAATCTGCCTGTAGCACTAGATGTGTCGATCTTTATTGAACAATCTCAGAAATTAATATAATGTCACGAAAAAAGAAAAAAAAATCTATGAAACGAAGATTTGGCATATTTCAGCAAAGCTAAGCTAATCAGGTTTATCTAAACTGATTTATAGGAGACAAGACAATACATATTTCATAGGTGATTTGAATCACATTCAGATGTTTTTTTCTTTCAAAAGGATGCATGAACCATTTTCCTTTTTTTTTTTTTTTCTAGTTTATGTGATGTTGAAAGGTTGGATCAACTCCACTTAGTTTCAATACATACTGGGAAGTTTGGTACCCAAATTACCATTGGTTCAGCTTCCATTCAAAAACATCCAAATGCAAAGGTGTTTGGAGTGGGCAAATTTTCATTTTTCTCTTATCTGGTTTTCAATCTCCAAATGTGCTTGGTTTGGGGCCGCTGGGCACCTTTTCATTTTTTACCCATCCAGATAATTATTCAATTAGGGGAAAAGGTGGAGTATCCCATCCGCCTCAAAAAAGAAGAAGAGGAAATTGCCTAAACATTCACCTAAACTATCTGATGGAATCATTGATGGAACTGCTTCAAATGCCATGTATGGACCACTGGCTAAGTTGATTAGATAATTATCAACTAGAGCATATCAATTTCATCAGTAAATGTATTTAAGAGCATATCAATTTCCTCCTTAGAAAATGGATATAAAAGAGACCACAGTCATATATCATTTGAAATTGAAATTCTATGTTATATATAAAATCACTTATTGACAACATATTCAATTACCTGAGTTAAGAAGTGCATGTTAAGTAAATAAGCCAGTTTCACATGGCACCAACTGCATATGGATAAAGTAAATGCTAGAATATTATATTCAATTAGGAAGAGAAAAAAAAGTGAGTAAGAATAACCTTCTGTGCACTGTTCATTTAACTCCCCACAGAATCTGACTCCAATCTGATAAAATATCAGCACATTCAACCTTGAAATTTGAAAGAGGGAAACAATTCAAAACATTCCCCAAGTTCTCTGCAAACACCCAAATTCTCTTAGGTTTAAATTTACATGATACGAAGCATTTGCAGGCTGTCAATCTTCTTCGTTCTGCTTCTCTCTTCTCTCTCTCTCTCTCTCTCTCTCTCTCTCTCTCCTTTTTATTTTTATTTTTAAAATTTTTACAGATCTGATCTAAAAGCTTAGAATGACAACAATCCAAGTTAAAGATATGATGGTGCTGGAGCATATTTTTCAATACAATATTATTAGTTCAGCAAGATCCATATGTTTGTACTTTGTAAACACTGCAGAAGAGCATTTTTTTTTAAAAAGAGACAATATATTATATATAAAATGAGGGGAGAACAAAGCACTGTAGAAGAGCATTTGATAGAGATAATACTTGAAAATTTGCATAGAAGCTCCCTAAACATGCAAAATAAATAAATGCATTCATGTCAATTCAAGTAGCGTTTACCCAAAAGAGTCATCAAAAACAAAAGGAAGCATCCCTGCATGATTGTTATCTGTATCAGTCCAAATATGGCTGCAGTAGATGATAAAAAGATTAGATAACAACTCCAGAGAAGCCAACCAGGTAATATTGGCTAAAACTGTAGGAAGAGAAGTCATGAAAATTACATTTTAAAAAAGAAAATTAATCTTCCAAACTATAGGAATTGTACATGAAACAAAGAAAATCCATAAAAATCAACAAACCTTGGAGTATCCATCTGTATGAAAATCTTTTCACACGCATGGAGAGATGCAGTCCACTCGCCACCTGCACCTGCCACAACGAGTCCATGAACCGGAAGACGAACGATGGCTTCCAGCTCGTCATCCAGGGAGGCATTCTCCAGTGAGTTCAGCGACGTTAGAAAAAAGAGGGAATTGGAAAGGAGAAGAGGGAATTGGAATTAAATCCCTCTTCCGAAATGAGAAGTTAGTTTTAAATCCGCAAGTTGTGAGTTTTCCATAATTTAGCACATTAACTACATTAATAGCCCTACATTTAAGGGACCATTTAATAGATGATTAAGATAGTTTTATATAATAAAAAGTTTAAATATTAATCATTAATAACTAGACCCATTATTTAGATGGTCTGGATAACTCTATATATCATTGCCACTATTATTAAGAATGAGTCACCACTATTTTACATTAAACACAAAACTCACACATTGTTTCTATACACCAAATAACATCACTTGAGCTTTAGATCTGGTATGGCTCTGTGGGCCCCACCATGATGCGTGTTAAACATCTACTCCATCAGTTAGATGCAACATTCCATGGTGGGCCTAGAGATTAAAAATCAAATCAATATGTGACTTGTGTGGGCCACACCACATACAAAAGTTGAGAAGGGTTACCCTCCATTAAAACATTCATAATTATTTTTTGGGCCTACAGAGATGTTGTTCACAAATCTGGCCCATCCATTATGTGTGTGCCACTTGGATGAGGGGTCATACCAAGTTTCAGATGCAACTAAATTGCAGGTGGGGCCCCACCGAGTACTTTTATATGTTTTAGGCATGTCTTCACATGATTTTAGATGGTATGGCCCACTTGAGTTCCGTATACTGCTGATTTTTGGGATATCCTATAATTTAAAGGGTACCCATCAAATGCACGGTGTTGATTTTTGACACACGTCATGGTGTGGCCCACACAGTCCGACCTCATGGGGGAGTTCCCATGAGCTCGACGTACAGGACCTTTTCTGATTTTAATGTCCCATGAGGTCGAGCTGTGTGGTCCCCACCGTGATGCATTTCAAACATCAACACCGTGCATTTGAGTGCATTTGATACATCCCCTTTAAATTTTGGGATATCCCAAAAATCAGTTGTATACGGAACTCAGGTGGGCCATAACATTTAAAATCATGTAAAGACATGCCAAAAACATATAAAAGCACTTGGTGGGGCCCACCTGAGTTTTGAATGCTTCTGAAACTTGGTTTGAACCCTAATCCAAGTGGGACACACATAATGGATGGGCTGGATTTGCAAACCACATCTCGATGGGCTCACAAAAATGATTATGAATGTTTTAATGGTGCACGGCCTGTCTCAACTTCTGTATGTGGTGTGGCCCACACAAGTCACGGATTGACCTAATTTTTGAGACCTAGACCCATGATGGAATGGTGCATCTAACTGATGGGGTAAATGTTCGAAATGCATCACAGTGGGGCCCACACAGCTCGACCTCATGGGACGTTAAAATCAGCTTGAGTGCATTGTACCTTTTCCCTATATATAATATTTAAAAAATATATAAAAACCTATGATGTATTTGTTATATCCACACCATCCATCCATTTTGACATATCATTTTAATTCATTAGCCAAAGAATGAGATAGATAAAAATTTGTAGTGCACCCCACCACAGAAAATAATGGGGAGGGTGGTTCCCATCATTGAAACTATCTTAAGGCCCATCGTAATGTTTATTTGAAATCCAACTGCTTCAAAAGTTTTTTTTTTTTTTTTTAAATGGTTGCCCTAGAATGATCGTTTGTGCTGGGGTCCATCATCTGTGCTGGGGTCCACTGGAGCTTTAGATTTAACTCGTTCTTTGGACATTGCCCTAAAATGATCTTTCCAAATAGATGGATGACATGGATTGAACACATACATCATGGTGGGGCCCACAGAACACCGACCACCAGCCATTGGATGGTGTCAGGGGGAGTAGCCAATTTGTTCCCCTTATTTGTGGTGTGGTCCATTTAATTAATTTTTGGATATGAATCATTTTTTGGACAATTCTTTAAAATGATCTCAAAAAATGGATGAACAGTGTGGGTTGATCCTAAATTTTCGGTAAATCCAACACTCAAGTGGACCATGCCACACGAAACAGTGTGGAATAATGATTTCCACCGCTGATACCTTCCTTGGGCCCATAGTAATGTTTATTTGACATCCAACATGTTCATAATATCAAAAATATATGAATGAAGAGAAAACACAAAAAGATATGAATTATTGTAGGCCAGCTTTGTGGTCCATTTAATCTCTTTACTTGCCTCATGTTTAGAAAGTACAGGAGATCATGGTGAGAGAAGAATACTAGAAAATAGTAATAAAAGAAATCGTATAAAAAATGTTCAAGGCAATTTTCATTTCAAAAATTTGAAAAAAAGTAGTATAAAAAATGTTCAAGGTCATTTTTGTCTCAAAATTTTGAAAAAATAGAAATCGTATAAAAAATGTTTAAGGCCATTTTCATCTCAATTTTTTTTTTTAAAAAAAATCATATAAATAATGTTCAAGGCCATTTTCATCTCAAAAATTTGAAAAGGTGTTCCATTTGTACGGAAGAAAAAACCTAATACTTAGAGCCTTTATTTAGCAGCAGACGAATGAACACAAAAATAATAAAATCTAGTAATGGATTCTGTTAAGGAAGAAAAAGGCTCAATTAATAAACATCTAAGATAGTATAATCATATAAATTTTAGTTAAAGGTCAATCATTGGTCGATTCCACAAGATTAAATTTCTGACATCAGCTTGATCCAAAACTTCTGTGAATATTATTTTTAATGGCGGACATTCAATCCCCACTTTGTAGTTCACTTAAGCCTTCAACCTGCCCCATTTTTTAGTTAATATCTTAAAATGATCCGAGAAAAGCGTTGAACGATATGGAGAAAGTCAATCCATGACTTGGGTGGGCCAAGAACTTAAAAATAAAGTCAATTCATGACTTGGGTGGGCCACACCACACCATATAGTGGAGAGGGGTTTCCTTAAAAAATTCATAATCATATACTAGGCCTGCCTAAATGTGATTCACATATCTAACCCACTCATTATGTGTGTCCCACTTGGATGAGGGGTCAGACCAATTTTCAGCCGCATCCAAAACTCATGTGGGCCCCACCAAGTGCTTTTATATTTTTTAGGATGTGTTCACATAGTTTTAGATGGCATGGCCCACTTGAGTTTCGTATATCGATGATTTTTAAGATATCTCATAACCTAAAGGGGACACATCAAATCCATGGTGTTGATGTTTGACACAGATCATGATGGGGCCCACAAAACTTATTAACATCAATTCTTAGGTTCTCACGAGGTCACTAAGTTGGGTCGCAATTTAGACCAAAATATTTAGCCCATTTTACATGTCTGGTCCATTCACTCTATTTTACTGATCAATACTCTTAATTTGAGTAGTTACTCGCCTCAATCAGTTTACATATGAGAAAGATATTAGGCATACAAGATTGATCACACAATTTCAGTGAAATTTGATTTAAACATCTGAAGTTATTTATTCTTCAATCTAATCTGATTAAATTGTACAAAAATGATTAAAGGTTCAACCAGCCAATGTGCCTAATAATTTAGTAATTTTATTTTTCACAGATAAATTTCAATTTCCATTTAAAAATAACATTTTTTTTTCAAAATGTATATATTTTTACTCTTTTAACAGAATATCATTTTTATTATAAAATATTTCACTTTTGTTATCTAACTTTTCAATTTTTTTTTTGTCAAAATACAAAATCTAATTTTCTTTTTTAAAAAATATTTTTTTTTTTTACAATTTGTCAATTTTTTCACAATTTTATTTAATTTCTTAAATTTTCTTTTTCAAAATATTATTTTTTTAAAAATTTTTCACTTTTGTTATATAACTTTTCAATTTTTCTTGTCAAAATAAAAAAATCTAGTTTTCTTTTTTCTTTTTAATATATTTTTTTACAATTTGTCAATTTTTTCACAATTTTGTTTAATTTTTTAAATTTTCTTTTTCAAAATATCATTTTTTTATCGAAATCTTGTTATATAACTTTTTAATTTTTTTGGTCAAAATACAAAATCTAGTTTTCTTTTTTAAAAAATATATATTTTTTTACAATTTGTCAATTTTTTCACAATTTTATTTAATTTTTTATATTTTCTTTTTCAAAATATCATTTTTTTATCAAAATCTTTTTTTATTTTTTCAAAGTTATCAATATTATTCAAAGTTCTTATTTTTTTTTTTTCAAAATCTAGAATTTTTTAAAATTAGTTTTTTTTTTTAATCTAAAATTTTCTTAAACATTTGTTAATTATTTTTTCTAAGCTTCTTAACAATTTTTTTTTTTCAAATAGCATATTTTAGCATTAGAGATGGTTTAAGATCGTCTCTAATAGAGACGGTCGTTAACAGTCTCTAATAAAGACAGTTTTGGGTTATAAGACGGCTAAGGCCCGTCTCTAATAGAGATGGTCGCTAACAGTCTCTAATATAGACTGTCATTGACAGTCTCTAATAGAGACGGTCTTTGACAGTCTCTAGTAGAGACGGTCTTTGACAGGGCTATAAGACGGGTAAGGATCGTCTCTAATAGAGACGGTCTTTGACCATCTCAAATTACAACAAAAAGACGGCTAAGGACCGTCTCTAATGCAGTCGGCCAATGACCATCTCAGATGACCGCATATAAGACGGTCGATGAACCGTCTTAGATGGCCACATATAGACGGTCAACGACCGTCTTAAATGATTTGTGGACGTTCAAATTTTTAAGACAATATTAGGGACAGTCAGTGGCCGTCTAAAATTTTAAAGACAGTTTACGGCCGTTTCTAAAGCATCTTTAAACCAAGCAATTTTAGAGACGGTCCAGAACCGTTTCAAAATCCGTCCTTTTTTTTTTTCCATTTTTCATGTAGTGCCTAAACCTAACCTAAACCTATAACCTTAACATAAACCCAAAACCTAAACCTTAACCAAAACCTATAACCTTAACCTAAACAAAAACCTAAACTTATAACCTTAACCTAAACCTAAAACCAAAACCTAAACCTATAACCTAAAACTATAAACTAAAACCTAAACCTAAACCTAAACCTAAACCTATAAACTAAACCAAAGCCTATAACCTTAACCTAAACAAAAACCTATAGCCTAAACCTTAACCTATAACCTATAACCTAAACTTATAACCTTGACCTAAACCTATAACCTAAACCTATAAGCTAAAACCTAAACCTAAACCTAAAACCTAAATGCATTCTCAAATCCCTAAACCTAAACCTAATCCCAATCCCAATCTCAACTCCCAAACTAAACCTAAACTTAAACTTCAAAACCCGAACCCGATTTCATAAACCTAAACCTAAAACCAAAACCTAAACCTAAACCTACAACAAATCCCAATCTCAATTCCCTAACCTAAACCTAAACCTAAACATGAAAACCCAAGCCTAAACCCGATCCCGAACCCGAACTCGATTTCCTAAACCGGAACCTTAACCTATTCTCAATTCCCAAATCTATAACCTATAACCTAAACCTAAACCTAACCTAAACTTATAACCTTAACTTATAACCTTAACATAAACCCAAAACCTAAACCTTAACCTTAACCTAAAACCAAAACCTAAACCTAAACCTATAACCTAAACCTATAAACTAAAACCTAAACCTTAACCTAAACCTAAACCTAAACCTAAACCTATTTCTCAAATCCCAAAACCCATAACCTAAACCTAAACCTAAGCTTAAAATTGAAAACCCGATCCCGAACCCGATCTGATTCCCTAAACCTAAACCTAAACCAATTCTCGGTTCCTAAACCTATACCTATAACCTAAACCTAAACCTTAACCTATAAGCTAAACCTAAACCTTAACCTTAACCTAAACCTAAACCTATGACCTAAAACCTTAACCTATTACCTATAACCTAAACTTATAACCTATTACCTAACATTACCCTAAACCTAATCCTTAACCTATTCTCAAATCCTGCTACCTAAACCTATACCAAATCCCAATCTCAACTCCCTAACCTAAACCTAAACCTAAACATGAAAACCTAAGCCTAAACCCGATCCCAAACCCGAACCCAATTTCCTAAACCTAAACCTTTACCTATTTTCAAATCCCAAAGATATAACCTATAATCCATAACCTAAACCTAAACCTAACCTAAACCTATAACCTTAACATAAACCCAAAACCTAATCCTTAACCAAAACCTATAACCTTAACCTAAACAAAAACCTTATATTATAACCTTAACCTAAACCTAAAACCAAAACCTAAACCTATAACCTAAACCTATAAACTAAAACCTAAACTTAAACCTAAACTTAAACCTATAACCTAAACCAAAACCTATAACCTTAACCTAAACAAAAACCTATAACCTATAACCTAAACTTATAACCTTGACCTAAACCTATAACTTAAACCTATAAGCTAAAACCTAAACCTAAAACCTAAAACCTAAATGTATTCTCAAATCCCTAAACCTAAACCTAATCCCAATCCCAATCTCAACTCCCCAACCGAAACCTAAACCTAAACATTAAAACCCGATCCCAAACCCGAACCCGATTTCCTAAACCTAAACTTAAAACCTAAACCTAAACCTACACCAAATCCCAATTTCAATTCCCTAACCTAAACCTAAACCTAAACATGAAAACCCAAGCCTAAACCGGATCCCGATTTCTAAACCTAAACCTTAACCTATTCTCACCCCTAAACATAAAACTTCCCAATCTTAACTCCCTAACCTAAACCTAAACCTAAACATGAAAATCCAAGCCTAAACACGATCCGAACTCGAACCCGATTTCCTAAACCTAAACTTTTACCTATTTTCAAATCCCTAAACCTAAACCTACACCAAATCCCAATCTCAACTCCCTAACCTAAACCTAAACCTAAACATGAAAACCTAAACTTAAACCCGATCCCGAACCCGAACCCAAACCCAGCTTTCCTAAACCTAAACCTTAACCTATTCTCAATTCCTAAAGATATAACCTATAACCTAACCCTAAACCTAACCTTAACCTATAACCTTAACCTATAACCTAAACTTACAACCTTGACCTAAACCTATAAGCTAAAACCTAAAACCTAAATGTATTCTCAAATCCCTAAACCTAAACCTACACCAAATCCTAAGCACAACTCCCTAACCTAAACCTAAACCTAAACTTTAAAACCCAATCCCGAACCCGAACCCGATTTCCTAAACGTAAACCTAAACCTAAAACTAAAACTTAAACCTAAACCTAAACCTACACCAAATCCCAATCTCAATTCCCTAACCTAAACCTAAACCTAAACATGAAAACCCAAGCCTAAACCCGATCCCGAACCCGAACCCGATTTCCTAAACCTAAACCTTAACCTATTCTCAAATCCCTAAACCTAAACCTACACCAAATTACAATCTCAACTCCCTAACCTAAACCTAAACCTAAACATGAAAACCCAAACCTAAACTCGATCCCGAACCCGAACCCAATTTCCTAAGCCTAAACTCGAACCTATTCTCAATTCCCAAAGCTATAACCCATAACATAAAACCTAGACCTAAACCTAACCTAAACCTATAACCTTAACCTATAACCTATAACCTAAACTTATAACCTTAACCTAAACCTAAAACCAAAACCTAAACCTATAACCTAAACCTAAACCTATACCTAAACATTAACCTATTCTCAAATCCCTACACCTAAACCTACACCAAATCCCAATCTCAACTCCCTAACCTAAACCTAAACCTAAACCTAAACATGAAAACCCTACCCTAAACCTGATCCCGAACCCGAACCCGATTTCCTAAACCTAAACCTTAACCTATTCTCAAATCCCTAAACCTAAACCTACACCAAATCCTAATCTTAACTCCTTAACCTAAACCTAAACTTGAACTTGAAAACCCAAACCTAAACTCGATCCCGAACTCCGAACCCGGTTCCTAAACCTAAACCTTAACCTATTCTCAATTCCCAAAGCTATAACCTATAACCTATACCTCAACCTAACCTTAACCTCTAACCTTAACCTAATCTTCTAAACCCGATCCCGAACACGAACATATACCTTATAACCTAATCCTTAACCTATTCTCAAATCCCTAAACTTAAACCTACACCAAATCCCAATCTCAACTCCCTAACCAAAACCTAAACATAAACTTGAAAACCCAAGCCTAAACCCGATCCCGAACCCGAACCCAATTTCTTAAGCCTAAACCTTAACCTATTCTCAATTTCCAAAACTATAACCTATAACCTATAACCTAAACCTAAACCTAACCTATAAGCTAAAACCTAAACCTATAACCTAAAACCTAAACTTATATAACCTTAACCTAAACCTTAACCTATAACCTATACCTAAACCTATACCTAAACATTAACCTATTCTCAAATCCCTAAACCTAAACCTACACCTAATCCCAATCTCAACTTCCTAACCTAAACTTAAATGTAAACATGAAAACCCAAGCCTAAACCAGAACCCGTACCCAAACCCGATTCCCTAAACCTAAACCCTAACCAATTCTCAATTCCTAAACCTATAGCTTATAACCTAAACCTAAACTTAAACCTTAAACTTAACTTAAACCTAAACCTTAATGTAAACCTATAACCTTAACCTAAACCAAAACCTATTACCTATAACCTAAACTTATAACCTATTACCTACCATTCACCTAAACCTAAATCCTAAACCTTAACCTATAACCTAAGACCTAAACCTAAACCTAAAACCTAAATGTATTCTCAAATCCCTAAACCTAAGCCTACACCCAATCGTAATCTCAAATCCCTAACCTTAACCTAAGCTTAAACTTGAAAACCCAAACCTAAACTCGATCCCGAACCCGAACCCGATTCCCTAAACCTAAACCTAAACCTAAACCAATTCTCAATTCCCTAAACCTATACCTTATAACCTAAACCTAAACCTGAACCTAAAACTAAACCTAAACTCGATCCCAAATCCGAACCTGAACCTAAATCTCTAAACCTAAACCTATAACCTAAACCTAAAATCGATTCCCTAAAACCTAAACCTATATCTTTTAAACCCTAACCTAACCCTATAACCCATAACCTATAACTTAAACACAAATCCCTAAACCTTAACCTATAATCCAACCTAAACCTATACTTAAAACCTAAAACTATTCTCAAATCTCAAAACCTATAACCTGAACCTAACCTTTCCCTAAACCTATAACCTACACTTATAACCTAAACCTATACCTTAACCTTAACCTATAACCCATACTTACAACCTTAACCTAAACCCATAACCTAAAGTTATAACCTAAAATATATCTATTATCAAATCTTAAATATATAATATAACCTAAGCCTATAACCTAGCATAATCTTAAAGCTATTTCCATAAACTGACTTTAGTCTTTTCATTGTAGACATGGATAAGAGTTGGATGCGAGCTAAGAACAAGTTTGGCCCAGAGTATAAACAAGGGGTTGAAGAGTTAATGGAATTTACGCGAAATAGGGCAGATTCAAGGAATAGGAGTAGGTGTCTATGTCGAAAATGCAAGAACATGATATTTAAGACTTTAGACAAAGTAGAGGATGATTTATTCATAGTTAGGATTGACCGGGGTTACACTTGATGGATCTATCATGGTGAAGATATGACCCATAGAGTTGAGCCCACTGAAGTCATTGCTGATCCAATTGTGCTAGATGACGAGGATGAAGACGTTGATGAAATGCAAGATATCATAGGGGATGTATTTAGGGGAAGAGCTACGGATACTGATTTTGCAGTGACAAGCAGTAGCTAAGATATTCCTCCAATGAGTGATGTCGAATCAGAAAAGTTTAGTAGGTTGTTGAGGGATGCGCAACGTCCACTTTATCCGGGGTGTAAGAACTTCTCCAAGTTGAATTTTCTTATAAAATTACTTCATTTGAAGACAATAAATCGTTAGAGTAACAAATCGTTTAACATGTTGCTAGAGTTGTTGAAAGAAGCATTGTCGGACGGTAAGACATTGCCTAAGTCCCATTACGAGGCAAAATCCTTGATGCGAGACTTGGGCCTTGGTTATGAACTCATACATGCATGTATAAATGATTGTTTATTATATCAGAAAGAGCATAAGGATGCTGAAGAGTGTCAAGAATGTGGAGAGTCTAGGTGGAAGTAGGCAAATCCAGGGATAAGAAAATCCTACGAAAGGTGTTAAGGTACTTTCCATTGAAACCCAGATTGCAAAGATTGTTTATGTCTCGTAAGACGGCTGAAGTTATGAAGTGGCATAAGGAGAAACACGTTCATGATGATAGTACACTCAGGCACCCTGCGGACTCTGAAGCCTGGCAAAATTTTGACAAGCAACATGACTGGTTTGCAAAGGATTCTCACAATGTTCGACTAGGTCTTGCAAGTGATGGTTTTAATCCATTTGGCAATATGAGTAGCTCGTATAGTATATGGCCAGTGGTACTTATGCCCTACAATTTACCTCCTTGGTTGTGTATAAAGGAGTCATTTTTCATGATGTCATTACTTATTCCTGGACCTAGGTCACTTGGGAATGACATTGATGTGTATTTGTGACCGTTAATAGATGAGTTAAACGAGTTATGGAGTTAAGGTGTACACACGTATGACACATTTGCAGGACAGATATTTCGATTGCATGTAGCGGTCTTGTGGACAATAAATGACTTTCTCGTGTATGGAAATTTGTCTGGGTGGAGCACGAAGGGCAAGTTGGCTTGTCCTACATGTGGTATTGAGACTTGTTCATTGTCATTAAAGCATGGTAGAAAAATGTGTTATATGGGCCATCGTCGCTTTCTTCCGAGCGATCATAGTTGGCGCAGGAAGACGATGATCTTTGATGACAAACAAGATCATAGGCCACCCCCGAAAGAGCTATCTGGAGAAGATGTGATGCACCAACTGAGTAACATTGGAGAAGTTAGATTTGGTAAGGCATCGCACTTGAAGAAGAGGAAACGTACAGTATTGGACTATAACTGGAGGAAGAAGAACATCTTTTTTGAGTTGCCCTATTAGAGTGCTCTGAAAATGTGACACAACTTGGATGTCATGCATATTGAGAAAAATATATGTGACAATGTCTTCAGAACATTGATGAACATAGAGAAGAAAATAAAAGATAGTTTCAAGGCTCGATTGGATCTACAAGAAATGGGTTTAAGGAAAGAGTTGCACTTGCAACTACATGAAAATTCATATACTATACCAGCAGCTTACTACACGTTGACCAAACTAGAGAGAAAACATTTATGTGAATGGTTGAGATCGGTGAAGTTTTCCGATGGGTATGCGTCAAACATATCTCGGCACGTAAACGTTACGGATTGTAAGGTAACAGGAATGAAAAGTCATAATTATCACGTCCTTCTGCAACGCTTACTGCTGATTGCGATTCGTGGATTCCTGAGCAAGGATATCAGTGTGACGCTGATTGAGTTGGGGATATTCTTTAAGGATTTGTGTTCGAAATCGTTGAATGTAATATTATTAAAAGACTGGAGAGGGACATTGTCATAATCCTTTGCAAACTTGAAAGAATATTTTCACTTGCATTTTTCGATGTCATGGTACACCTAGCGATTCACTTACCGCACGAGGCGAAGCTTGCAGGCCCAGTACAATATCATTGGATGTATCCAATCGAAAGGTGGTAGAACTTGTTAAAAAAATTTTTCATTTCACAAACTATATATATCCATGTTTTCATACGTATAACACAGTGGTTTTGTGTACAGAGATACCTTCACATACTCAAACAATTTGTGAGGAATAAGACACGACCGGAGGGGTCGATAACTGAAGTGTACATTGATAATGAGTGTCTTACATTTTGCTCCATGTATCTTCGTGGCATAGAGACTAGATTCAACCGAGAAGATCGGAATGTCGATGAAGGGCAGGAGCATGAATAAGGACTCATATCTATATTTGCACATAACGTTCGTCCTTTAGAATCCCCGACGTTTCAGGATATAGACCTTGGAGATCTAGCAAAGGCGCGGTGGTATGTGTTGCATAATTGTGAAGAAATAGAGTCGTACTTGGAGTAAGTCTTCCCTCGGTTATTGTAATTCCTATATAAGATGATCTTAATATTTCTTGCTAACGACGTGCCATTTATGGGTAGTGAACACATAGACGAGATGAAGTCCAAATTCCCTACAAATTATTATCGGATGCATCAGGATCAGTTTCTAAAATGGTTCACCGAACGTGTAAGATTTCACATTGTATCTCACCACACTTAGAATTTCCATTGTATTGCACATTATTTCAACCTAAGAAAATCACTAAACAATTATATTTTGTACATGATAATGGATAAAGATATTGCGCACAAGCAACTCTGCGGATGCGTCTGATGCACTATACTCACTGGCGTGTGGCCCTGATAGACGTGTATCTAGATATACAGGTTGTATCGTAAATGGGATTCGGTTCCACACTGAAGAACGTGAGAAGTACAGGACCACGCAAAATAGTGGGGTAGTTGTGAAAGGAACAAATGAGGATGATGAAATTGACTTTTATGACATTTTGACTGATATTATTGAGCTGAGTTATTGTACGAGAAAGCGGGTGTACTTATTTAGATGTGATTAATGGGACATTAGAAATAAGATGTTGGGAATACAGACTGACAACTACTTTACGAGCGTAAATTTATCTCGAAAGTGGTTTAAGGACGACCCATTTGTCCTCGACAGTCAGGCCGAACAAGTATTTTACCTCGCTGACACTAAATTAGGCGGCTCTTGGCACGTGGTGCAGAAAATAAAGCCAGGAACGTATTTGACATTCCCGTACCAAAAGTTTAAGATAATGAGGACGGGGGAAATGACACGTCTAGGGTTGAACAAGTATATCAAGAAGACATGTCATCTAAGGATATAGGGACTGATTCAAGTATTGATATTGATGTGGTGCAATTAGACAGAGATGATGTGCCACCTAATCATATTGATGTCTCATTAATACAGAACATTGTTAGAGATGATACAGGTTTCATTGATGATAACGTTGCAGACTATGAGGAGGAAATACTAATCAGCGATAGTGATGGTGAAGAAGAAATAGCCCTAAGCAATAGTGATATAGACGACGATTATTAAATGTACACATGATTTACATGTCATTTTTCAATTTAAATAATTTAAGTATTCCATGTATACATGAAAATTATAAGTCATGATTAATTCCTTTTATTGACTTGTTTATAATCCACATTTACAGTTGAGACAATTTCTGATCATGTTATCCTCAAACCGGAGTATAGCATAAGCACGCAACATACTTCATCAGCTGTTGCAGATGAACGTTTCGGTCTTATCTTCTTCTGGTAGGGCCATAGAGATACACGGTCTGGTCTATGAGTGTAGAGTGGAATATATCAACGATGACTCAGACGAAAGATTATACAATCTCAAAGAAATTCTGGAGCTGGTGGAGATATATAACCGTGGGAAATAAGATATGGAAGATGCGACTCTGTCACTTGGACATCTGAATGGAGTCCCGAGAGATCAGATTTCTCCTATTGTGACTATCATGTTGGCTATAAAAATGTCCAATGCTTCACACAAGATGAAATACACTTCTGAAGCATACGATAACTTACGCAGGGAGTACTTCGGATAGTTTACCTCAAAGTTGTTTCGTATTATAACAAATATATGTATTTAATATACACTGACAATGTGTAATGAAATTTCCAATGGTTATAGATTAAAGTTTATAGTTTTATTATATTATGCTTGCATTATAGTGTAATGGTCTAATTCTATTTTATTCATCTCTCTGAGCATAAGCACAAATGCATTGTACTGTCAACACTACTTGTATAATGTTTTAGTATATTTCACTTGTATTGACATTGTTTAAATTTATAAGTTCATAGCTCGCACATATTCAGTGATGGCACCTGGTGGGAGAGTACGTCGTTCTCGCACTGGATCTACCCCTTCTACCCGTGATGTGACGGAGCCAACATCGCCATCGCATATTGCATCGTAAACATCTGATCCCTCAATCGCATATACACTGGGCACTGCATGTAAGTTTAGACATATATTTCTTTTAATGATTTTTGTTTATGTTTAGACTTACATAATTCTGTTGCAACAGCATCATCGACCAGCCAGCGAGGACGTGGACCCACATGTGGGTTACTTTTAGAGCGACTTACGCGTAAGGGTAGGGCGACAGTAGAGTTCCCACAGGACTGCACTAGACCTGTTAGGAACAATGTCATGTTGTTTACATCAGAGGTCAGTGTCTTATGCTGATCTCTGATTCCCCCCACCACCCTCCGTTGAAGAGACGTGACAGATGATGTTAGGCAGCTCATCCGTCAGCGCCTTCAGGTAAATTTTAGTCAATTAAAATTTATTTTATAAATGTTCATTTATGGTTAAGTTATTTTCTTAATGAGTTTATTGCTTTAATATATTATTTACGAAACTGCAGGACAAATTTGACTTTGATTTGAGTGTTTCACACATCTCCCATGTTGTCGACGACATGATGAAGTAGCGGTTCAAGGATTACCGCACTAGGTTACACCGGTAGTACAAGTAGTGCATGAGCCACGAGGAAGCTGTACAGTCCGCACCGCTGCACGTGACCGATGGGGACTGGTGGATACTTTGTGATAGGTTTTCGTCTGATTCTTTTCAGGTAATATTTACATATTTACGATATCTTAACGTAATAATTAAATTCACAATTAAGAACAATGTATTATGAATAATGTGTTCCAGAAAAGGAACAAAATAAATTCTGACAACAGAGGAAAATTAAAAGTGAACCATGTAGCTGGTTCAAAGTCATTCGTACGACTTCATCACGACATAGTAAGAAAGTACTAGTAATTATTATGTTTATATATTCTTTTTATGTATTTACATTAACTCTATTGTTCTTTTGATTGCGCAGCGAGATTCTGTCACTGGCCAGGAGCCCGGACCAGTAGACTTCTACAAAGGGACTCACTGTCGGCAGATGATGGGATCTTCGGTACATCCTAGAGTAAGTGAGATTTGGGTAAAAATCCTTAAATTGTAAAATTTAATTGCATTAAATTATAATACTGTCATTTATTATGAAAATTCATATGTTTTCATTACAGGAGGAGATGAACACCTTACGCAGTCAGCCCACTCCCGATGGTACTCAGCGGAGTGAGCCAGAGATCCTGAGTCAGGTGCTTGGCAGTTCTGGATATTACATGGGTTTGGCCATAGTGCCAAGCTCATGACACCCATTAGAGTTGCCTCCAGCCGATCCATCATCGTTGGCGATAGCACCGTACGCCAAGCTGATACCGTAGAGAAAGATGTTCAGCAGCTACGGGTCATCGTCAATGACATCAAAGAGCAGCTGGACAAGCAGAGGGAGGAGCATGAGAGGAAGATGATGGAGGAGCTAGCGAGGCAGAGGGAGGAGCAGGAGAGGAGGATGTAGGATCATCTGGTGAGACAAAGGGAGGAGAAGGAGAGGATGATAGAGGAGATGCGGGTGGAGCATGAGTGACAGACGATGCAGATGCTACAGGCTTTCGCTGCACGCTTACCCACCTATGCCCCACCACCTCCGCCTTCATCTTTGTGATTTTTTGTATATTTGTTTATTATATTAAGTTTATATGTATTTATGCGTGAATGAATGTGATGCGGATAAGAGTGTTTGTGTTTGAATGAATGTAGTTTATGTTTGGGTTTGGGTTTAGCTGGATGTGAATGTGAATATGATGGAATATATTACATAACAGGTGTATATTAGGGTGAATATGATGAAATATATTGTTAACAGGTGTATATCAGGAATTTTGTGAAGAATTTTGAGCTGTATATTAAAAACAAAAAGAGACTTTTAGCGACGAAAATTTTCATCGCTAAAAGTGGAACAATTTTTTGTAGCAGCGAAAGTTTTTTATGCTAAAAATTCTTGGAAATTTTTTTGGCGGCGAAAATATTCGCTGCTAAAAGACTTGGAAATTTTTTGTCAGCGAAAGTTTTCGGTGCTAAAAATTCTTGGAAATTTTTTTGGCCGCGAAATTTTTC
The DNA here is from genome assembly GCA_030180095.1 of Magnolia changhungtana. Classification (NCBI taxonomy): domain Eukaryota; kingdom Viridiplantae; phylum Streptophyta; class Magnoliopsida; order Magnoliales; family Magnoliaceae; genus Magnolia; species Magnolia changhungtana. The sequence continues at coordinate 6,105,697 of JASAUF010000426.1, read as the reverse complement.
GCTGCTACAAGTCTTGGAAATTTTTTGGCAGCTAAAATTTTTGCTGCTAAAATGTTAGAATTTTTTTTTTTTTTTGCAGCGAAACTTTTCACTGCTAAAGTCTTGGATATTTTTTGGCAGCGAAAATTTTCGCTGCTAAAAAGTCTTAGTAGTTTTTTGGCGGCGAAACTTTTCACCGCTAAAAGTCTTGTAATTTCTTCGTAGCGAAAATTTTCGCAGCTAAAAGTCTTGGAAAATTTTTTTTGCGGCAAATATTTTCACTGCTAAAATCTTGGAAATTATTTTTTGCGGCGAAAAGTTTTGCTGCTAAAAAGTCTTGCAATTTTTGGGAACTTTTGGAAAATATTTTTGGCAGTGAAAATTTTTGCTGCTAAAAGTCTTGTGAAATTTTTTTTGCAGCCAAACTTTTCGCTGCTAAAAAGTCTTGGATATTTTTTTGGCGGCGAAAATATTTGCTACTAAAAGTCCTGGAAGTTTTTTTGGAGGCGAAAAGTTTCACTGCTAAAAGTCCTGAAAATGTTTTTGGCAGCGAAAATTTTCGCTGCTAAAGGTCTTGGAAATTTTGTTTAGCGATTTAAAATTTTCGTCGAAAATTTTTAGCGCCGATTTGCAAAGGTCTTGGAAATTTTGTTGTGAAAATTTTGGCAGCGAATTTAGCAACGAAAATTTTCGTCGCTAAAAGTATTTAGTTGTGAAAATTTGACTTTTAGCGACGAAAATTTTATCGCTAAAAGTGGTGTTTCTTGTAGTGTATCCATTGGTGGTGAAGTTCCACTACGGCATGAGTGTGTGGGGTAGAGTTGGGCATGTTTGACCCGATTTGGTGGATCTGACCTGATCCGACCCCATCCGAACAGAACCGAATCGACGGCCTAGATCGGTGCGGATCGAATTAGGCCATTCAGATCTAAATGTTTTTCGGATCGTGGTCAGTCCAGACCGATCTGATCCGAAACCCGATCCTAATGGATCTGATCCGATCTAATCCTACCCAATCCGGAGTAAATAAATCACATGCATTCACGGTGGCCCCGATAGAGTTGTTGTTACTCTTGGTTTTGAAACTAAACATGAGAGAGATTTTAAAAGAGGAGAGAGATTTCCAAGTTTACACGGTACTTAAGTAGTTTTAAAAAAGAGAGAGATTTTGAAAGAGGAGAGAGAGTTTACTTAGTAGTGTACTCGGTATTTTTGCTTCGAAAAATGGCCCAAACTGACCGACATAAATTTGTGGGCCCCATCGTCATGTATACGACATATCCGCATCATCCATCAATTTCATCAAAACATTTTAACCCATGAGCCAAAGAATGAGGCAAATCTAACATTCAAGTGGCCCACACCAAAGTAAACAGTGGGCCCAAGAAGTTTTTAACGGTGAGAGTTCGAATCCATTTTTACTATGTTGTAGTCCACTTGAACTTTGAATCTACCCCATTTTTTAGTTCATGCCCTAAATTCATTAGGCATGATGGGTGAACGGTGTGGATAATCTACGTACATCATGGTGGGCCCAACATATATTTTGCAGCATCCTCTCGTTGGAACGGTGTGGTGACGGTGATTACAGAGGGAAATGATTGCCCATTTCCCGTGCATTTCCTTACCTCTAAAAAATCAAACATGCCATGTGGGCCCCACCATGATATATGTGTTTCATCCATGTCATCCATCTATTGTTCTAGATCATTTTATGATATGAAACAAAAAATTAGGTATATATTAATCTCAAGTGGACCACATTATAAGAAATGGTGTTGAATAAACGTTGACCATTAAAAACTTTTTGGGGTCATAAAAGTTTTGGATCAAGCTGATCTTTGTTTTTTCCCTTCATCTAGGTCTGTATGACCTAATCAACAGATTGGATGTTGAATAAACAATATAGTGGGCCTTAGGAGGATTTTAATGTAGGATATCCAATCATTATTGTTTTCCTATGGTGTGGTCTACCTAAGATTTTTAACCCTCTAATATTTTTTATCAAGCCTTAAAATGATCTGTGAAAATGGATGAACGGCATCGATGAAATACATACATCATGGTGGGGCCCACATATCACCGAACACCAGCCACGGGCTAGTGGCAGGGGGAGTAGCCAATTTGTTTCTGTCAATAGACGAGTACACTGACACTCCTTGAGCTCTAAGTTGTACGAACAGTTCAAAGGAGATCAAAGGTATATAAGGCCCCATAGTGATGTATTTATTATATCTACACCATTCATATATTTTTAGAGATCATTATAGATCATTATCCAAAAAATGAATAATATCCAAAAATCATCTGGACCACACCGCAAATAGCAGCAGAGATAATGATTTTCACTGTAAACAATTCGTGTGGTCCACTTGATAGTTAGATCTGTCTTATTTTTTGTCTCAAGCCTTAATACGCGCTTGCCAAATGAATGGACAGTTTGGATATAACAAATACCCCATGATCAGACCCACAGAACTTGCCAATATCAATACAACAATTCCAAGGTGGCCTACACTTTCATGCTATGCATGTTAACATAGCTACGCGCATCGAGCTCTGAGTTGTACGAACGTCTCAAATGAAATCAAAATTACATGGGCCCCACAATGATGTATTTATTACATCCATACCGTTTATCCATTTTTCGTGACATTTTAGAGCATTTTGAAAAAAAATTGAATCATTTCCAAAGCTCAAATGTACCACACCGAAAATAGCAGTGAGGATAATGATTTTCACCGTTAAAAAACCGATCCATACCCAACTCGATCCGACTCAGTTTTCCTGACCGAGTCGGACTCGGTTCGGATCAGGCCAACCGTACATTGGATCGGTTCGAGTCAGATGTCCCGGACTCAGTCCCGGATTGGATCGAGTTTGGGTCAGACGATATACATTTCAGATCGGATCGAGTTGGACCCAATTTGATCCGACTCGGTCCGATGCCCAGCTCTAGTGTGGGGTGTGTGCCCGCGTAAAAAAAAAATAAGTGGCTACTGACAGTGCTTTATGAGCAAAAACATTTAGGACATGGACAGTACCATTGAAAGAACAGTGATTCAACACTCGGCCATGAAAAGTTTTACACTACAACAATTCAGTCTTTTCGCGACAAGTCAACTCGTCGCTAAAAACTCCAAACTCGTCGCTAAAAACTTTTCGCAACGAGTGTGCTCGTCGCCACGTTTGATGCAGATACGGCGTCACTAATTCTATTTAGCGAGGGAAATGACAACTCGTCGCCAATAACTCAACTATTTGCGACGACTTAATAACTTGTTGCAAAATATAATTAGTTAGCGACGAGTTGACACGTCGCCATTGCATATCGTAAAACGTCGTTAAATATGAGACTCGTCGCGAATAAAAACGTGTTGCGACGAATCCTCGTCGTCGCTAATAAATCCAAATTTGTCACAAAAAGTTTTTTGTGGTGAGTGTTGTTCGTCGCCACGTTTGAGGCAGATACGACGTCACTAATTCTATTTAGCGACGGAAATGGCAACTCGTCGCCAATAACTCAACTATTTGCAACAACCTAATAACTTGTCGTAAAATATAGTTAATTAGCGACAACTTGACACGTTGCCATTGCATATCGTAAAACGTTGCTAAATATGAAAGTCGTTGCGAATAAAGACTTTTTGCGACAAGTCTTCATCGTCGCTAATAACCTCACACTTGTCGCAAAAGCTTTTTTGCTATGAGTGTTGCTTGTCGCCAATTTTGTTGCAAATACTAATATTTGCAACGACCTAATAAATTGTCACTAAATATAGCTTATTTGTCGGATTAGCAGCTACGGTCAATATCCGTAGCTATTGCCTAACTTTTTTTAAAAAAAATTTATAATCATTTATTCATTCAATTACCACCTACATAATCATTCATTCATTTAATTACAATCATTCATTCATTCAATTATAATAATGCTGAAAATACAAATCTTGGTGAGTCTGTGTGCACTCGCATATGGCCAGGTGCATCCTTCATCCACCATAAATAAAAAATGGATGTGAGTATCAGTAGTCCACCTGCACACTCCAACAGCTATACCGATAACTTCTCCGTCGTCTTCTATAATTATTCAAGGTGAACCACCATTAGAGGACTCTGCAACATAAAAGCAAAGAATCAGTCCAATAAATTATGTACTTGAGATTTCAACATTGATTAAAAATTATCTTAATAACCTAATAATTTCAATAAATTATGATCTCCAATCCATAATTACTGTTGACTAAAATGAGATGAAATCCTTCTTTGAGTGACAACCAAATAGGCCTACAGATTGCCAACACTGTTGAATTTCCTATATTCACCACCACCAGTGGCTTGAATACATTTGATTATACACAGTCGAAGATATTCTCAATGTTCAATTTAAGTCTTTGAAAAAACTCAAGTGCATTCCATGGAAAAATACCATGTAAATCTACTAATATCAATGAAATGTATCTAATAGCGAAACCAAGTACATCCCAAGTATCAGAAACTATCAATTCCAAAAGTTTATTGCCTACGAATATATTATAAAAAAGAAGCTTAAGACTTCTGCCCATCTAAGAGGAGGAACAAGGGTTCACAGATTTATTAATGGAGACGGGAAGTTGAAAGTGAGAAAGCTGATGATGAACATTGGATGATAAGCACCAGAAATTTGCAGTTGCCTCTAGATATAAATCTCCTTTCCTCAAGCTACACGGAAGAAATCTCCTGTATCGATGTACCTTTGCAAAGAAAGCATAAAGTGAATACCAATTAGCCAGATCCTGACTTGGACGTGAAATGCATCTGTATGCATGTGAAGGTGGTTTCTGTACACTTAGCCAACCAAATCATTTCTCAAATCTGAACACACCAAAGATAGTGATTACTATGCATATGAGCCATGTCTATATGGCAGCAGTAAGAACATAAACAGTTCAAATCAATCTAAGACAATGATTTGGAAGAAACATAGATATCATCGATGATAATGAGGCACTTAAAAAAAAAATCTAATGTTTCTATTTCAACAAACAAGTGTCTTAGAATTGGCGTTTAGGATTATTGGACCAATCTAACTTTTGGGCTATAACTCAGAGACAGTGGTTCTAACTTGAGTTGATGCCAAGTGTACCATTTCTAAATCCTGTGTATCAAGTGTCAAACATAGCTAGAGCATCAAATAGCTTGACCAGTAACATATCAGTCCATCCATCAGAAGTGATAGTCCCACAATGGAGGTTTGCTCATTTATACATGTGGGCATGTATTACAACATGATACACGTGTGGCATCTGAGCTTTCCAATAGCTATGATACTGTGTTTGGATCTAGATTGCCTCGCATAAAAGTCAGGTCAGTTTCCACAACTTAGATGTGCAAGGTATCAATACTTGGCTGGTGATCCCAACACAAGCCAGGTAGCTGGTGTTAAAGCTCATTGGGCACAGCTTGATGCATGTATTTTATCCACAACATCCAATCAATTTTTTTTTTGAAATTGTGAAATATTCTAGAGTTGAATCTGAAATCATATTTTAGTAAAAAATAAAAATAAAAATTCCAAGTTCCCAAACAGGCCTGAAGTTCTCTTATCACAGTCACTGATCGGAGATGGGAACCGTGAGTTTTGCAGCAACCCAAGTCAATGTGTAAAAAAATCACTAAATCAAGACCAATTTGTGTAAAAATCACTAAATCCGACCAATGTTTGGTGTACATGAACAAGTTTTCCTTTCTTTTTAATCATCTCTAATATTTTATTTTCACTTTCAATTGGATTTTACACCTATTTCAAATCACATTGTAATTTTCTCCTCTCTAAATCATATTCTCCTTCTTTACTAGTCCACTACTTTTTCTCATAGTATTCAAAATTATGAGTTAGATCTGAATTGTTTGTCAGCTAGGCCCTGAACATTTAGATTCCCATGGCTTAAAAATTCCAAACTATTAAACAATCCTATTTCCAATTAATGGATTTATTTTTTTTATTTTATTTGTTCCTATTGAATGTGAATTGTTTTTCTTGTTCCCTTTCATAGTCTTTGTTGGTATGGCTCTGATCAGATAGGATCATTCAATACTGTGATTTTTTGAGTTCGGCTACTCCACAGTAGGGCCCATTGATGGATAGTTCAAATCTAACCATATTTATTGTTTGGATGAGGAATACTCAAAAGGGAAATATCACATTGACCATTTTACTACATGGACTTCCTCACTACAAATACGTTTCACCAAATGAACAACCGATACTGTGCACTGGGGGCCCAATCCATTCTTCCACCTATATTTCTAACCCTCAGCCTACAAATACACCTAATGAACAACCGATGCTTTGCTCTCATCTATTCATTTTCTCAACTGACCAACCCTCACCTGTATTTGTAACTGGTCTATGAAAGAATAAGGGTTCGAGCTGGTGCCAACATCGTCAAAAACTAAGGATTTGTTAGCTCTAGTCAAAATTTATAAGACTTATCTAGGTTGCCTGGTCTACTTGTCTTCTAACTCTCCACTCATTATTCAACTGGGTCATTTTTTTATAGCAAACCCATACCTATATCCCACCTAGACCCAATTATATATAAATAAATAACAATGAATAAAATGTATATTCATATATTAAAATAGTGGACTGTTTAGATCAATCCTATCAACTCTCTATTTTAACATGGACACATGGACTATTGGAGCAAAACAGCCTGTGACACTTGTGTGGACTTTGTATGTCAAATGAAAGTCTCCCTTTATGATATATATACATACAAATCAAGAGTTATTTGATATTCAATCTATTACCTGGCAGTTGCTATATAGGCACTAAAAAAATTATACAATGTAGGCAAAAAAACATTTCAAATGAAATAGAGTAAATTTTGGGAATCACGGTTGCTAAATAACATTCACAATATCATATTGGTTGAACAATCCTCACCTCTAATTCATAGGTATCTGTTTGTTAAAACAGGATTATTGGATATTTTGCACTTTTAATCACCTGAAAAAAAAATGCTCTACAATCTGATAAGCAGATAATTGATACTTTTCAGTTTTAACCATCCAAAAATGAAAAAGTGCTAGAAATCTCATCATTCTCCCTTGTGTGTGTGTCTATCGAAATGAAAAGTGCCAGAAATCTCATCATTCTGCCTATAATACATATCTTCTCCCTTGTTGCAAGGTATAGCGATAGTCACAAGGTATCGTGACAATCTCATTCTCAGCAATATCTCGGTAGATTTTCAGATTTTTAGTTTTCTCGGGGCATTTTTGGTAAAATCTCGCTGTGAATATATTATTTTTGAAAAAAAAAAATAATATATATATATATATATATATATATATATATATATACTCAAAAATTTCAAAATTTTAAATGTGTATGAATATAATACATTGTTTAAATTTCATTATCTCATCAAAATCACAATAATTTTACAAGGAATTGCTGAAAATTACAAGTGCTGAGATTTTGAAATCTTGTGATATTTTCTCTTATTGGTGACCAAAATACCCCTGTTTTCGGTTTAAGAAACACAAATTGGGTTCATGTATTTTCAGAATTGGGGATGAATGCATGATTTTAGCATTTTCCCATATGGCAGGTATTCAGCGTTCTTAGAACTAATGGAGTCAATGTCCAGATGATCTCTCAAGGAGCATCAAAGGTCTCTCCCTCTCCCTCCCTGAGTTTATGCCTATCCATCTCATTAAGGAACTTACATGGTCCTTGATCTGAGGACATACAATCCTCTCAAGTTTTCAGTCTGCACATCCCGGGAACACCGGAACAGTGATTCACCAGCCCATAGATTAGTTGACTGCAAATATAGATATTTAAGGGAAATATCTAGCAACTTCCCAAATGAGGATCATCAATCATGGGGACTGTTTCTGGGCATGGTCCATCTGTGGCAGGTCTGTATGCACAAACAACGTGGTTCATTCAACCATGGAACCTACTTGTAGGAACTGAAAAACCTGGGAACTGCATCCCTACTGGTCATTGGATCATTAAAATTGTTTCTATCCTGTGCAATCTAAACATTGTGGCTAATTATGTATTAGGGATCATATTTCCTTTTGGTAGGAGGGTTAGGGCTTTTTGGGAGGGTATTTATACCTGATAGTTAACCGGCGCCCGATATTAGTCAGCGCCGATAGATAAGCAACACACAGCGTCAGCTATGCCGACTTTTGTTATAGTGTAATCAAAGGACATAAATATTTAATTCTAGAGTTTTTCCACCCTTCGTCCAAGGAAAGCCCAATCAAATAAGCAATTTGGGTCATCAAAAGAAACCCAAATCCAACGGCTAGAATCCCAACATATCTTATCCTAATACAATAGGATGTATTCGAACAAACCTCTGCAAGGAGATCTAATTCCAACCAACATCACTAAATCAAAACCAATCCTATCCTTCCATTTCGTAACCAAGATCATAACAAAAGAAAACAAACAAAACCCAAATGCCGGATTCTAATCTCAGCTCAGATAACATCATCAAATCTCATTCAAGCAATCAAATCAATCGTGGCCATTCATTTGGCAACCAATACGAAAAAAGACAAAAAAAAAAAAAAAAACAAAACAAAACAAAAACAAAAACAAAAGAGATACCTGTTTCCACCTGAAGCAAAAGGGGTGTTGATTTGGATAGTTTACACATTAATTTGGGTACAAGAGTCTAGCTTGCATGCTTTTCCATGCACATCCATATGCACGGCTGAATCAAGAAAGGCCCGTTTGGATGGAAAGTCGAACTGAATTGCAATTACTAGTCCAATGAAGTGGAACTAGTCACACTAAGAGGGGATTTTATTTTTGAAATAACACTAAAGAGGGCATTTTCGCAAGCACTAAAGAGGAAATTTTTCCAAAGTAACTTTCAAGTTGGATAGTGATAGAATGTTAGTGCAATTTCTAACATGAAAAAGAGATCCAATCAGAAGGGAAAACCCAATCAAATGAACAGATCCAGGGAAGTTTATTCAATTGAGAATCCAAAGCTAACCATCTCAACAAAATTCAAGAAAATAAAAATAAAAAAAGAATGGAATTCCAACAACTAATCAAATCACATACGCGGATATGGAGAGAAATATCGCAAAATAGATCTAAGATTGAAGAAATGAAGAGACATAGTAATTGAAATCGAAGAAATCCCATACCTTATGAAAATTTCAAGGCTCTCTATAAAAATACATAGAAATCCCATGAGATATGATCAGAGGTTGAAGTCGGAGAAGTGTAATGCTTCCCTCTGCTTCTCTATGTACAAAAATAGGGTTGTTGATAGGGCATCAGAAAACCTGAAATGAGAAGAGAGAAAGAAATCGATTAGGGCATCTGAAATGAGAAGAGAAAAAGAAAAAATCAATGAAAAAATCGAAGATAGATGGACGTAATTGCAAGGAAGGGTTGAAGTATTCCAATGCAGTTAGAGAGAAAGGGTGAGGCGTGAGAGAGATTGAGGGGTAGGAAGAGGCGTGGAGAGGGAGGAATTGAAGGCTAGGGTTTTCTAATTTGGGCGCAGAGGCTTTTTTTGGGCGCAAGCATATCGTTTTTTCGCACGCGCGGGTCGATGTTGGAGACGGATGGTGCTAGCAGGCGCTCCATGTGGTCCATCGTGATGTATATAGTTTATCCACACCATCCATTCATTTTGAGATCTACTTTTAGGGCATGATCCCAAAACTAAGGCAGATCGAAATCCCAAGTGGACCACACCACAGATCAACGACAAGCACTTAATCTACACTGTTTCCTATGATGTGGTCCGCTTGAGGCTTCAATCTGCCTCATTTTTTTAGGCTCATGCCTGAAATGAGGTGTCAAAATGGATGGACGGCTTAGATAAATCACGTACATCGCGGTGGGCTCCATAGATAAATCGCTTCGATCTGCCTCACGTCAGCAAATTCTGTGGGTCCCATCATGATTTATGGGTTATATCCAAACCCTCCATCCATTTGGCGAGCTCGTCTTAAGGCTTGGTACTAAAAATAAGACAGGTATAAAGATAAAATAGACCACACTGCAAAAAGCAGCGGGGGATTGAACATCTATCATTGAAACCTTTTTGGGATCACATAAGTTTTAGATCCACATGAAATTTGTTTTTACTCTTCATAAAAGTATATGTGACCTTATGAACGGTTTGGATGGAAAATAAATGTAATGATGGGCGTATGAAATTTTTAACAGTGAAAATCATCATCTCCACTACTATTTTTGGTGTGGTCCATTTGAGCTTTGGATATAATTCATTTTTTGGTTGATGTTCTCAAATGATCTCGAAAAACTAGTACTAACTTGCAGTATATTGGAAAATTAAATACAACCTTAAAGAACTCAACATATTAGAGCTTTGCCAAGCCCACATGTTGTGTATAATAATGATAATGCACACACGCCACCACTATACGTTGACCTGGCATATTGGTACAAGATCTAGTCCATTCATTAGAGATGTAGGTATGGCCAATGTATGAGGAAATGAATTGGCTACTCCCCCTGCCACCATCACCGTGGCTAGTGGTCAGTACTCTGTGGGCCCTACCATGATGCATGTATTTCATCCATTCCGTTCATCCATTTTTAAATATTATTTCAAGGCTTGATCCCAAAAATTAAAGGTATATAAATCTCAGGTGGTCCACACCACATGAAAATAATAGTGATTGGATATCCACCATTAAAATCCTCCTAAGGCCCATTGTACTGTTTGTTTGATATCCAATCCGTTGATTAAGTCATATAGTCCCAAATGAAGGGAAAAAACAAAAATCATCTTGATCCAAAGCTTCAATGGCCCCCAAAATGTTTTTAATAGTCGACGCTCATTCAACACTGTTTCCTGTAATGTGGTCCACTTGAAATTGGGATATACCTCTTTTTGGTCTCATACTGTAAAATAGATGGACAGCATGGATGAAACTCATACATCATGGTGGGGCCCACAAAGCACCGACCACCAGCCATTAGCTGGTGTCAGGGGGAGTAGTCAATCCGTTCCCTTCCAGTGGATCCCATCAGATCAACATAGTTGATTACTAAGCAATGGGCCCAACTTGTACAAGTTGAAAATCCAAACTTGAACTATAAGTTCCAATTTTTGACATATGACCATCTTGTCCAGTGACTCATTAGGTGGGCCTAGCGCATTTCCACCCCTAACCGGAGACCTGGCAAGTCATACTTCAAAGCGACAAAATTCTTTAATGATGTTATAGGGACTGTTGATTTAGTGGCCACGATGTCAAACACATCTTCAACCTGCAAATAGAAAACCATGGTTGTTTTGCATGAAAGCCATTGCATCCCCCATCCAACCATTGCATCCCTCATATATCTAACCATCCATTCATCTCATACAATCATCCAAACATCCATTAATCCATCTATCCAACCATTCCATCCATCTATATATCCAATCATCCAAACATCCATCCATGCATCTATCCATCCAACCATACTATCCATCCATCCAACATCCAACCATCTCATTCATACATCTAGTCATTCCATCAATCATCAAAACATTCATCCATCCATGCCATCTATCCATACAACCACCCCATCCATTCATTCATACATTCATCCAACCATCCCATCCATCCATTCATTCATTTATCCTAGCTATCCATCTAACCATCCATCGAACCAACCCATCCATCCATTCATTCTATCTAATCATCAAAACATCTACCCATCCATCCATATCATCTATCCATTCAAACAACCACCCATCCATTCCCATCCCAACCATCCAATCATCTATCCATCCCATCCAAATATCCATCCATTCCATCCAACCATCCATCCCATCAATCAATCTATTAATATCCATCTAACCATCCCATCGATCAATCTATCCATCCATCCATCCAATCATCAGATCCGTCCATCTAACCATCCAAACATTCATCCATCCCATCAATCATCCCAAATATCTCATTCATCGGTCCATCCATCCCATCTATTCATATATTGATCCATCCAACCATCCCATCCAACCATCTCATCAATCCATCCATCTAACTATTCCATCCAACTATCCAAGCATCCATCCATCCCATCCCATTCATTCAATGATTGGAGGTTGATTTAATGGTCGAAAGCACTTTGTGTTGTACGATCATTAATTGAGAGGTTGATCTTGTGATTGTCGGTGATGTCCAATATTCGATTGTTGATTGAAGACTTAATGAAGTAATGTACAATGATTTCCACAATCCGATAAAGGATCAGAGGTTGATCGAATGGTCAACAACATTTTCTATCGTTCAATTGTTAATTGGAGGTCGATTAAGCAATTGTCGATGTGCACCATTCCATCATCAATAAGGGAATTAATAACAAGATTTATGTTGGTTTGTACAGTTCAATCATTAATTGGAGGTTCATCAGATGTTCAACAACACTTCGTGTCGTCCGATTATTGATTAGGAAGTCAATCGAGCAATCATCAGTAATGTGTACTGTTCGACCGTCGATCAGGAACTTAATGAGCCAATATACGTTGGTTTCCACTGTTTAATTGATGAGCACACAAACATATGAAGGAAAACGATTCATAAGAGTACACGGGCAGATAATTTACGATGTTATTGCAAATACTTTACCCTTTCACAATGAAACTACATTTGTCGCAAAAAGCTTCAGTTGGTATTTGTCGCAATGAGTTAATCTAATCGTCGCTAAAACAAACTATTTGCAGCAATTTTTGTGTCGTTGCAAAAATTAATGTTTTGCGACAAGACTCAATTCGTCGCATAAAGTGGACATTCGAGATGACGATTGAAACGCGTGGCGAAACGTCTTTCCCGCCATGTAATTTTTCTGGAAAAAATTGGTAGGAAACATTTTAGTGACGATAATTATAACTCGTCGCAAAAACATCTATTATTTGTGATGATTTACAATGTTGTTGCAAATACTCTAACATTTCGCAATGAAACTACATTCGTTGCAAAAAGCTTCAGTTGATATTTATCGCAACGAGTTAACCTAGTCGTCGTTAAAACAAACTATTTGCAGCAACTTTTGTGTCGTTGCAAAAACTAATGTTTTATGACGACACTCAATTCGTCGTATAAAGTAGACATTAGCGATGATGATTGAAACGCATGGCGAAACGTCTTTCCCGCCATGTGATTTTTTGGGAAAAATTGGTGGAAAACGTTTTATCGACGATAATTATAACTCGTCGCAAAAACGTTCATTATTTGCGATGATTTACAATATTGTTGCAAATACTCTACCATTTCGCAATGAAACTACATTCGTTGCGAAAAGCTTCAGTTGGTATTTATCGCAACGAGTTAACCTAGCCGTCGTTAAAACAAACTATTTGCAGCGACTTTTGTGTCGTTGCAAAAATTGATGTTTTGCGACAACACTCAATTCGTCGCATAAAGTAGACATTAGCGATGACGAAAGAAACGTGTGGCGAAACGTCTTTCCCGCCATATAATTTTTCTGGAAGAAATTGGTGGAAAACGTTTTAGCGACGATAATTATAACTCATCGCAAAAATGTCGACTATTTGCAATGATTTAAAATGTTGTTGTAAATACTCTGACATTTTGCAATGAAACTACGTTCGTCGCAAAAAGTTTCAGTTTGTATTTGTCGCATTTTTCCCTGAAGAAATTGGTGGGAAACGTTTTAGCGACGATAATTATTGCTCATCGCAAAAAATGCTGACTTTTTGCAATAATTTACAATATTGTTGCAAATACTTTAATATTTCGCAATGAAACTACATTCGTCCCAAAAAGTATAATTCAGTATTTTTTACAATGAGTTGAACTAGTCGTTGCAAAAGCTACTATTTGAGACAACTTTTGTGTCGTCGTAAAAAACTTTTTTTTTTACGACACCTAAGTTGTCACAAAAAGTGGCTATTAGCAACGACTGGTTAAGATCATTGTAAAAAATTCGTACGACAAGTTTTTGCGACAAGTTTTTACGACGATAATTGAAACTCGTCGCAAAAACGTTAACTATTAGCGATGAGTTAAACTGTCATCGTAAATAAATCTATTTTTTGCAACGACTTGAAATGTCGTTGTAAAAAATTACATTTTCCAATGAAATTAGACTCGTCGCTAAAAAAATCGTTGCAAAAAGTCTAATTTGTTGTAGTAGATTAAGTTGATATTTGATTTTTCTCTTCATCTGGGTCAAGGTGACCTAATCAATAGGTTGGATGACAAATAGAACATTAAAGTGAGCCCTAAGAAGTTTTTAGTGGTGAGCATTCAATGGCCAATATTTTCTTTTGATGTGGTCTATTAGATATCTGGATCTCTCATTTTTCGGCTCATGCTCATTAATAATATGAAAAAATATTAGATAGACGGCTTGGAACACATATACCACCCACGCCGAGCTACATATAGCCACCTCACTACTGACGCAGTCAGTGCGCAATCGGCGTTCCAGCCTAATCAGACAATATCTGAAAATTATTTGTATATTCTACTCTCGTTCACGTGCCTTGTAAACGACGTAGCTGTCATGTATTGGACGTTTCGGCGAAAGCATCTCCAAAGTCAAAGCTCGTGTTGGAAATTTATTCTACTTTAAAAGACGGGTGTACATGTCACGTAATGCAAACAAAAACATGCCTTTCGCGGACGCGGTTCCCACCGATAAGCTTTCGCTGGAGTTCCTGCACGGGAAAGCTAGTTGGGGCCCATCGTGGTGTCTGTGAGAAATCCATACCGTCCACTCGTTTTGGTATCTCATTTTAAGAGATTGCAAGCCAAAAGCTAGTTGGGGCCCATCGTGATGTTTGTGAGAAATCCATACCGTCCACTCGTTTTGGTATCTCATTTTAAGAGATTGCAAGCCACAATGACGCAAATACAAGAATCAAGTGGGCCACACGAAAGGGAAAATTGAGAAAAGAATTGCTTAATGCTAAAACTTCGTGAGCTCCACCTTGATGTTTATATGTCATCCTAACCGTTTACAAGGTTATTCCCACTTAAATCAACTGAAAACATGGAAAGCTTAACCTGGTACAAAAAATTTTTTGCCATATGATTGAATGTTTTAACGGTGATCGTTTAATCCTAGCGGTTTCCTTTTGTGTGGTTCACTTGAGTCTTGGATTTGGTTTTTTTATTATA
The DNA here is from genome assembly GCA_030180095.1 of Magnolia changhungtana. NCBI lineage: Eukaryota > Viridiplantae > Streptophyta > Magnoliopsida > Magnoliales > Magnoliaceae > Magnolia > Magnolia changhungtana. The sequence continues at coordinate 6,090,574 of JASAUF010000426.1, read as the reverse complement.
TGCGCTAAAATGATCTTGTAAAACGGATGTACAGGATGGATATCTCACAAACATCAGGTCGGCCCAACCTACTTCCAGCGCAGGAAATTCATGCCAAGGGCTCTGGCAGGAACTCAGCTTGCGCGTGTTTGAGCAAGCGTGTGTCTATGCTTGCCACGTGCATGAACTAGGGTACAGAAGATTAGCAACTAAATTGGCCAGCTGCCCACCTAGCCCATAAGCCCTGACTTCGATCATAATATGGGAGACGTGATTTGATGCAAGAGGAATGTAATGGACCCATCACCGTCTTTCTTAGGAGATATTTACTCTGAATTCATGGAGCTACCTGACTCCTCGCAGAGCTTCCTTAATCTAAAGGATATAAAAGTACAAAACATTTTTAATAAATTTTAAATAACTTGATTGATGATAAAAATGAAATTACAACTCTTTAAATAAAGAACTCAAACATATAAGGAAGTTTTAGACTTATACTCCAACTCAAACACCCAAAAATCGTGACTTACTATAAATAGTAAATTTACTATTTACAGACAACCTCTATTCCTCCTAGACTTTATGGTTTTGGTCCAAAAATAGTAAGTACCTATCCTAGCCTAACCACGTTATTCTCTTAATTTTTCTAAGACCTTTTCATGTTGGGCATGACTCATGCAACTCAAAGGATCAAAAGTTATATTTTAACTAAAACTTACTATTTATTGTAAAAATGAAATTAAATGAGACTTTTAACCGCCGATCTGATGGGATCTCGCTAATTGAGTGTGGGAAACACCACGTAGCAGGTTGGTTGGCTTAACTAGCTTTTCCTACCCCAAAATCATACATAATATATTGAAAAACTCATCCTAATTTGCGAGATACAACTGTTTTAATGTCTTGATTGTTCAGATAATTTCCGCCTCCAATCAAGCCTTCTCTGCTCCATCTTTGCCATGAGAGCGTCTACAACCTGCTCTACATCATGATCCTATTGCCGAAATTGGTCAAGAGCTTATTGGTTGTTCATATTATGCCTAGGGGTCTATGCCTGACACTAGGCTAAACCAGGTTAGTGACTGACTGGGGTTTACTTGCGTGCGTAGATCGCAAATTTTGGCATTTGTTTATACCCAGCTTGTCACAAGTTGATCCAATGAATATGATACTACTAGGTGTCCGTACACTCATATTGAAATAAGGAAATGTACTCACAAAGCCCAAAAAAGAGACCTTGAAGATCATACACATGACCAAAACCATAGAAGCGGTCATCCTCCTAGCGTCACATGATAGTTAAGTATAGGCTATACATAGATGCAAGATACTTAGAAAATCACATATAACCTAGTGCAACGTAAAGGCTGTGACATCCAAGGAGACATTGCTAGATTAAATTGGCTATATGCAATGATGGATACTCAAGTGATATTTCAAGAGGAGAAAGCTTATTAGAAACAGAAATACAACTACATGGTGAGATAATGGTTAGTAAAATTGTATCGATTGTCTAACACATACCATGCTACGTGAAAGGTTATGGAGCTTAGAATTATGGATAAGTCCTAGAGGAGGGCTAGATAAGACCACTTCAAGTCTTTACGTAATTAAAGCAATTTTCCAAGTTACATAAATAAGGCACAAGGGTCCAACATCATTGACTACAAAAGATTCAACAATATTTGCAATTGTTTATGAGTGTGAGATAGTAATAACTATTGTTTGCAAGGAATTAAAGGCCTAGCATGTAATCTAATCATGTATTCGAATACAATGAACAATTCAACTCAAAAGCATGATAAGAATTACATCTACAAAAAACAATTGCAAAGATAACAATATATAGTGGCTCGGTTAAATACCTACTCCACTTTCGGCTGGTTCACTCTCATCGAGTTTACCTGATTTTCACTATCTTGATGGTTTTCAATAGGTTTACCACTAACCTTTACAATGGTCTTTAATAGGTTGACCACGAATCTTTCATCTTACCTAAGAACCCACACGTATGCACCCGTGTTGCTGGAACCCATGCATACCCATGTCGGTGGACCACGTTTCCACCCTTGTCGGTTTTTTCCACAGAGACCCAATTGGTTTTCTATCGGTTTACTAATAACCCCTATAGTCCTAATCCAAGGACCTACGTACACTCCTACTAGAGGCTCCCATGGAAACTAACACATACATACCCGTGTCCGTTGGTTGTCTTATACAAGAACTTAATCGAGTTTGGGTTATAAACTCTATACTCAATCTTACACTAGGAAGGAGTATATGATGGACTCTAAATTAAACTCTTACAACTTTATATTGAGCCTTATTGATGCACCTTTTATAGAGATGCTTCTTCATACTTGAATCAGCTTCTCTTGTACTCCCTGATATTTGAAGTCGATCTTCTTCCGTTTATTTGAATTAGCTACCAGCAAGGATCTTCTTGATGAGATGTCAAGGTAATGTGAGAGATGAATTTGCTACAACTATGGGATGGTTCCAATTGGGGATTGACCTAGATGGGTGTTCTAGAGAATGTTTAGACAACGATTTACCAATAGGTTTTAGTCTAATCTTTAGAAAAGGGGAGAGTTCCTCCACACTTTCATAATGGAGCTTGGAATGCTCATTATAGTGATTAATCACAAGAGTGGATGAAACTCCTTGGTTTGGAGGCTAGGACAGGGATTAAGAGTGTAAAATCACCTAAGCTCTATTTGCAGAAAAAAAGCCCATAAAAAAAGCCCAAGGTCCGAATGCCCAATATATAAAAAAAAGTTTACAATGGCTATAAAATGGGAAAATAACGACTCTATCAATAGGATTGAACTGGCCTTCGATAAGATTAAAGAATTCTTGAATTAGGCAGTTTTGTCGCTGGACAGTTTTGACGTCATTCGGTAGTATTGAGCAGACTCTTCGATACTATTGAGTCCTGTTGATGTCCATTCGATATGATCGAGGTCCGTTATGAAAATCCAAAAGTTCTGGTATTTTGGGCAATTGATCTACAGCAGCTCTAAAACTTTAATGTCTATCTTAGCACGATCAAATTAAGGTCATGATCGAACCAAAGGGTTAAAAACCCCAAGTGCAGGGTTGTGATGTAGTAAAAACTCGGGTGTCCAGGTCAAACCATAGAGAGATTGGTGAAAACATAACTAATAGTAAATAGGTTTTCTGGATTTTTAATCCAGCGAAGTAGAAATGATTTAAAATAATTAATAAAAGCGACTAAGAATCCAGGAATCCCAAATTAATAAAACTTGAACTTAATTTGTCTTCTCGAGTTGATAACTCAACTAGAACTAGATTTCAATCCGATCTACTAGAAAGATATAAAAGTAAATTCAATCTTAAATATCCAACATAGATTATAATCATGATAGGTTTGATCTCTCATGAAGATCTAGGTAATCAATCACATAAAATCAAAAACATCTATTGTACTCCAAAGCTACAATAAATCAATCAATTTTATAGATTGATTCCTTCTTTAATCTAGGAATTCAATCACAATTTAATATAAAAACCAAATAACTTTCATTGAAAATGAATTAAATATCAAATATTAAATATCTATCAAAAGGTTCATCCCTTAACCTTAGCTAAGAGATTAACAAAGTATGATTAACATCTTAAAATAAAAAAAATAATAATAAATAAATAAACTCAGATCGACAGATTGAAGAAGATGATCGACAAGATTCGCCTTCTCTAGAGCCTTCCCTTTAACTTAATTTGTGCTTAGAATGCCTAAGAACACATCCTTAAATAGGAAAAATCTGAACCGACTTATGTTGCATATGTTATCAATTGATCGGTTGATGGATCAATCAATCATTTTCTAATAATGTCCAATAACTATTTTTTGAAATTGATCGATCCAATCCGTCGATCGATCTAACACATTGAAAAGTGTTCAACAAGCTTTTGTCAAAGTTCTGAATTTTCATCAATCGATCAGACTCCCCCATTGATCATTCTGAAAACTGTCTAGAGAGTTCAACCTTAAATTTGATTTTCTACCGATCACTCGAGTGGATCGCTCAACGTGGCTCGATGCATCCTTGATTGATTGAATCCTGAGTTCGATCGATCGAACCTTTGTTAGTTACTTTAGATCTTCACTTCCTAATTTCAGTTGCTTTCACCACCTCGATACTTGATTTCTCCAGGTCTTTCGTACTTAATATCGTCATTCTTGTCATCTAAATCTTCAGTTCTTCATCATAACTTCCTTTTTAGCTTTAATTCCTCATTTTTATGTACGTACTCATCTTGTAAGGCCCGCGATCCTCCCTATCAAATTTCGATGACCCGTGACCTGTAGTCAGCATTTGCGTGCGACCCTAAGTCGCATCCCTTAAAACTGACTCGACTCGACCCGAGACTTGTGCCATTGCGACTGCGGTTCCAATGCCGCGTCTCATGCACCAATGCGATACCCAGGCTAGGAGCTATGGGCCCGTGTATATCTCTAGGAAACGCCGCACGTTGTGAATTTTGAGAGAATCTCTACCCACCTATCATATCAATCAATCAAGTAGAAGTCAAGTTGTAGCGCCTCGAAATTCGAGGACCGAGTAGCAATTCGGCTCCTGAATTACCAAGTGCCACGTGTGCATAAATGAGTCATAAATGCATACAATTATCAGGTATTAAAAACAAATGAAAAATTAAACTAATCATCATGAATATTAGATCATTCAAAAAGGATTCAAGTGCCACTAAGTTAAATAAACATCTCAACATAAATTCATAACTATCCATGGATAAATAAATCTAATAATCTAGAATGTCATCGCCTAGGGACTCCCTTCTACATGTTAATCCCCAAAATGATTTGGGCTTTGGCCCAATCCTGCAGCCATCCATCACGCTAATAAGGTCCGCCAAATGCTTGGAAATACGTTCATTCCTTGTCGTCGTAGGCACTGACATCGTCCAGTGCATCCTGTTCCAAGGTACTTGCGTCTATATCATATTCTAGTTAGTGTTTTAGAACACCGTCCTAGAGTGGGAGTGAGTAGCTAACTCAGTGATACCATTAACAATCGGTCACACAAATTATCATACATAGAATACATTTAATGAATAACAATTAGCATAAAATCCTAAATACTGTTTTTAATGCAAACACATGGCTCAATGATATGATGCATGCCCCTCACTACCAAATCTCCCTCAAGCGACGACATTTGACGTTCGCAATGACCAACACTCCCTCAAATTGTGACCTCGACTGCCTAATTGCCATAATAATAATGCAAATGTTATGAAATATGTTAGCCCGGTTGATTAATTAGGTTCATTCATCCAACAGATTGGGGAAACCAGAATACCCTTAGTGAAGTTGTTACCCTAACCTGATCGCGCGACTCAAGGGCCGTGGTCATATGACTCTTGCAATCCTTAGCCCTATATGGGGTCATCAATCCCGGAAACCATAATCTCAAATGAAACATAGTTAAGACTTAAATGTCCTACTCGCGGTCATTATGGTGAGGTCGTCACCCCAAGACAGGCCGACAGCATGGGCACAATGTCCTATACCATCATTCCCAACTCATAAGTCTAAGTGCTCACTGGACACTATGGGGAGGCTCATCACCCCAGCGTAGGATGACAATAGGGGCATAGTGTATCATACCACCATCCCTAGCTCATGAGTCTTTTTGGGCCATAAATTATAGCTAATAGTGGGAGCAATGATCTTAGGGTACTTCGGGTTCATATAGGTATGATCAGACATTGTTAACGTACAAGAATGGTCAACTTAAGGGTCAATATGCCCTTATGGGCTGAACTATAGCTAACTGGCCTGAGAACACTATCTCATGTAGTCCAACTATGGCCAACAACCTATACTTTAACTATTCAGGCTAGATTGCTCGCGGGCAGGTCCAACGAAAGGGGTCGCCCAAGTAATTCCAGGTAATTGGCCCATCCATAAGGGTTTATGCAATAATGCACAACATATATTATCAAATTCAGAGATAGTTCACCCATGACAGGCAGAAATCAGCAATTTAAGTACATGGATAACAATATATCAAGTTCCGCTAACCCATACGGGTCATGTTCATCATGTTCCAACATATCAACCATAAGGGTAGCCATGCACCAATATACAACAACTAGTCTTCTATGAGTTAATATAGATCACATAATTCAGCTAAAAATTGAGGAAATCAAGAAAGTAGTTCAAAAAATCAGCAATGTGACAACATTCCACGCCTTTACTCATAGCATAATTGACATGTAGCAACAATTCAACCAACAATCATGAAAAGGACAAGCTATATGTCCTAATGGGGGAGGGTGGTTTGAATAGGACTATGCCAAATTCAAAAAATAACAACGAAATTTAAATAAATTAAATATAGATAGCAATAGACAATCCCACAATGTTGAATTTAAAGACAACCTCAAATGAACGAGTATTGAGAGGTTGATACAGATGTTGTTCTAAGGACAACCTTACACCATAAAAACCAAGGGTTTATTATGGTAGGACAACCTTACTAGAACAATTTGTGTATCAAAAACTCAAACTGATACAGAAGAATAAATAAATAAATAGCAAGAAAAGAAATCTAAGCTATCATAACATTTTCCACACTTGCATAAAAGAAATTACAACATTTTACACAATGTAAAAAGGGAAATTACAATTATCCATAAAAAGAAATAAACATTCAATCCACAAGATAAGAAATTATAGTGGTTCACTTGTGTGTATACCAACTGTTTAGAATAATAGCCACACAACTACTCCACTCCTAATATCCTCACATAGTGGATATAAGCGTTCACTATGAAAATAAGTTTTTCTAGGTTCACCTAAAACCCTCACAATTGTTTCTTTCAAGGGGCTTACACAATTCAACACACTCTGAGTTTTCTGGATCACCTCAGACAAACCAAAATAGAGAGATTTTTCTGGCACGATCTCAATGAGACCAAAAACAGAATAATACCTTGATATTCTCCTTTAGATGCAGCCAAGAAGAACCAAGTCGGAGTAGAAGTTCAACGTAGAAGTTCAATGTCCAAACTCACTTATGAAATGGTTTTAGGTTTTAAATTGATTTTAGATTTAAAGCACCTTGGGCTAGCTTGATTTGATTTTGATTTCAAGAAATGGGAATACTTCAATCCCTCTTTCAAATATAATTGGAATGTAGAATACAAAATTAAATACAAAGAAAGGTAATAAAAGAAAATATTAAATGAGCACAATATAGCTTAAAAAGATCACTAACTTATCTCTCAGAGTGGCGTATTGGTTTAGCTTTTAATTGAATGAAATACTTTGAAATTCTTCGTCTATTTATAGGTGAAGAAATTATGTTCATGACTGGTCCTGTGGACACTATGACTGGTCGTAGAACCAACAGATTTTTAAAAATTTGAGCGCGACCGGATAAAGCCGTTCCATAACTGGTTGTAGGACCTTCATGACCGGTCGAGGGACTTCTACGACTGGTGGTGACCTATCTACTACTGGTCATGTGGAGCTAGATTTAGTTGCTGGACTTTGAGTCTAGGCTGCAGGACTGATCGAGAACGAGTCGAGCATTGTGCATACGACCGGTCGAGCAGTCTCCAAGACTGGTCGAGGCTTAACAAAAAATTTTAAAAATTTGTAACAAGCTTAGGACTGTTCGTGAAATTTCTTGGACTGGTCGAGCTAGTGCTAGGACTAGTCGAATAGAGTCTAAGACTTGTCGAGAAATAGTCTATTCACTTTTAAAATGATCTAAGTGAATTATGTATTCAAAATGACCTACCTTAAAGTCAATCTAGGGTCATTTATACCTTGTTAGTGATGTATGAACATTGAGTCTTCTTTTTCTTTAGTTAATAGTTGTTCTTTGAAGTTAGTGAGGCTTGAGACCTTATCATACGATGAAACTCAAACTTGAGGCTCTTGAAGCTTGAAATTGACTAACGTTGAAGCTTGAACTTGAGTATCAAAGTGTTGTCTTGACTTGTACGAAGCTTTGAAAATCTTAAACTCTTGAGATTTGAAAGCTTGAATTCACAATTGATGTTGTACATAAACATGAACAATTAATCTTACCTTTGAAGTTTTTGAACCAAAGACCCTTGTCCTTGAGAGATGCATAGACTTCATTATGTAGATGAGCTGGATAAGACACAGATTCCAAGAGAGGTTTTGACACTACAAAATTTAATAATATAGGAGCTACAAACCATAACACTTACAATCTCCTCCTTTGTCAAATTTGTAACAAAACACACTCCATACAAACATAAGCATTATACGCACAAAGAATCATGCACCGGTTATAAAAAATGCATCAATTCCAATACTCCCCCTTAACTCCCCTTCACAAAATAGAATCATTCACAATCAATTCATCCACAATCCACATGCAATATACCAATATACCACAATCACCATATATTAAGCATGCCAAAATTCTTCCCCTTTTTGTCACAATATGATAAAGGAAGGAATCAAGAAATAGAAGTGAAAGTAGATAAAGAAGGAAGAATAAGAAAAGTATTGATGAATAAATGATCAAGATAGTTAATATATTAAATCCATAAGCAAGTCATGTTCAACCATAATTAACCAAGTTCAACCAAGTACTACCAAGTTAAGCCAAGTATAACCACATAAGACAAAAGAAATCCAAGTATCGTTAAAATTATTACAAACCCAGATTAGAAAATACTAATCAAATCCTAAAGAGGGAGTAGGAATAGATGGAGCAATTTGATGTAAACACTTATTAATGCGCCTCATACATTTATATAAGCAAATTGTGAATCCTGGGTTACACAAATCTGAGCCACCTGTTCCTCAAGAGTATTCAACCTCTCAGCGAAATCAGAAGGCTGATAATCAAGATCATCAGCAGAGTCTGATTCAATCTCATCAAAAATATCATCCATGTTAACGTCATCTGGAGGTAAATCACCACCTTATTCTTCATTTGCAGCATTATTTCCAACAGTACCTACATTGACTTGGCATGTGGCGAACATCAAATTCATCTTGTTTATATTTGAGTTGTTGAAGATTAGGTGTTAAATAGGAGCCTCTCCAATAAGCATAACCACTAACATATGGGTGGCTAACTGTAACAGCTCGGATTTTTCCTAACCTGGAATTAGACATCCTTAGGCAATGTGTCGATCCTAACACCTTATGAACTGGTCAGAACTCAATCCCAAAGTCTACAACCGCATTTGAACCCATTTCCTTCACAAATCTCACCATTCACCACCTTGACTAAGTACCACCTCAGACAAAAATCTTATAAGACTAAATCCTTTAGAAATGAGACAAAGTAACTAAGTACTAAACTAGATTAGCTACGAAATCCGTTTGATCCATTTCAAATATGATCTGCAAGTCTCAAAACTTGTAGAATCATTGACGCTAGGTTACCCTAAAATCTAGGATCAATCTCATTACCCAGTTGCTCTCGGGAGCACATTGAAACTCCGTATTAGATCTGGACCGTACGTCGGAAGTCCAAATAATACGAAGTTAAAGAATTAGGACCGCCTCGCTGGGCTTGATAACCATCTCAGAAATCAAATCCAGACAGTGTCCCACGGCTGTTCGCTTGAGTCCAGAGTGAGGAGTGTGAAAATACTTGATTTTCTTTAAAAATAAATATCTCAAATAGTAATCTGAGACTTGTTATTTGTGGGTCAGTATTAAGTAACCTAACCGTCAGAATCTTCCAAATTCACCCTCAGATCAGGAAAAATTTCATAAACATATCCATTAACTCGGAATCTCCGATCGAGATCCACTGACCATTGAACTGAAATTGGTCCGTCACGTGTGATCTGGAATCCCGACTGAAACGAAAACTTGACTAAACATAGATCCAATGTTAGTGAGCTTAAGTCCGACCGCACACAGAAAAGGAGTCGCCAGAAGTCCTCCGTTGAGCTGAAACAGATGCCCTTTAGGCAAAACCCAAGTATACCTTGACCTTAAGTCTAATTTGGTGAGTTTTTAAGCTATATAAGGACCTTAGAACCCTTTCTCTCACAACCATACGAATTTGAGATTTGAGAGAGAAAAAAGAGAGAGAAAGTGTGGGAGATGTGGGAGAGTCTCCCTGCCCTTCTTCCCTGCTTCTATCCATGCTTCACCACTCCGTTCTAATCGCTTTCTCGGTGATTTCAGCTCTGTTTCTAGGTAAGAAACCCTAACCCTAATCTGATTTGGGGTGTTGATAGTTGTAGGTTATGAAATAGCTAACCTATTTCATTTTATAGGTTGCCAAACTGCCGAATACAGAAGCTTAGCAAACCTATCGACTCCGTTACGATTCTACGACAAAAGGTGCAGACTTTAGGTGTATAGGTTATGGTTTTCAATGCTTTCAATGTCAGATAATGATAGATTCATGATCTGTATGTAATTGCACATGTACAAAGTACTGTCTGTTTTCCATTTCGATTAAAGACATAGAATATGGAATTTTACATATTCTAGGTATTCGTAGAAAATACCGTATACGTATAAATTTTGAAAATGTGTTTGCCATGATTATTTGTTGTATGAATATAATATATATGGATAAAATACTTGGTGAAAGGACTCGCCATAATACATGATTTGCTAATATACACTGTATGTAGAAATAGTGTATTTTAGAAAATACCGTATACGTATAAAATTTGGAATAAGTAAATTTGGATTCATGATTGTGCCTGCCATATGTATGGAACATGATTGAGGTATGCTAGACAACCCCTTAGCGAAAGGATTTGCCCTAAATCACGCCACGGCCACTATAAGCTATATATGTTAAAATGTGTAGCCCAAGTGTTTATGGAAACGACTGAATGAATATGGAACTTGGATTCCTACCTGCCATGACTATCCGTCGTGGGTGTACGTGTGTTGTAATTGGGGCAACTCCCTAGTGAAAGGATTTGGCCTAATACCTATGTGATCAACATATGTCATGTATGTTCATGTAGGTAGTCTAAAGTGTTTGTTAAAATATTGAATGACTAATAGTTAGTAAATTGTAATGTATAAGGGCATTGAGATATGATTCTCAACTCCTGTAACTATGTGTATGCTTCCTTTAGATATCTGTGTGATTAGGAATTGAATATGTAAAAACTCATGCTTGTGTTGTACTTCATAACATGCTCAACTGATTGTATGATTTTATCTATGTAATGCGTATGTTTAAATTCATGTTTACGTTATATGATCCGTCATGGGTGATGGGGGAGTGGTGTAACGATTCTGTGCAATAGCCCTATCAGCCCTAAGCGGATATTATCAGACTTTGATTGTATGATTTGAATCTTGATCCATTACTGCTTTAACTATCTGCAATTGAATGTGATTGGGGCTATTGTATAGTCCAAGTAGTCGGTAATGCGATCGAATTCGTGGCTGAGATTCATTCGCCACGTTGGACGTGTTTGACGAACCCGAATCGTACGTTGCTTGTTGGCAGTGGTTAGGCCATACGAAATGCTTATGCACTTCATGTCGTATAACTCAACGGGCGCTCGTGCTAGTCGAGCTCATCAAGTAACCCCATCTGTCTTATGTATGTTCACCATGTTTGGACGCTGCTGCTTAACTTAGGATACCAAACTTACTAGTGAAAATCCTGTTAACTATAGTACCTCGATCTGCTAAGACTAATGAGCCGGGCATGGTGGTATGGGACACCGTGGTCGAGCTGTCGGCCTACACTGGGGCCATGTGCTTCCCCGTAGTGACCAGTGAGCAACTAAACTCGTGAGCCGATTATGGTGGTATGGGACACTATATTCGAGTTGTCGGCCTACATTGATAAGGTGATGGGGGAGTGGTGTAACCTTTATGCGTAACAGTCCTAGCAGCCCTTTATAGTGACCTCGAGCATACTCTGAATTTGAGATGAGCCTTAGAGTTTTGAAGTGGTGTATAGAGTATGAACTAGGCCTGTATCTATGTAGTGATGAATCGTTAAAGAGGTGATGGGGGAGTGGTGTAACCATTGTGCATAACAGCCTTGGTAGCCTCTGTAGTGACCTAGAAACACATTATCGTATGAGATTTACTAGGACTGATGACCCTAGAATGGATCATGTTTGGGAATGATACAAGGGAGGTACCTTAGTTTCCTAATACTGCTGTTTGAAATGAACTAATAACAACTCGGTAATCATGCTCATCATGCATTGCATGTGCCTGGAAGATGTGGAGCACTGAGGGATGAAAGCATACCGCGAACGTACGATGGTGTCGCATGAGGGTGGTTTGGCAAGGGCATCCATCATGACTGCATTCATACTTGCATTAATAAGAGTAGTTAGAAGTGTTTGACTATACTGCTTTATCATTACTGCTTGATTGTTTTGATAACATGTTAACCTATGCCTTATTGTTCCACTGAGTTGATCACTCACTCTCACGTTACGGGACGGTGTTGTACACACCAACCAGACTTGTTTGAATTTCAGGTGATGACGATGCTTATGAAGCAGAGCCGGACTACTACTATAATGTTAAGGAGGAGTCCTCCTACTTGTAACTCTCTTACAGGTCTATAAAGACCTGGTATTGTATAGACAAGGCTATGGTATTTGGAATAAAAGACATTACACTTCCATAACTTGGTATAATTTGAATTTACACTTGAAATTCATTAACCTAGTAACCTTATCACACTCTGGAGACTCATCACAGTTTATATATTTTATCTATCTATCACAGTCTTCCGCTTGCAAATTTAACTGTCTCTGGAGTATGATATGTTGTTTTGGCTTAATCTCACTCATGTTCACTACTCTAATACAGACAACATTCAATTATCATTCATTTTGTTGCATAAGTGATGCGTTGGAACTCAGGAGTTGAGTTTATGCTCGACCCCTGATTTTCAGGGCGTTACACTAACACAGTCATAAGATATGTAAAAGGGATATCACTGTGTCTAGGATGGAGATGGAATTGTATGATGGAATAAAAAATTATAGAAGGAAGACACAAATGTACCGAGATGATGGAATGCAAAATCGGAACCATGAAAGAGGTGAGTTTGGTTTTGTTACCAGAACATAGATAAAGATTTGAAATAAATATCCTATGAAGGACCTTGTATTTGGGTAACAAATACTTTGAAGAAAGCGGATTCCCATTTTGACTCCATTGCGCGTCTATATTACACAATGTTCTAGTAAGCATACGTTTTTCTGATTCAGATGGTTTAGCAACTAGAGTGCTAATTAGAATACCTTTATCATTGACAGGTATGTCCATTATAGCAGAGATCAAATGTCGGTCTATTTCAAATGGACCTTCTCCAATTGCAATAATAAATGTTAAATTATCAGTTGAAAAATTAGAAATACATGCAAACATAGCTTGCGCAATAGACCGGTATGCCGACCCACTCTAATGTAGAATGTTAGCCCATCATACAGATTGGAGAAGAGGACGGAGTTCAAACGGAGATATATGTTCAACATGAACAGGTTGTTCAACTATAACATTATGCAACCTTAAATCCTCTACATAGGAGGGATCATCTTTGGGTAATTGAAGGTGGCGCCTTGTCATATATGTCGATCTGAAAGTTGAAGGACCACGAGAACTTTTCTTTTTGCCTCTACCTTCCATTTGCAACTAGAAAATCAAGGAGTCAAAAGGTTACAAAAGAAGTAAAGTGGGTTTTCCTAAAATCAGATTTTGGAGAAGAAAACCCCAAAAACTTCAATGAAACAAGAAATAAATCACACCAAAGATGAAAAAAGAGTGATAAGAACTTGAATCTAGAAAGAAAATGGAAATAAAGCACTAACCTTGAAGATCTAGGAAGATGGGTTCGACTAATCAAGCTAAGACCCGTTGGAGAAGAAACCTAAATGAAGAAAAAGGGGGGTTTTCCCCCAAATTAAAACACTAGATGCGCTACACGATTGGTCGAGTACATGCTCGACCGGTCATGCCACGACTAGTTGAGTATGTACTTGACTGGTCGTGCACAGCCAAAAATGTACATTTTTTATGAAATTTGAAATTTTAAACAGATAAATTAGCAAATATATATACAATATAATACATAAATCCATGAATAATCAATTCAAATTGCACATACCAAGATCAAATTTCAATTTAGAAAACCTGCTTTTGTTGAGCAGTTTCGTGAAAATGTCAGCAAGTTGTGAAAATGTCAGCAAGTTAAGTCTTGGTCGGAATGTATTCCAAAGAAATTGTCTTTTCTTCCACTAATTCATGAATGTAGTGATATCTAATGTCAATGTGCTTGGTTTGTGAATGCTGGATTGAATTTTTAAATATATTAATTGCACTGGAATTATCACAATATAAAACCATAGAGTCTTGTGCAATTCCGTAATCGCTTAACATTCTTTTTATCCATATAAGTTGAGTATATGCATTACCTGCTACAATGTATTCAGCCTCAGTGGTAGAGAGTGATACGGAACTTTGTTTCTTACTTTGCCAAGAAACTAAACAGTTCCCAACATAGAAACAACCACCACTAGTTGATTTCCTATCATCAATGTTACCAGCCCAATCAACATCAGTGTAACCAGCTAATTGAACACTAGTATCATGTGGATACCAAAGACCCAGATTAGCTGAACTTGCGATATATCGCATAATCCGCTTAACAACAGTTAAATGTGACTCTTTAAGATCAGATTGATATCTAGGGCAAATTCATACGCTAAATGCAATATCAGGTCAACTCACGGTTAAATACAGCAAACTACCTATTATACTGCGATACAATTTAGGATCCACTTTCTTACTTGTAGAGTCCTTTGAGAGTTTTAGAGTCGTACTCATAGGAGTATTAAAATTTTTCCCTTTCTCAAATCCGAACTTTTTAACTAAGTTTAGAGCATATTTGGTTTGAGAAATGAAGAAACCATTAGGTTGCTGTTTAACTTGCAACCCAAGAAAATAATTCAATTCTCCAACCATGCTCATTTCGAACTTAAATTTCATAAGATCTGCAAACTCAACAGTCATGGTAGCACAGGTAGATCCATAAATAATATCATCAACATAAATTTGCCCTATTAAAATGTGATCATTATGTTTCTTTACAAACAGAGTCTTATCAACACTTCCCATTAAAAAATTATGACTTAGCAAAAAATTAGTAAACTTTTTATACCATGCCCTGGGAGCTTGTTTCAAACCGTAGAAAGATCGGTATTCTTAGGATCTTCAAAACCCATTGGTTGTTCAACATATACTTCTTCATGCAAATCACCATTTAAAAAAGCACTCTTTACATCCATTTGATATATTTTAAACTTTCTAAAGCACGCAATGGATATAAATAGTCTGATTGATTCAATACGAGCAACTGGGGCAAAGGTCTCATCATAATCGATTCCTTCAATTTGAGTGTACTCGTGTGCAACCAGTCTAGCTTTGTTTCTAATTATATTACCAAGTTCATCAGACTTATTTTTGAAAATCCACTTAGTTCCGATAATATGTTTATCTTTTGGTCTAGGAACTAAGTACCAAACATCATTTCTAACAAATTGATTAAGCTCTTCTTGCATCGCAACTATCTAGTTTTCGTCAGTAAGAGCTTCTTTTACGTTAGCCAGTTCTAGTTGAGATGTAAAGTCACTACAAGAAATAGGGTTTTTAGCGACAAAATAAATTTTCGTTGCTAAAAGTTGACTTTTAACGATGAAAATGTTTGTAGCTAAAAATCGTGGATGAGACTTTTAGCGACGAAAAGTTTTATCACTAAAGGCACCAAACAAATTTTCAAAAAATTCAAATGGATTACTTTTAGCTACGAAAATTTTCGTAGCTAAAAATCATAGATGAGACTTTTTGCGATGAAAATTTTCGTCACTAAAGGCTCCAAACATTTTTTCAAAAAATTCAAATGGATTACTTTTAGCTATGAAAATTTCGTAGCTAAAAATCGTAGATGAGACTTTTAGTGACGAAAACTTTTATCGCTAAAGGCTCCAAACATTTATACAAAATATTCGAATGGACTACTTTTAGCGACGAAAATTTTCGTCGCTAAAGGCTCCAAACATGTTTTCAAAAATTCGAATGAATTACTGACGAAAATTTTTGTAGCTAAAAACCATTGATGAGACTTTTAGCAATGAAACTAAGCTACGAAAATTTTCGTAGCTACAAATCGTGGATGAGACTTTTAGCGACGAAAATTTTCGTCGCTAAAGGCTCCAAACATTTTTCAATTACTTTTAGGTACGAAAATCTTCGTAGCTAAAAATCGTGGATGAGACTTTTGAGCAACGAAAATTTTCATCACTAAAGGCTCTAAACATTTTCGAATGGATTACTTTCAGCTACGAAACTTTTTGTAGCTTAAAATCGCTAAAGGCTCTAAACAATTTTTCAAAAAATTTGAATGGATTACTTTTAACTATGAAAATTTTCGTAGCTAAAAATAATCGTGGATAACACTTTCAGCGATGAATATTTTCATCGCCAAAGGTTGCAAACACATTTTTAAAAAATTCGAATGGATTACTTTTAGCTAGGGAAATTTCTGTAGCTAAAAATTGTGGATGAGACTTTTAGCGACGAAAAGTTTCATTGCTAAAGGCTGCGAACAATTTTTAAGGAATTGGTATGAATTACTTTTAGCTACAAAAATTTTCGTCGCTAAAAATGTGAATGAGACTTTTACCTACGAAATATTTCGTAGGCAAAAGTATATGTTTTTTTTTAAAATATTCCATAACAAATTTCCTGATATACACCTGTTAGAATATAATTCATCATATTCTTCCTGATATACACCTGTTATATAATAAATTTCATCATATTCACATTTACATTCACATTCACATCCATCTAAACCCAAACAACGTAAATTCATCTAGACATAAACTACATTCATCCAAACATAAATTGCATCCATCCAAACACAAACAATCTTATGGAAAAAAATAAATGAAAAGAGAGAACATATGAGAGGTGATCCAGACAAATGAAAAGAAATTCATAAGATTATTTAGGTTCAGGTTTAGGTTTAGGTTACAGGTTTAGGTTTAGATTTATGTTTATGTTTAGGTTTAGGTTATAGGTTATAGGTTATAGCTTTAGGGAATTGAGAATAGGTAAAGTTTTAGATTTAAGAAATTAGGTTCTGGTTCGGGTTCTGTATCGGGTTTAAGTTTCGGTTTTCAAGTTTAAGTTTAGGTTTAGGTTAGAGAGTTGAGATTAGGATTAGGTGTAGGTTTAGGTTTAGGGATTTGAGATTACATTTAGGTTTTAGGTTTAGGTTATAGGTTTAGGTTTAGGTTATAAGTGTAGGCTATAGGTGAAATGGCGGTGAAGACTGCTTGAGTTGAAGTCGGAATATGCCAATATCTCCTAGAGGGGGGTGAATAGGACTTTTTAAAGATTTATGAGTTATATTAAAAATTCTATTACTTTAATCCTATCATATATGCAATTTTCAGGATTACTCAAATGTAACTCTACTAGCTTCCAAGCCAGGTAGAGGATCCAATCACAAACTAATCAAGATATAGCAATATGCAACTTAGTCTATGTTGGATGTGACTGTGTATGTGTGTGAGATGTGATCAGATCTGTGAATATGAATGCATTGTCATGAATCACACATATAGAAAAGTAATCACAAACACAGTCATTTTAGAGTGGTTCGACGATAAGTCTACTCCACTCTCGGCTGCCGCACTCAACCCTTGAGTGTACCGAATTTCACTAAGGAGGTTTCTCAGGGTTCACCTCAAACCTAAGGTTTTAAATCGGTTCACCTTTAACCTTTACATGGAGATTTCTACTCGATTCACCTCTAACCCTGGAGTTTTACTGGTTCACTCCTAACCATGCTCTCCATAGAGCAAGGGTCCACACAACGCACCCTAGAGTTTTACTGGTTCACTCTTAACCAAATGTTTATGCTCTCCATAGAGCAAGGGTCCACACAACGCACCCCGGAGTTTTACTGGTTCACTCCAAACCAGATGTTTATGCTCTCCATAGAGTAAGGGTCCACACAACGCACCCGGGAGTTTTACTGGTTCACTCCTAACCAGATGTTTATGTTTTCCACAAAGCAAGGGTCCGCACAACGCACCCACCACGTGCACTCCCGCTGGAGGCCTCCTTGAGGACTTCAAAGGGTGAGAACCACTTAAGACCCAATCCTAGAAAGGAATGATCGCAAGTGTCCTCTTGGACTCTGGATACTTAAAAATAAGTTGATGAGTCCCATTTAGCACAATGTCGAAGATCTCCTCCTCCTTGTTGATGAAGAGTCTTCTACTCCCTTGATTCGCAACACAAGATAATATACCAATATTCGACTTCGGGTTGGGTCAAGGTGAAGATGGAATCCTACTCTCTAAAGATTTTCCTATAAGGAAGATAGAGTAGTTCAAATCTTATGCACTTAAGGCATCCCAGCTAAATGATTTGCCATTAAGGTAGTAGCTGGAGGATCCTTGAATGCGAAAATTCATTCCCCAATCAACTCTATTGAATATCAATGGTGAGGATGGATTGGAGGATGAACTCCCTTGAGAGAAAGGGCTTTAGGTATAGGATATAAGTTGAAACACACAAAAGCTCTCTCTTCTTTCTCTCACAGCAACAAAAGACAAGTCCTCTATATATAGGCAAAAAGTTCCAACGGATATAAAACGGTCACATTTATGACAGAGTTCAATATCATCGAGCGGGTTCAATATCATCGAGCGTATACTCTCGATAGCATTGATGATCTACTCGATGACTCGGACTCAATGTCATATGCTTTTGAAACTTCTTACCAATTGGTCGATGAATCGAAGCTATTGTCGATGTCATCGGATTTCAAACTCCGATTCCATCGATGACAGGTTCGATCCATCAACACTTGAAAAATGAGAGAGACTTGACTTTGAAATATTTTAGGATTTTAAGATTGATTGGGAAACTATTAAGATCATCGAAATTTGAATGTCGATGATATCGAGATCAGAGTCAATGCATCGATAAATCCAGCGGATTTGACTTTAAGCTTGCTAAACGATTTTTGTCCTTGTTTGATGCAATCGACTTGGTGCCGATATCATCGATATTTGAATATCGATTCTATCGAAGGGCCCCAAATAACCTGAAATATCTGCTGTAAGAAATGTGCGCCCACTATCGATACCATCAATCGACCTCCGATCTTATCGATATTTGAATTCAGATCATATCGGACAGTCATCGATATATCGAAGGAATTTGAGATTTTTATTAAAAAACAGGCGCACCGGAAATCTGCCTGTTGATCTTATCGAGCCACTCTCGATGGACTCGAGATTTGAATATCGATAACATCGATAGATGTATCGATACATCGATAATTCATCCAGATATGTTGTGAAGTTGTTGGACGTATTTAGTGCATTTATCGATGATATTGATAAGTGTATCGATACATCGATAAATCCGTCCAGATGAATATTTATTTGCTGGACATTTTTTGTCCTTTTATCGATAATATCATTAAAGTATCGAGGACATCGCCGAACAGGTCGATCATATCGAGGGTGTTTCGATAAGATCGACAAGGCGAGAAAAACTTAGAGATTTTTCTATTTTGCAAAAAGTTTTCTCACCTTAAAACCCTAAGATGTCTATTTTGTTTTAAGGGTTTTAATCACTTGGTGTTTTGGGACATGGGATGTGAGGCTATGATTTACACATTGTGAGCTTCCACACATCCGGTTGAGGCAGACACTTGAATTATTCTTCCTATCGAACTCTATAGATAGTCTAACCCACCACTCACGTAACTTAACAAACCAGAGCACAAGTAGGTGCACTTTCAATCTCCCCCTTTGTCAATTACGTGACAAAATACCCAAAACACCCTAGAACACTTCTAGACATACCCTAAATTATGTATACATGCATTTACACAATTTTAAAATTTTTCTACTTCATGTACACATTCTAGAAGTATCTGCTCCCCCTTACTTCAAAACTCCCCCTTTCTTGGTGCAGCTGCTCCCCCTCACACCTGCAATAACATTAGATATACAATTTTCCGCTCGGGGTGTTTTGAACTATTCTCTCCCTTTTTGTCAGTCATTGGCAAAGGTATAACAAGTGATATTGACTGAAGTTCAAATAACCATGTGGGAGCAACAACAGATATCAATGTATAAAGATGAAATCATTTCAAAACATACATTATTTTTAGAAGATATGAATGCAAATAAAATAAGCAATAAAGTCATATGCATTTAATATCAGAAACTTTGATAAACTAGGGGAGCTTAAAAATGACAGAAAATATAAGAGTTATACTTAGTCATAGCCAAAATGAACTGCCCAAGATCGGTAGTTATATCCATATTTCCAAAAAGTATACTGCCACAGACAGCAGTAGCTTAATAGTTATCCAACAAAAAATCATCAAGCCCAATAAAGGGCACCCAAAAGGACAATAATTGGCCCATTCATGGGCATATACAACCACAAAAGAAAACATCCTATCAGGTTAAAGAACTGTCACATACACCCGAGAAGGCGCAGAACATTCAAAAAGATACTAATGTTCATGTGCTGAGTTAAGAATGAGATGTACGTGAGAAAGTATTCTGAGATCAGTGCTATGGAGCAGAGTGAGATTGTACTGTGTCATCCCGTCGGCAGGTCATTAAATCTACCAATTGTTGCATAGGCTGCTGTACTTTATTGACGACCCTCTCCAAGACTGTGAGTAGCTCTTGCACTGATTGAACATCCCGCTGAATTGCTCTGATCCTATCAAGCTTGTATCTTTTTGCATGTCCAGGTCTTGACGCAGATGGGGCTGGATCGGGTCTAGACGGTTCATCTCCTGTCATCTCAGTTTCCTCCCCACAAGGATCGCCAACACTTTCAGCTTCACCTCCTTGAATGCCTTCTTCATTGTACTCGTGGTACTCCAGGTCCATTTTTCGAATGTTCTTTATATTAAAGACATGAACTGGAAGTACAGGATCAGTGGTAGATGGAAAATGAATCCTTTGACATATCCTGCTTATGATCCATGGATATGGCAAATGCAGATCTTTAGATGTATGTATTGCATTTACCAACTGGTTGACAATCAGTGATGAAAGGCAAACCTTTGTTCCATTTGCAACAGAGTATACAATCATGATCATAAGACTCATGAGATCGGATCGATTTGTACTCCTTGGATACAGATTTGTCATGAAGATCCCATGCACAACCTGAAAGCGGGGTTCCATGTATCTAGATTTTAAGGCATTCCCCTGGTGCCAGGGAATATCTCTATTATTGCACAGGTACTTGGTTACAATGGACCGGACATCAGGAAGATCGAGATTCAAGTCGGGAAGGCCTTCTGGTGCCATTTGCAGATTGAGAATGTCAGTCAGTGTGGCAGGAGTGATGAACGCATCATCACCATCTAGATAAACCATGAACGATGGAGGATCAGATACCGGAGAGTGACACGCTGCAAGGAAGTTGCGTGTTTGTTCGAGTTGATAAGGCCCTCTGAAATCTAGGATGGGCAGCCAACCTACTGCAGCAAACAGGGGTTCTAGATTGTACGGTGCTAAACAGACCCTGTCAATTTTTCTCTCATGAATCAGCTTCCTACCAATGTATTTCGCTGGACGTGTGGACTGCCTAGCTGGAGGAGGAGGTGTGGGAGAAAGTGTTAGTGGGTCAGACTGGGACTCGCTATGTGAGATTTGTCTAGATCTTTGCCGAGTGGGGGTCCCACGAACTGGTGCTCTCGCCCTTTCTCTAGAGGCAAGAACTTTTTGTCAGGTAGCTCTTGAGGATTCCCCTTGTCCGGACGCTATCCCTTTTTCTTTTCCCATATAGACAAATTTTTTTTTGAAAAACTCGGGAAACACGACAAAAACTCTACAAAATCGAAAATGCCTGAAAGAGGAATTGACCTCTTGTAGTATAGAAAGGTATTACCCGATTTGTGGAGCGATTTCGGTTAGTTCATCGTGGCTCCTAGTAATTTGGCCAAGTGGCAGAGTGGATCGAGTAGAGAAGACGACCGACAGACCAAGAAAAAATAACCCCTTTTTTTTTTACGCTCCGCAGACTTTTATCGGGCGCCATCAGTCGATCATATCGATCATTGTTTTGATGTTATTGAGAAGTTGCCGATCGATTCTATCGAGTATGTCCCTGATGCCATTCACGATTATGTGACTTTTCATATTCTAAGGAGTCGTCGATAGTATCGATTCTCTATCGATTTAATCGAAACTGTCCTATCGATAGTCCAATCGTCAATGAATGATTCTATATTTTCAGACCATCCTTCAAGTATGCTCTTAATATTTCTATGAAACAATAGTATACTTGGAAAAATTATGTACAATCACTGTACACAACAAAATTATAAACATATAAAATGTTTATATACAAAAATTTGAGTTTAGGAACCTTAGATGTATCATTTAAAGCTCGGCAAAACTTGCATCATTTCAACAAATATCCAGGTCTAGATGCATGACTTGGACTTGTCCTTCTATGCTTGGAATTTCAGGGTATGTGAAGATTAGTCATAAGGCAATTTTGTTTTTCTTTTTCTACCCATTTTGAAATGGACTTCTTTATCCTGTCCTTCATCTTAGGTGGTGATAGATGAGTGTTTCTCCTAGGTGGACTCTTGACATTATGTGTTTCTCTGATCGGTTTGAATTTACCAATGTGATTTTGTCCAGATTTATGTGAAGTCTGTCTAGGTGTTAGGCATTCAACCTCATAATGACCCGTATCACCACATAAATGACAAACAGGAGAGATTCTTATATTGCTTCTTGAAGTAGCCGATGATTTAGTTATTGGTGCTGCATTTCCTGTTTTCTTCTTAGTTTTCTCATACCCTAGGCCACTCTTGTCTTTTCTGGGCCTTCCCATCCATAACATCCTTTCGAGCTTTTCACCACTCTGAGAAAATTTTTAGTTTATTTTAGCAAGTTTTCTATATTTCTCTAAGTCATAGTGGAGTGTGTGATTCTCATTCTTGAGATGCCTATTTTCATCTTCTAACAATTCAATTTGTTTGGTAAGCTTAGATGATTTAATTTTTAGGGATATGTTGATTCTTTCCAACTTGTCATTATCTGCATAATAGTGCTGTAGATCATTAATTAGGTTTGAATTGATCTCCAGTGTATTATCCAGATCTTTTTGTAGTAGTACCTTCTTATTTTCCGAGATTCCAAGTTTTTTAAGAATGTTGATGCTATGAGTATAGAGTTGATTGTAAGCATCTTGTAACTTATCCTTTTCTATATCTTCTTCATTTCCAGTTTCTTCATCATCAGATGGAAATGATTTCGTGGCTTGCTGTTCTTTTTTGTTGGGAATGATCGAAGCAGTGGAGACCATGAGAATTTTCAATGATTTCTGATCTTCATTGCTTTCTGAGTCACTAGATTCTGAATTTGACTCATCTGTATCATCCCATGTGGTAACCATTGCCTTGCCCTTGGTTTTTTTTTTGTTTGGGCATTCGGTAGATAGATGTCTATACTCCTGACAGGCATAGCATTGATGTTCTTTGGTTCTTCTACCAAATTTATCTGCAGGGAGTTTGTTGTTCACCTTTCTTCTACTAGAGGGACGACCGTAATTCTTTTGAAAGAATCTCCTGAATTTTTGTGCCAGCAAGGCCACTTCCTCATCATCATCCTCTCTTTCACTTTCACAGTCCTCATAAGTTATTTTCTTTGAAGTTTTTAGGACTGTTTTTGGATTTTTGGGATTGAGTGAAGTGTAGTTCAAAAGTTTGTAGGGAACCTACTAGTTCTTCTACTTTCATCTCGTCTATATTTCTACACTCCTCTATAGTTGTTACTTTGGGATTAAACCGTTCCAGTAGGGATCTTAGAATTTTCCTACAAATTTTTGGAATCGGAACTTTTTCTCCTAATCCACCGATGGAGTTGCAAATGATGTTCAACTTCGTGAAAAACTCTATAAATGTTTCATGCTCTTCCATTCTGAGACTTTCGAACTGTGAAGTTAAGAGTTGTAGTTTAGACCTCTTCACAGTACTTGTGCCTTAATGGGTTGTTTCTAGTAGATCCCATGCTTCTTTAGATGTCTCATACATGCTTATTTGATTGAAAATATCTTGGGACACGGCACAGTAGATGGCGTTCATAGCTTTTGCTTCCGCAGTCTGTTTATCTTTGTCGAACCCTGTCCACATCTCTTTGGATTTGGGTTTTGTGATAGTTGTGCCACTATCTAGTACAACTTGATCTGTTGGCGACACATATCCATTCTCAACTATATCCCAAACATCAAGATCCAAAGATATCAGAAAGTAGTGCATCTGAGCTTTCCAGTATGCATAATTTGAGTCATCAAATACTGGAGGCCTGGTGACTGATGAGCCCTCTCCATTGGCCATATTTCCAAGTTCAGTCAAGATCACTCTTTAGGCGGTGAAGCCCTCAAAGAGAGACCCGCTCTAATACCAAATTGAAATGGCGGTGAAGACCGCTTGGGTTAAAGTCGGAATATGCCAATATCTCCTAGAGGGGGGTGAATAGGACTTTTTAAAGATTTATGAGTTATATTAAAAATCCTATCACTCTAATCCTATCATGTATGCAAATTTCAGGATTACTCAAATGTAACTCTACCAGCTTCCAAGCCAGGTAGAGGATCCAATCATGAACTAATCAAGATATAGTAATATGCAACTTAGTCTATGTTGGATATGACTGTGTATGTGTGTGAGATGTGATCAGATATATGAATATGAATGCATTGTCATGAATCACACATATAGAAAAGCAATCACAAACACAATCATTTTATAATGGTTCCACGATAAGTCTACTCCACTCCCGGCTGCCACACTCAACCCTTGAGTGTACCGGATTTCACTAAGGAGGTTTCCCAGGGTTCACCTCAAACCTAAGGTTTTAAATCAAGTTCACCTTCAACCTTTACATGGAGGTTTCTACTCGATTCACCTCTAACCCTGGAGTTTTACTGGTTCACTCATAACCAGATGTTTATGGTCTCCATAGAGCAAGGGTTCACACAATACACCCTAGAGTTTTACTGGTTCACTCCTAACCAGATGTTTATGCTCTCCATAGAGCAAGGGTCCACACAACGCACTCGGGAGTTTTACTGGTTCACTCTTAACCAGATGTTTATGCTCTCCACAGAGCAAGGGTCCACACAACACACCCGCCACGTACACTCCCACCGGAGGCCTTATTGAGGACTTCAAAAGGTGAGAACCTTTTAAGACCCAATCCTAGAAAGGAATGATCGCAAGTGTCCTCTTGGACTCTGGATACTTACAAATAAGTTGATGAGTCCCGTTTAACACAATGCCGAAGATCTCCTCCTCCTTGTTGACGAAGAGTCTTCTGCTCCCTTAATCCGTAACACAAGATGATATACCAATACTCGGCTTTGGGTTGGGTCAAGGTGAAGATGGAATCCTACTCTCTAAAGATTTTCTTATAAGGAAGATAGAGTAGTTCCAATCTTATACATTCAAGGCATCCCAGCTTAATGATATGCCATTAAGGTAGTAGCTGGAGGATCCTTGAATGCGAAAGTTCATTCCCCAATCCACTCTATTGAATATTAATAGTGAGGGTGGATTGGAGGATGAACTCCCTTGAGAGAAAGGGCTTTAGGTATAGGATATAAGTTGAAACACACAAAAGTTCTCTCTTCTTTCTCTCACAGCAACAAAAGATAAGTCCTCTATATATATGCAAAAAGTTCCAACGGATATAAAACAGTCACATTTATGACAGAGTTCGATATCATCGAGCGGGTTCAATATCATCCAGCATATACTCTGGATAACATCGATGATCTACTCGATGACTCGGACTCAATGTCATACGCTTTTGAAACTTCTTGCCAATTAGTCGATGAATAGAAGCTATTGTCGATGTGATCGGATTTCGAACTCCGATTCGATCGATTATAGGTTCGATCCATCGACACTTGAAAAATGAGAGAGACTTCACTTTAAAATATTTCAAGATTTTAAGATTGATCGGGGAATCATCGAGATCATCAGAATTTGAATGTCGATGATATCAATATCAGAGTCAATGCATTGATAAATCCAGTGAATTTGTCTTTAAGCTTGCTGGACGATTTGTGTCCTTGTTCGATGCAATCGACTTGGTGCCGATATCATCGATATTTGAATATCGATTCTATTGAAGGGCCCCCGATCATAGTTAAAAACAACGTGAAATATCTGCTGTAAGAAATGCGCGCCCACTATCGATACCATCGATGGACCTCCGATATTATCGATATTTGAATTCAGATCATATCGGACGGTCATCGATATATCAAAGGAATTTGAGATTTTCATTAAAAAATAGGGGCACCGAAAATCTGTTTGTCGATCTTATCGAGCCACTCTCGATGGACTCAAGATTTGAATATCGATGGTATCGATAGATGTATCAATACATCGATAATTCGTCCAGATATGTTGTGAAGTTGCTGGACATATTTAGTGCTTTTATTGATGATATCGATAGGTGTATCGATACATCGATAAATCCGTCCAGATGAATATTTAGTTGTTGGACATTTTTGGTCCTCTTATCGGTAATATCGTTAAGGTATCGAGGACATCGACAGAACAGGTTGATCATATCGAGGGTGTTTCAATAAGATCGACAAGGCGAGAAAAACTTAGAGATTTTCCTATTTTGCAAAATATTTTCTCACCTTAAAACCCTAAGATGTCTATCTTGTTTTAAGCATTTTAATCACCTGGTGTTTTGGGACATGGGATGTGAGGCCATGATTTACCTATTGCGAGCTTTCACACATCCGGTTGAGGCAGACACTTGAATTATTCTTCCTATTAAGCTCTGTAGATAGTCTGACCCACCACTCACGTAACTTGACAAACTAGGGCACAAGTAGGTGCACTTTCAATAGGTTTAGGTTTAAGTTAGGTTATAGGTTAAGGTTTAGGGAATTGAGAATAGGTTAAGGTTTAGGTTTAGAAAATCGGGTTTGGATTTAGGTTTGGGGTTTCAAGTATAGGTGTAGGTTAAGGAGTTGAGATTAGGATAAGGTGTAGGTGTAGGTTTAGGTATTTGAGAATACATTTAGGTTATAGGTTTAGGTTATAGGTTTAGGTTTAAGTTATAAGTGTCGGTTATAGGTTTAGGTTTAAGTTAAGTTATAGGTTATAGCTTTAGGGAATTGAGAATAGGTTAAGGTCTAGGTTTAGGAAATCGGGTTCGGGTTCGGGATCGGGTTTAAGTTTGGGTTTTCAATTTTAGGTTTAGGTTTAGGTTTGGGTGTTGAGATTATGATTAGGTGTAGGTTTATGTTTGGGGATTTAAGAATACATTTAGGTTTTAGGTTTAGATTTAGATTTTAGGTTTAAGTAAAGGTTATAGGTTTAGGTTAGGTTTAGGTTATATGTTATAGGTTATAACTTTAGGAAATTGAGAATAAGTTAAGGTTTAGGTTTAGGTTTAGGAAATCGGGTTCGGGTTCGAGATCGGGATCGGGTTTAGGTTTGGGTTTTCAAGTTTAGGTTTAGTTTTAGGTTAGGGAGTTGAGATTAGGATTAGGTGTAGGTTTAGGTTTAGGGATTTGAGAATACATTTAGGTTTTAGGTTTAGGTTTTGGTTTAGGTTATAAGTTATAGCTTTAGGAATTGAGAATAGGTTAAGGTTTAGGTTTTGGAAATTGGGTTTGGGTTCGGGATCAGGTTTAGGTTTGGGTTTTCAAGTTTAGGTTTAGGTTAAGGAGTTGATATTAGGATTAGGTGTAGGTTTAGGTTTAGGTTATAGGCTATAACTTTAGGGAATTGAGAATAGTTTATGGTTTAGGTTATAGGTCTACGAAATCGGGTTCGGGATCGGGTTTAGGTTATAGGTCTACGAAATCGGGTTTGGGATCGGGTTTAGGTTATAGGTTTAGGTTATAGATTAAGGTTTAGGTTAAGGTTAAGGTTTAGGTTTAGGTTTAGGTTATAGATTTAGGGAATTGAGAATAGGTTAAGGTTTAGGTTTAAGAAATCGGGTTTAGGTTCGGGTTCGGGTTTGGGATCGGGTTTAGGTTGGGGTTTTCAAGTTTAGGTTTAGGTTTAGGTTAGGGAGTTGAGATTATGATTAGGTGTAGGTTTAGGTTTAGGGATTTGAGAATACATTTAGGTTTTAGGTTTAGGTTTAGGTTTTAGGTTATAGGTTACGATTTTAAGTTTAGGTTATAGGTTTAAGTTTAGGTTATAGGGTATAGGTTAAGGTTTTAGGTCATAGGTTTTGGTTTTGGTTTAGGTTAAGGTTATAGGTTTAGGTTAAGGTTTAGGTTATAAGCTATAGATTTAGGGAATTGAGAATAGGTTAAGGTATAGGTTTAGGAAATCGGGTTCGGGTTCGGTTTGGGATCGGGTTTAGGTTTGGGTTTTCAAGTTTAGGTTTAGGTTTAGGTTAAGGTTTAGGTTTAGGTTTAGGTTATAAGCTATAGATTTAGGGAATTGAGAATAGGTTAAGGTATAGGTTTAGGAAATCGGGTTCGGGTTCGGTTTGGGATCGGGTTTAGGTTTAGGTTTTCAAGTTTAGATTTAGGTTTAGGTTTAATGATTTGAGAATACGTTAAGGTTTAGGTTTAGGAAATCAGGTTCGGGTTCGAGATCGGGTTTACGTTTGGGTTTTAGGTTTAGGTTTAGGTTATAGGTTTAGGTTATAAGTGTAGGTTTAGGTTTAGGTTTTAGGTTTAGGTTATAAGTTTAGGTTTAGGTTTAGGTTATAGGTTTTAGGATTTGAGAATAGGTTTAGGTTATAAGTATAGGTTTAGGTTTTATGTTTAGGTCAAGGTTATAGGTTTAGGTTTAGGTTTAGGTTAGGTTATAGGTTATAGGTTTTGGGATTTGAGAATAGGTTTAGGTTAAGATTATAAGTTTAGGTTTAGGTTAAGGTTCATGGATTTGAGTTTAGGTTGAAGTTATAGGTTTAGGTTTAGCTTTAGGTTTTAGGTTTAACTATAGGCTTAGGTTATAGGTTATATGTTTAGGTTAAGGTTTAGGAATTCGGGTTCGGGTTTAGGTTATAGGTTTTGGGATTTGAGAATAGTTTTAGGTTATAAGTATAGGTTTAGGTTGGGTTATAAGTTAAGGTTTACATATTTGAGTTAAGGTTATAGGTTTAGGTTTAGGTTTTAGGTTTAGGTTAAGGTTTAGGGATTTAAGTTTAGGTTATAGGTTTAGGATTAGGTTATAGGTTTAGGTTTAGGTTTAAGTTATAGGCTTAGGTTATAGGTTATAAGTTATATGTTTAGGAATTTAGGTTCAGGTTCGGGTTTGGATTTGGGTTTAGGTTATAGGTCTTGGGATTTGAGAATAGTTTTAGGTTATAAGTATAGGTTTAGGTTGGGTTTTAGGTTAAGGTTTAGGGATTTGAGTTAAGGTTATAGGTTTAGGTTTAGGGAATTGAGTTTAGGTTATAGGTTTAGGGAAAGGTTAGGTTAATGTTATAGGTTTTGGCATTTGGGAATAGTTTTAGATTATAAGTATAGGTTTAGGTTAAGTTATAGGTTAAGGTTTATGGATTTGAGAATAGTTAATATCAAACACAGTCATTTTATAGTGGTTCGACGATAAGTCTACTCCACTCCCGGTAATCGCTCTCAACCCTTGAGTGTACCAAATTTCACTAAGGAGGTTTCACAATGGTTCACCTCTAACCTAAGGTTTTAAATCAGGTTCACCTTCAACCTTTACAACCTACACTGAGGCCGACTGTTTATGCTCTCATGAGCAAGGGTCAACACAACGCACCCACTTTTAGGCACACTGGACAAGGATCTTCCATAAGACCCTACTGGAAGTTTTTAGACGGTTGACCTCAAACCCTAAGGTTTTACCCGGTTCACCTAAAACCTAGAGTTTTACTGGTTCACTCCAAACCAGATGTTTATGCTCTCCACAGAGCAAGGGTCCACACAATGCACCCA
Organism: Magnolia changhungtana; assembly: GCA_030180095.1. Lineage (NCBI taxonomy): Eukaryota > Viridiplantae > Streptophyta > Magnoliopsida > Magnoliales > Magnoliaceae > Magnolia > Magnolia changhungtana. The sequence continues at coordinate 6,060,606 of JASAUF010000426.1, read as the reverse complement.
TCACGTACACTCTTGCCAGAGGCCTCCTTGAGGACTTTAAAAGGTGAGAACCACTTAAGACCCAATCCTAGAAAGGAATGATCACAAGTGTCCTCTTGGACTCTAGATACTTACAAATAACCTGATGAGTCCCATTTAGCACAATGCTGAAGATCTCCTCCTCCTTGTTGACAAAGAGTCTTCTGCTCCCTTGATCCGCAATATAAGATAGTATACTAATACTTAGCTTCGGGTGGGTCAAGGTGAAGATGGAATCCTACTCTCAAAATATTTTCCTATCAGGAATATAGAGTGATTCCAATCTTATGCACTCAAGGCATCCCAACTTAATGATTTGCCATTAAGGTAGTAGTTGGAGGATCCTTAAATGCGGAAGTTCATTCCCCAATCCACTCTATTGAATGTCAATGGTGAGGGTGGATTGGAGGATGAACTCCCTTGAGAGAAAGGGCTTTGGATATAAGATGTAAGTTGAAACACACAAAAGCTCTCTCTTCGTTCTCTTATAGCAACAAAAGATAAGTCCTCTATATATGGCAAAGAGTTCTAACAGATATAAAACGGTCACATTTATGAAAGAGTTCGATATCATCGAGCAGGTTCGGTATCATCGAGCGTATACTCTCGATAGCATCGATGGTTTGCTCGATGACTCGGCCTCAATGTCATAGCTTTTGAAACTCTTTACCAATTGGTCGATGAATCGAAACTGTTGTCGATGTCAGCAGATTTCGAACTCCGATTCCAACGACGACAGGTTCAATCCATCGACACTTGAAAAATGAGAGAGACTTAACTTTGAAATATTTCAGGTTTTCATGAATTGTAATGCCCTGAAAATTGGGGGTAGAGCATAAACTCAACTCCCGAGTTCCAACGCATCACTTATACAACAAAATGAATGATGATTGAATGTTGTCTGTATTAAAGTAGTGAACATGAGTGAGATTAAGCCAGAACAGCATATCATACTCCAGAGACAGTTAAATTTGCAAGCGGAAGACTGTGATAGATAGATAAAATATATAAACTATGGTGAGTCTCCAGAGGGTGATAAGGATTACCAGGTTAATAAATTACAAGTATAATTTCAAATTATACCAAGTTGTGGAAATGTAATGTCTTCTATTCCAAATACCATAGCCCCATCAATACAATACCAGGTCTTCATAGACCTGTCAGAGAGTTATATGTAGGAGAACTCCTCAACATCATAATAGTAGTCCAGCTCTGCTTCATAAGCATCGCCATCACCTGAAACTCAAACAAATCTGGTTGGTGTGTACAACATCATCCCGTAACGTGGGAGTGAGTGATCAACTCAGTGGAACAATAAGGCATAGGTTAACATGTTATCAAAATAGTCAAGCAGTAATGATAAAGCAGTACAATCAACAATTCTATATACTCTTATTAATGCAAGTATGAATGCAGTCATGATGTATGCCCTTGCCAAACCACCCTCATGCGACACCATCTTACGTTCGCGACATGCGTCCATCCCTCAGTGCTCCACATCTTCCAGGCACATGCAATGCATGATGAGCATGATTACCGTGTTATTATTAGTCCATTTCAAACAGTAGTATTGGGAAACTAAGGTACCTCTCTTGTATCATTCCCAAACATGATCCATTCTAGGGTCGTCAGTCCTAGTAAATCTCATACGATAATGTGTTTCTAGGTCGCTGCAGAGGCTGCCAGGGCTGTTATGCACAATGGTTACACCACTCCCCCATCACCTCTTTAATGGTTCAACACTATACAGATACAGGCCTAGTTCATACTCTATACACCGCGGCAACACTCGTCGCCTCACCGCAAATTCAGAGTATGCTCGAGGTCATTACAAAGGGCTGTTACTCCCCCATCACCTTATCAATGTAGGCCGACAGTACGAATATAGTGTCCCATACCACCATAATAGGCTCACGAGTCTGGTTGCTCACTGGTCACTACGGGGAGGCACATGGCCCCAGCATAGGCTGACAGCTCGACCACGGTGTCCCATACCACCATGCCCAGCTCATGAGTCTTAACAGATCGAGTTACCATGGTTAACGGGATTTTCATTGGTAAGTTTGGTACCCTAGGTTCAAGCAGTAGCGTCTAAATATGGTGAACATACATAAGACAGATCGGGTTACTTGACAAGCTCGACTAGCACGAGCGCCCGTTGAGTTGTATGACATGAAGTGCATAAGCACTTCGTGTGGCCTAACCACTACCGTCAAGCAATGCATGGCTCGGGTTCGCCGAACACGTCCTATGTGGTGAATGAATCTCAGCCACAAATTTGATCCCATTACCTACTAGGGGGACTATACAATAGCCCCAATCATATTCAATTGCAGATAGGTAAAGTAGTAATGGATCAAGATTCAAATCATACAACCAAAGTCTGATAATATCTACTTAGGGCTGTCAGGGCTATTGCATGCACTCGTTACACCACTCCCCCATCACCCTTCACGGATTTATGGAATACAATTTAAACATGTGAAGTAATCAAAGAAAAATTAAATAAACAAGTAATTCAAACATATTGACAAGCATGTTATAAAACACAATGCAAACAGGAAATCCAAACACATACGTTTCATAAAACAGTAAGCGATTAAACTAAATAACTTACATGAAGAAAATCATACACGTCTCTAAGGTAGTTGAGAATCCCATCTCAACACCTACCTAAGGCATCATCATCCAAACACTTACTCTCACAAGCATTATCACAAACACTTAGAATACACTATTACAACATACATAATGTATATTAGCAAAACATATATTAGGGTGAGTCCTTTCGCCAAGCAAGTATTTTACGCATATATAATATATTCATATAACAAATAATCATGGCAAACACATCTCCAAAATTTATACGTACACGGTACTTTTTAAAATATACTATTTCTACATACATAGTGTATATTAGCAAATCATGTATTATGGCGAGTGTTTTCACCAACTAAGTATTTTATCCATATATATTATATTCATACAACAAATAATCATGGCAAACACATTTCCAAAATTTATACTTATAAGGTATTTTTTACAAATACCTAGAATATGTAAAATTCCATATTCTTCATCTTTAATCGAAACGGAAAACAGACAGCACTTTGTACATGTGCAATTGCATGCAGATCATGAATCTATCATTATTTGACATTGAAAGCATTGAAAACCATAACCTATACACCTAAAGTCCGCACCTTTTGTTGTAGAATCGTAACGGAATCGATAGATTTGCTAAGCTTTCATATACGGTAGTTTGGCAACCTATAGAATGAAATAGGTTAACTATTTCATAACCTACAACCTGCACAACCCCAAAACAGATTAGGGTTAGGGTTTCTTACCTAGAGATGATGACGAAATTATCGGAAAAGTGATTAGAACGGAGTGGTGGAACTTGTGTAGCGGTAGGAGATAGTAGTAGGGAGCTTCTCCCACTTCTCTTACACTTTCCCTCTCTTTTCTCTCTTCTCTCTCTAGGGTTTTTCTCAAATTCGTATGGCTATGTGAGAGAGAGTTCTAAGGTCCTTATATAGCCTAAAAAGTCACCGAAATAGACTTCAGGTCATATACTTAGGTTATAACCAAAGCGACCATTTTTCAGCTCAACGGAGGATTTCTGGCGGCCCCTTTTCTGTGTGTGGTCGGACTTAAGCTCACTAACACTGGATATAGGTTTAGTTAAGTTTTCGTTCAGGTCGAATTTCCAGATCGCACGTGGCGGACCAGTTTCAGTTCAACGGTCAGCGGATCTCGATTAGAAATTCTAAGTACATGGATATGTTTATGAAATTTTTCTTAATCCGAGGGTGTAATTTGGCCTAATTTTGACAGTCAGGTTGCTTAATACTGACCCACAAGTGACAAGTCTAAGATTACAATTTGAGATATTTATTTGTAAAAAAAACCAAGGATTTTTACTCTCCTCTCTCCGGACTCAAGCGAACAGCCGTGGGACACTGCCTGGATTTAATTTCTGAGATGGTTGTCAAGCCCAGCGTAGCGGTCCTCATTCCTTAACTTTGTATTATTCAGACTTCTGACGTGTGGTCCAGATCTGATACGAAGTTTCAACGTGCTCCCGTGAGCAGTCGGGTAATGAGTTTGATCCTAGATTTTAGGATAACCTAGCGTCAATGATTCTACAAGTTTTGGGTCTTCCAGATCGTATTTAAAACAATTATAGCGGATTTCATGGCTAATCTAGTTTAACACTTAGTTAACTTTGTCAAATTTTTAAAGGATTTAGTCTTGTAAGATTTCTGTCTAAGGTGGTACTTGGGCCTTTGTAGTTATGTTTAGTTTAAGTATTCTTCTTCATCACCTAAACTTTAAGATAGTCTTTAATGTGAAAGTACTTAGAAGGATTTAAAGAACGAGGTGGTGAAAGGTGAGATTTGTGAAGGAAATGGGTTAAGAAGTGATTTTTGACTGTGGGATTGAGTTCTGACAAGTTAATCAGGTGTTAGGATTGACCCATTGCCTAAGGACATCTAATTCCTGGTTGGCCAAAATCTGGGATGTTACAATCTGCCCCCTTAAAACAAAATTTCATCCCTGAAATTGCCTAAGGGTAATAAGGAAAGATTTAATTATTTCTTTTGCCTAAGTTTTATTGATTTCGAGTTTCTACGCGTGGTAGGGTATATACTAGCCTGGTTCATTTGAGTCTACCCCCCTTAAAACTTATTTCTTTATCCATTTCTCATACCCTGATGATTTGCTACAATTTATTTCTTTACCTCTTTGGAGTCTTGACTTCGATTCCCAACTAGTTAGAGTAAGCTAGTTGTTTTCAATGTTTGACCAACATGGAGAGACGGTTATAGTGGGCTTGATCCCGATACATCAATCATTTACCTAACCAAGGTAGAAGGCTCATCATATCCCTTCCTAGTCCTGATAGATCCTGGTCTTCTGCTTGGTCAAGTAGTGAGTCCGTTGGTAGTCGCCCAGGATTAAGAATTGGGTCAAGCCGCAAATGTTTCACAGTTGTATATTTCAGTAAGTCCGTAGTCCGATCACTCTAAAAATATAGGGAATGTCCATCATTGAAAGGTTCAAATGTCCTATTTCTTGGGTTGCCCATTGGTCTAAGAGAGTCCTTGTTATTATTTATGTCTAAGAAAATGGTGAATCAAATCTTACTAGATCATCCTAAAACGGTTTCTCATAGTAGAACTTGTTAGGGCTTCTATAATGTTCGTATTCAATGAGCACAGTTTCGATCCTGGGCCAGTGGGGTAGGGTCCACCACGCTTTCGCTGTGCCACCCAGATTAAAGAGGTGCATTGATTTGACCTAACTACATCTATCGGTCTCTGGTATTCTCTAATGTAACAGGTGGTCTAGTCTTAATTTAGGGGTAGTGGAAATCCATAGGTATAGTCCAAAGTCTATGCTTATACACTAAATGATTTCACACCCTTTCTAATATAAGAAATTGTTTTATAGCTTAGGGTCAAACGTTGTCTAATTGGAATTGAGTTGTACGGACTTAAATTCAACTACTCTCGAGTACTTCACACATGCTCATACTAGCTAAGAGGGTCCTAAGGTTCACATTATTAATTTGTTGAATTTCCTATACGGTCATGTTTGTCGAAATCTAGGAGCACCACTTTAGGTCTAAAACTCCAAGGGCCTATTTGTCTTAAATGGGATTGTTTTGCTAATCTCACTTTAGGATTGGGAATGACATGTTTGGTAGGAGGGTGGGTGGGATAAAAATTAATTTTATAGGCTTTGAAAAATGAGCCTTGTGTTGGAAGGTGTGAGAGGGGATTTCCAAATCCTAGGATAACGAATCTCTAAGTGTACTTGGAAAAGAAAATTTCGGGATTTACTTTTAATTGCATACACTCCAAACATGGTATTGGAAAACATAGGATACACCCAATCCAAGGACAATACCTAACACATGCATTTATTGTTACTTTTACAATTCTATCCACCACAAATTCACCTAATGCAATTTGGCCGAACGGGTCCTAAACATTCTCAAACATCTAAAACGTTCTACCAACTACTACACTTATCAACATGAAAACATAACCACCCTAAGACAATAGCGCATGCAAACTACAAGATAACAGTATGGATGACTAGACATCCGAGAAGATGGCCGTACTAAGCTCGGATAGAGCCATGGGAAGTGAAAGAAAAGGATAAGAGGAATGGGGTTTGATGGGTTGTTGAGTTGTGAGGAAATGAGCCACAAAGAGGGATTTGTGAACTCAAGACAAGTGAAAGGAAGAAGATGGGAGATGTATGTAACTGTGGAGGGCAGTTGGAAGCATAAAATGATGAAGGAAATCAATTTCCGGGAAAGGAGAAGATGGGATTTGAGGTTTGCACGATTTTGAGACAAAAAAGGGAGTGTAAAGGCTCAAATGAAAGGGAAATGAGAGAGACCGCAGCTGTAGGAAGGAGTTTTCGAATGGGTAACAGTGGTAATGCACTAAAACGGAAGAAGAAGTGATTGGAGGGGCGTTTTCTATGAAAAATCAGAAACTTTGCAGAGAAAGGAGAGCTTGGAGGGGTGTGTTGTGAAGGAAGTATGCTATAGGGGAGTTTTTAGTCAACAACCCATACACCAGGGGCTTCCCTTAGCCCCCAAACACCATCGGCCCGAGCTGTGGGCTCGGTCCAGCCTAAATTCCGGCGAGGCCTCGCCGACCAATGGTTTAGATTTTGAGGGCTCACCCCATGGGCGAGACCCTCCTGCCCCTCAGGCCCCAAAAAACCCTGGGTCCCACCCTGGGGCCCTCCAAAATGGTGTGGATAGGCCCCCGACTCTGTTTTGAATCGTACCAGGGCCAAATTGTAAACTTGAATGATTTTATGTGACATGTAGCATATGAATTTGGGGTAGGAGGAGCTAATCTATCCAACTAACCCATTTATTTAGTTAGATTCCAAAGTTTGGATAGTCACAAGTCCAATTTATACATATATTTACTATTTATAGTAACTTTTTTTGTAAGTATTATTCTACATCATTTATGCATTGGACTTTATGTCTAGTATGAAAGGACTTAGAAAAAGTTGAAGTATGAGGGGGTGAACGGAGAGAATTTGAAGGAATTGGATAAAAGGGGTTCTAGGCTTTGAGATGAAGTGCAAAGTGTTGTGGTTGACCCATAACCTAAGGGAATTCGTTTCTAGGGAACGACTCAAACCCGTCGACTGACGGCCTAGAAGTGGTTCGGGATCGTTTCACGTGATCATGGGCGTGTACGGTCCCAATCTCAGTGGTCGATTTCGGTCGGTTTCGCCGTTCAGCGAATTTGGAAAATCCTAAGTCGGTTTCTACGTTCCGTTACTTCCTCCTAGGTCAGAGTGTGTCAGAGTACATTGTGTGACCATAACCCAGGTCCGGTTTAATCCAAATCATGCTCTGATACTATCTTGTAACGCCCTGAAAATCGGGGGTCGAGCATAAAGTCAACTCCTGAGTTCCAAAGCATCACTTATGCAACAAAATGAATGATGATTAAATGTTGTCTGTATTAGAGTAGTGAACATGAGTGAGATTAAGCCAAAACAACATATCATACTCCAGAGACAGTTAAATTTGCAAGCGGAAGACTGTGATAGATAGATAAAATATATAAATTGTGGTGAGTCTCCAGAGTGTGATAAGGATTACCAGGTTAATGAATTACAAGTATAATTTCAAATTATACCAAGTTGTGGAAGTGTAATGTCTTCTATTCCAAATACCATAGCCCCGTCAATACAATACCAGCTCTTCATAGACCTGTCAGAGAGTTACATGTGGGAGAACTCTTCCTCAACATAATAGTAGTAGTCCGACTCTGCTTCATAAGCATCGTCATCACCTGAAACTCAAAAAAATCTAGTTGGTGTGTACAACACCGTCCCGTAACGTGGGAGTGAGTGATCAACTTAGTGGAACAATAAGGCATAGGTTAACATGTTATCAAAATAGTCAAGCAGTAATGATAAAGCAGTACAATCAATAATTCTAAATACTCTTATTAATGTAAGTAAGAATGCAGTCATGATGTATGCCCTTGCCAAACCACCCTCATGCGACACCATCTTATGTTCGCGACATGCGTCCATCCCTCAGTGCTCCACATCTTCCAGGCACATGCGATGCATGATGAGCATGATTACCGAGTTGTTATTAGTCTATTTTAAACAACAGTATTGGGAAACTAAGGTACCTCCCTTGTATCATTCCCAAACATGATCCATTCTAGGGTCGTCAGTCCTAGTAAATCTCATATGATAATGTGTTTCTAGGTCACTGTAGAGGCTGTCAGGGCTGTTATGCACAATGGTTACACCACTCCCCCATCACCTCTTTAATAGTTCATCACTATATAGATACAGGCCTAGTTCATACTCTATACACTGCGGCAAAACTCGTCGTCTCACCGTAAATTCAGAGTATGCTTGAGGTCACTACAAAGGGCTGTTACTCCCCCATCACCTTATCAATGTAGGCTGACAACATGAATATAGTGTCTCATACCACCATAATCGGCTCACGAGTCTGGTTGCTCACTGGTCACTACGGGGAGGCACGTGACCCCAGCGTAGGCAGACAGCTCGACCACAGTGTCCCATACCACCATGCCCGGTTCATGAGTCTTACTGGATCGAGGTACCATGGTTAACGGAATTTTCATTGGTAAGTTTGGTACCCTAGGTTCAAGCAGTAGCATCCAAACATGGTGAACATACATAAAACAGATCAGGTTACTTGATGAGCTCGACTAGCACGAGCTCCCGTTGAGTTGTATGACATGAAGTGCGTAAGCACTTCGTGTGGCCTAACCACTGCGGACAAGCAATGCACGGCTCGGGTTCGTCAAACACATCCTACGTGGTGAATGAATCTTAGCCACGAATTCAATCCCATTACCGACTGCCTGGACTATACAATAGCCCCAATGTAACGACCCGTAAATTTTTGTACAAGGGCTCAAGTATCACCTCGATCAGAAATCACTTAGGATTAAATCCTTTAGAAATTTAACAAAGTTAACTAAGTGCTAAACTATATTAGCCATGAAATCCGTTAGAATCATTTTAAATGCGATCTGCAAGACCCAAAACTTGTAGAATCATTGACGCTAGGTTACCCTAAAGTCTAGGATTAAACTCATTACCCGACTGCTCTCGGGAACGAATTGAAACTCCGTATTAGGTCTAGACCGCACATCGGAAGTTCGATTAACACGAAGTTAAGGAACTAGGGCCGCCTCACTGGGCTCGATAACCATCTCGGAAATTAGGTCCAGACGATGTCCCACGGCCATTCGCTTGAGTCCGGAGCGAGGGAGTGTGAAAACCACTATTTTCTTTACAACATAAATATCTTGAATAGTGATCCGGCACCACTCATTTGCGGATCAGTATTAAGCAACCAGACCGTTAGAATCAGACCAAATTACACCCTCGGATCATGAAAAATTTCAAGAACATTTACATGTACTTGGAATTTTGGATCGTGGCCCACTGACCGTTGAACTGAAAATGGTCCGCCGCGTGTGATCTGGAAATCCAATCGAGATGAAAATGTAATCCCACATAGATCCATGAGTTGTGAGCTTAAGTCTGACGTTTGGCTCAAGGGGGGCCGCCAGAAACCCTCTTTTAAGCTGGAATAACGTCGAAATGCTTATAATAGACGTACCCCTTGAACCGGAGTCTATTCCGAAGAGGTTTTAGGCTATATAAGGGCCTTAGAACAGCCCCTCTCACAGCCATACGAATTTGGGATAAAACCCTAGAGAGAGAGAGAGAGAGAGAAAAGGGAGAGAAAGCTTAAGAGTTGTGGGAGAATCTTCCTCCTACTGTTTCAAATCACCACACGGGCTGCACCACCCCTTCCTTGGCGCTTTCCCGGCGATACCGACTCCGTTTTAAGGTAATAAACCCTAACCCTAGATCTGTTTTGAGGTGTATAGGCTACAGGTTATGAAATAACTAACCGATTTCACTCTTTAGGCTAGAAAACTCCCGAATATGGAAGCTCCTCAACCCTTGTCGATCCGTTGAGATTCTAAGAAGCAAGGTGAGGACTTTAGGTGTATAGGTTATGGTTTTCAATGCTTTCAATGTCAGATAATGATAGATTCATGATCTGCATGCAATTGCACATGTACAAAGTGCTTTCCGTTTTCTGTTTCAATTAGAATTGTAGAATATGGAATTTCACATACTCTAGGTATTCATATAAAATACCGTATATGTATTTTTTTTGAAAATGTGTTTGACATGTTTATTTGTCGTATGGATATACGATATATGGATAAAATACTTATTTGGCGAAAGGGTTCGCCTAAATACATGTTTACTAATATACACCATGTATGTAGAAATACGGTATTGTAAGAAGTACCGTATACATATATATTTTAGCGATGTGTTTGTCATGATTAATTGTCATATAAATATATTATGTGCGTATAAAATATTTGCTTGGCGAAGAGAATCGCCGTATCTGAGTTCCCTTGTATACACTATGTATGTTGAATTTGTGTATCCTAGAAAATACCCCATACGTATAAATTTTGGTGATGTAATTGTCATGATTATTTGTTGTGTGAATATGATATATACGTATAAAATACTAGTTTGGTAAAGGGACAGCCCTAGTACACATTCCGCTAACATACGTCATGTATGTTGAAATTGTGCACTCTAAGTATTTGTGAAATTGCTTGTGGGTGTAAGTGCTTAAGTGTTTGTACCTTAGGTAGGTGCTGAGATGGAGTTCTCAACTACCTTAGGGTCACGTATGATACCCTTCATGTGGTTATTTACTCTAACCACTCACTTATAAAATATATGTATTTGTATCCCTATTTGTATAGTGCTCTATAACATGCTTTTTAACATGCTTTGTAACTTGTTTCATAACATGCTTTATAATATGCTTTATAACATGATTGCTAGTGTGCTTGAATTACCTTGTTTATCATGCTTTACTTCATATGCTATGGTTGTGAATTGATTGAGCTTGGGACTATGTTCATAGTCCAGACATCCAGTATCAGACTTAGAGTTGTGGTTGAGATTCATTTCGCCACACATGATGTGTTGGCGAACCCGTGTCATACTTCGGTTGGCGATAGTGGTTGGCCACACGAGGTGCTTCTGCGCTTCATATCACCCAACTTGTTGTGCGCTCGAGCCACCCGAACATGTCAAGTAACCCGTGTGTCTTATGTATGTTCACCATGTTTGGTCACTAATGTTTGAACCTAGGGTACCAAACTTACCAGTGAGAATCCCGTTAACCATGGTACCTCGATCCGCTAAGACTCATGAGCCGGGCATGGTGGTATGGGACACCGTGGTCAAGCTGTCGGCATATGCTGGGCTACGTGCCTCCCCGTAGTGACCAGTGAGCAACTTAACTCGTGAGCTGATTATAGTGGTATGGGACACTATATTCGCGCTGTCGGCCTACATTGATAAGGTGATGGGGGAGCGGTGTAACCTTTGTGCGCAACAGCCCTGACAGCCCTTTGTAGTGACCATAAACATACTCTGAAATAGCAGTGCACCTTAGGGTTCGCCGCGATATATAGAGTAAGAACTAGGCATGTTTCTATATAGTGATGAATCGTTTAAGGGGTGATGGGGGAGTGGTGTAACCTTTGTGCATAACAGCCCTGGCAGCCTCTACAGTGACCTAAAAAACACACCATCGTCTGATATTAACTAGGACTGACGACCCTAGAATGGATCATGTTTGGGAATGATACAAGGAAGGTACCTTAGTTTCCCAATCCTGCTGTTTGAATTGGACTAATTAATAACTCGGTAATCATGCTCATCATGCATTGCATGTGCCTGGAAGATGTGGAGCACTGTGGGATGAAAGCATGCCGCGAGCGTGAGATGGTGTCGCATGAGGGAGTATGTCGGTGAGGGCATCCATCATACCTGCATTCATACTTGCATTAATAAGAGTAATTAGGAGTGTTTGATTTACTGCTTTATCATTACTGCTTGACTGCATTGATAACATGTTAACCTATGCTTTATGGTTCCACTGAGTTAGCTACTCACTCCCACGTTACGGGACGGTGTTGCGCACACCAACCAGACTCTGTCTCAGGTTTAGGCGAGCCAACGACTCTGGAGGCGGAGCCTGATTATGACGAGGACCAGGAGGAGTTCTCGTATATGCAGTTCTCTGGCGGTTTCGACTAGGCTGCCAGGACCAACGGGTTTTACGGGGATTATTACTTAGTTTCATTTTCGACATTTTGTTTATAAAACAGACATGTATATGGTGACTCAGATGGATTCATACTCTGAAGAATGAAACGATTATTTTATTTCTTTACATACATATATATATAGTTCAGTCTTCCACTTGCTTTTATACAATTGATCTGGAGTATGAATTTCTGTTTTGGTATAATCTCACTCATGTTTATTGCTCTAACACAGACAATATTTAATCATCATTAATTATGTTGCAAAAGTGATGCGTTGGAACTCGGGAGTTGAGTTACACTTGACCCCCGATTTTCAGGTTGTTACACCCAATCACATTCAATTGCAGATAGGTAAAGTAGTAATGGATCAAGATTCAAATCATACAACTAAAGTCTGATAATATCCGCTTAGGGCTGCCAGGGCTGTTGTACACACTTGTTACACCACTCCCCCATCACCCTTCACGGATTTATGGAATACAATTTAAACATGGGAAGTAATTAGAGCAGAATTAAATAAACAGGTAATTCAAATATATTAACAAGCATGTTATAAAACACAATGCAAACAGGAAATCCAAACACATACGTTTCATAAAAACAGTAAGCGATTAAACTAAATAACTTACATGAAGGAAATCATACATGTCTCTAAGGTAGTTAAGAATCCCATCTCAACACCTACCTAAGGCATCATCATCCAAACACTTACTCTCACAAGCATTATCACAAACACTTAGAATACACTATTACAACATACATAGTATATATTAGTAAAACATATATTAGGGTGAGTTCTTTCGCCAAGCAAGTATTTTATGCATATATAATATATTTATACAGTAAATAATTATGGCAAACACATCTCCAAAATTTATACGTACACGGTACTTTCTAGAATACACTATTTCTACATACATAGTGTATATTAGCAAATCATGTATTATGGCAAGTCCTTTCACCAACTAAGTATTTTATCCATATATATTATATTCATACAACAAATAATCATGGCAAACACATTTCCAAAATTTATACATATACGGTATTTTCTACGAATACCTAGAATATGTAAACTTCCATATTCTTCATCTTTAATCAAAACGGAAAATAGACAACACTTTGTACATGTGCAATTACGTGCAGATCATGAATCTATCATTATCTGACATTGAAAATGTTGAAAATCATAACCTGTATACCTAAAGTCCACACCTTTTGTCATAGAATCGTAACAGAGTTGATAGATTTGCTAAGCTTTCATATACGGTAGTTTGGCAACCTATAGAACGAAATAGGTTAGCTATTTCATAACCTACAACCTACACAACCCCAAAACAGATTTTCTACGAATACCTAGAATATGTAAACTTCCATATTCTTCATCTTTAATTGAAACGGAAAATAGACAACACTTTGTACATGTGCAATTACATGCAGATCATGAATCTATCATTATCTAACATTGAAAATGTTGAAAATCATAACCTGTACACCTAAAGTCCACAACTTTTGTCGTAGAATCGTAACAGAGTCGATGGATTTGCTAAGCTTTCATATACGGTAGTTTGGCAACCTATAGAACGAAAGAGGTTAGCTATTTCATAACCTACAACCTACACAACCCCAAAACAGATTAGGGTTAGGGTTTCTCACCTAGAGATGACGCCGGAATCGCCGGGAAAGCGATTAGAACGGAGTGGTGGAGCTTGTGTAGCGGTAGGAGATAGTAGTAGGGAGCTTCTCCCACTTCTCTCACACTTTCTCTCACTTTTCTCTTTTCTCTCTCTAGGGTTTCTCACAAATTCGTATGGCTGTGAGAGAGAGAGAGAGAGAGAGAGTTCTAAGGTTCTTATATAGCCTAAAAAGTCACCGAAATAGACTTCAGGTCAAGGTATACTTAGGTTATAACCAAAGCGACCATTTTTTAGCTCAACGGAGGACTTCTGGCGGCCCCTTTTCTGTGTACGGTCGGACTTAAGCTCACTAACACTGGATCTAGGTTTAGTTAAGTTTTCGTTCTGGTCGGATTTCCAGATCGCATGTGGTGAACTAGTTTTAGTTCAACGGTCAACGGATCTCGATCAGAAATTCTAAGTACATGGATATATTTATGAAATTTTTCCTAATCCAAGGGTGTAATTTGGCCTGATTCTAATGGTCAGGTTTCTTAATACTGACCCGCAAGTGACAAGTCTCAGATTACTATTTAAGATATTTATTTGTAAAGAAAAATAAGGGTTGTCACTCTCCTCGCTCCGGACTCAAGTAAACAGCCGTGGGACACTGCCTGGATTTGATTTTCAAGATGGTTGTCAAGCCCAGCATAGCGGTCCTAATTCCTTAACTTTGTATTATTTGGACTTCCAACGTGTGGTCCAGATCTGATACAGAGTTTCAACGTGCTCCCGTGAGCAGTAGGGTAATGAGTTTGATCCTAAATTTTACGGTAACCTAGCGTCAATGATTCTACAAGTTTTGGGTCTTGCAGATCGTATTTAAAGTAATTCTAGTAGATTTCATGGCTAATTTAGTTTAGTACTTAGTTAACTTTGTCAAATTTCTAAAGGATTTAGTCCTGTAAGATTTCTGTCTGAGGTGGTACTTAGGCCTTTGTAGTTATGTTTGGTTTATGTATTCTTCTTCATCACCTAAACTTTAAGATAGTGTTTAATGTGAAAGTACTTAGAAGGATTTAAAGAACGAGGTGGTGAAAGGTGAGATTTGTGAAGGAAATGGGTTAAGAAGCGATTTTAGACTATGGGATTGAGTTCTGACAAGTTAATCAGGTGTTAGGATCAACCCATTACCTAAGGACGTCTAATTCTAGGTTGACAAAAATTCGGAATGTTACGTGAATGATCAGGGAACCATCGAGATCATCGAAATTTGAATGTCGATGATATCGAGATCAGAGTTGAGGCATCGATAAATCCAACTGATTTGTCTTTGAGCTTGCTAGACAGTTTATGACCTTGTTCGATGTAATCGACCTAGTGCCGATATCATAGATATTTGAATATCGTTTCTATCGAAGGGCCCCCGATCATAGTTAAAAACAGCTTGAAATATCTGCTGTGAGAAATGAGTGCCCTCGATCGATATCATCGATGGACTTCCGATGTTATCGATATTTGATTTCAGATCATATAAGAAGAGCATCAATATATCGAAGGAATTTGACATTTTCATTAAAAAAATAGGGACGCCAGAAATCTGCCTGTCGATCTTATCGAGCCACTCTCGATGGACTCGAGATTTGAATATCGATGATATCATAGGTGTATCGATACATCGATAATTCGTCCAGATATATTGTGAAGTTGGTCGACATATTTAGTGCTTATATCGATGATATCGATGGGTGTATTGATACATCGATAAATCTGTCTAGATGAATATTTAGTTGCTAGACACTTTTGGTCCTCACATCTATTATATCATTAAGGTATCGAGGACATCGACAGCGCAGGTCGATCATATTGAGGGTGTTTCGATAAAATCGACAAGGCGAGAAAAACTTAGAGATTTTCCTATTTTGTAAAAAGTTTTCTCACCTTAAAACCTTATGATTTTTAGCTTATTTTTAAGGGTTTTCTTTACCTGCTGTTTTGGGTCATGGGATGTGAGGCTTCAGTTTTACCTATAACGAGCTTGCACACATCCGGTTGAGGCAGATGCTTGAATTGATCTTCCTATCAGGCTCTGCAGACACTCTGACTTAATATTCATGTAACTTGACAAACCAGGGCACTTTCATACATATCATCCCCACCGACCATCTCCTTGTTGAGACAAGTGTAAGGTCCACCCTTGACATTAGTGTATCATCTAGGCCATCCGTTGTTTAGTAGATCATCACCACTTGCTGTAGATGGAAGAATATGTGCTATCAGGTTTGGTACATCCATTGTTTAGTACATCATCACCTCTTACCGTAGATGGAAGAGTATGTGCTATCAGGTTTAGTAGATCCATTATTTAGTACACATCACCCCCTTGCCATAGATGGAAGAGTATGTGGTGTCAGATTTGGTATATTCACTGTTTAGAGCTTATCTCGATTCGTGGGTTAGATCTACCATCCTTGTAGGGGACCCCACCTTAAGACATATGATATGATAATACCTTAAGTAGGCTAGATAGCCTAACATGAACCATTCCATATAGACTTCTATATGTCTAGTGGGGTGTATTGTTCAGCCCCTACTCTTGTAAGTGACATACCGGTTAATATTGATCATCGCCTACTATATCTGATAATCATGCTAGTGTACTTAGTTTAGTAGGACACAATGAGAACATGCTTAGTATAACATCATGATACATGCCCATACACATCATTTGTATGCATGTTATAAGGAGTGATTAATCATAGCATATGTCATTGGGCTGAGATGTTTATAGGACTCCCTATGAGACAGAGTCACCCCACATGATCTAGTGGTAAGCGCAGGTTTGATGCATGACTGGATGGTATGAATCATACATCTCCCATTTGTGTGACATGATCACTTAGCGCCCTAGCGATATTAGGGTTGCAGTCTCCATAGGCACATCGTGGATAGTCATATTGGATACCAGAAATATTTGGTTCTAGCATATGAGCACTTTGGATGTCCGTGGGTGAAAGCCCTTATACCCTTATAGTAGCAAGAGGTTGCTTCAACGTCTAGACCGAGTGGATACATGAACGTCAAATACCAGTAGGCCATGTCTTCCACTATCTCATGGTCGGTTGGAAGGCGGTGTAGCCTTATTTGCCCGAGTGAGGGGGCTGTAAGCTAGGCTGAGTATGACCAGCTCATAAATGGGTTGGCTATTGACAAGACAGGTAGGTCTTGGCAGACTACTGGTTAGGCGGATGTGAGATCTTTTCCTCTTGCTGTTTGTGCGGTTAGAGAGGTGGTAGCCAGTGTGGAGTGTACTAGACCCCAGTCATATTTCAAAGATGAACTGTACTGATATATGTACTTGATGAGGACTAACATGCTTATGTTGCATCTTACATATGTCATTGACCACATAGGTCTTGCATCGCATAGCCTTGGTATGGCTGATAACATTCATGGACTTACTAGTATTTTAACTTACTCTGATATTTATTTGCTTGGCACATGCATTGCACACATGCACCACCCTCTGAGCTTCTTAGTAAGCTTATGCATGACGGTTGCATGCAGGTGACGTTAGATCAGAGAAGTAATGAGGTAGGTGCTTGTGGCAGATCATTTTTAGAGATTTTGTTATTTAGGTATTTCCCTTTTAACACTATTATGTAATGTTTATATTAGTGGATATATGGTGATGATGTTGTTTTGTGACTTGGTTATGCTTGTGGTTATGCTCCTTTATAAAATTTATATTGAAAATCCTCCTTGTAGGATCCCATGATCGAAATCTGGCATATGAGTGCTAGGATCCGAGAATGGGGTACTACGAAGGCTGTCGACGCTGGATTCGGTGATCGGGAATTCTGTGAGCCTAGTTTCTGAGTTTGGGGCGTGACACTATGAGTAGGGCGTTGACCCTTTTGAACTGTACAGATGATGCATGTGATGTACAGATTGAAGACCTAAAGGACCATCTCCCTATGGAAGATTACACTAAAAGAATAAGAAGATAACTTTATAATTTAGTTTTATACTTCTGCTGCGAGCTGGATAATGTAATGAGCTCCCATTGAGAAGGCATTTGATTATTTACTGAATTCTTTTACTCTGATTAAATAATCAATATAGTTGATTTTATCCTCATGAATGTTACCTTCATGAATGTATCTGGATGTGATCTAAATCTAGATAGAAAAAAATAATAAGATGCAAATTTTAAAGCATCTAGTTTATACATTATTAACACCCGATTCTCTTGGGCACGAGTATAAACTCTGGTCATGAAAATTTGGGATGTTACAAGAGCATTCCAAACTAGTTCTTTAGTGGCTTACGATATGGTCTTCCTCCAACCTTCATAGTTCATGTCGTGGAGTCAGGATCTCAACATCGAATCTTTAGGTTCCAATTAGAATATTGACCTGCCTGTAATGGTCGTGCCTGATCAGTGAGACCGAGCTCCCTGGATGGAGCTTATTTGGCTTCAGGGATGACCATCATCTTCATCTTATCACATGGTGCAGGGCTTCCCTGAGTGTAGCAACTTATTGTCTTATCCTGTACTGAGTCATACCTTGGGGGCCCTTACCAAGAGATTATCCGATCAACAGCTCGAAAATGGATGGGGACCATGGAAGAGCTCGGTGTCTGATGAAAGTGGAGATACTTTATCTTCTAATGGTCGAGTTCGAGGAATAAGCGGGTTTCCCTATAGTGGATTATTACTTTCTAGCCGTTGAGGAGTTCCTTGGTCATGCTCGGCACTAGCTGACCATGCGACGTGCACAGATGTCCAAGCTGTCCTCTTTCCCTTTTGGCCTATCCATTTTTACCCATAACAATGTTAACAATAGAGTGACTTGTATAGGCAATTAAAAATATTATTTAGAAATATGGAAAGAGGTGGGAATTATTTGACATATAGTGAAAAGAAAAGGTGGTATATGTCCAAACTCCAGAAAAGAAAACCACTCAAAGTGATCACCCTGTCTTTGAGTATACAAAGGTTAGGTGTGAAATTATGGTAAGGACCACTACAGTAGAAGTAGGATTAAGTCATAGTGTCCCAGAGGGGGGTGAATAGGACTTTTATAAAATTTTATGTCAATTTGAAATCCTATTAACCTAATATTGATCTAATAAGCAATCATCAAGATATATTCATTTCAACTCTAATGGCTTCCAAGCTAAGTAGAGGATCTAATTACAAGACTGCTCAGTATTTAAACAAGATATAACAATTAGCCTATGATGATGGATGAATTATGTGAAAGTGTGTGGGATGTGATTCTTATCAGTTCTAGATAATCATGTTATCATGCTTCATGTGAACATTCAAAGTAAACACAGTAAAAGAATATGAAAATAGCAATCCCAAACACAGTCATTTATAGTGGTTCCATTATGTGCCTACTCTACTCCTGATGGATGCACTTATCCCTTGAGTGTATCGGATTTTGTTAACGGAGATTTCAAATCAGGTTCACCTCAAACCTTTACAACCTACACAAGGTTGACTCTAGGACCTACACAAGGTACCTAAACATGCTTACATAAGGCAAACATTTATGCCCTACACAAGAGCAAATGTCTTACACAAAGCACCTAGGTTTTATGCCTTACACAAGAGCAAATGATCCACACAAGGAACCTAAGTTTAGACCACACAAGTCAAGGATCCACACAAGGATCCTAGTTTAGGCCATACAGGCCAATGATCCACACGAGGACTCTAGTTTAGGCTACACAGGCCAAGGACCTACACAAAGACTCTAGTGTAGGCTACACAGGACAAGGACCTACACAAAGGACTTGAGTTTATGCCCTACACAAGAGTAAAGGTCCTACACTAAAATCTTAAACGTACTCTCCCATCGGAGGCCTCCTATGAGGGCTCATAAGGGATGAGATGTACCTATGACCCAATCCTACATAAGGAATGATCAACAGGGTCTCTGGACTCTAATGACTTACAGATAAGTAGATGAGCCCCGTTCTGTACGTTGATGAAGACGATCTCCCTTGTTGATGGAGATTCTTCAGCTTCCTTGATCCGCGACACTGATGATGATCCAATATAAGGCGATGGGTTGGGTCAAGGTTATGTTGGAATCTACTCTAATGAATGTTACTCATTTGAGAGACGAAGAGATTTCAAGTTCTTAAACATTCAAGGGATCCTAGCTCAATGATTTGTCATTAAGATGGTAGCTAGATGATCCTTGAATGAGGAAGCTCATTCACCAATCCACTTTATTGAATGTCAATGATGAGGGTGGATTGAAGGATGAACTCTCATGAGAAAAAGGGCTTAGGGTAGGTGATATGCAATTACTCTCTCAAAGCTCTCTCTCTCTCTTTCTCAATATAGCAACCAAGAACAAGCTCCCCTTATAAGGTAAAAAGCTCAACAAAAATAAAATTTTTAGTTTCTGACTAAGTTCGATGTCATCAAACGTATACTTTTGATGCCATTGAATATCGGTTTGATGATACGAACTCAGCTGAAACACATTCTGAGACCTTTTTTTTTATTATTATAAAAGATTGATGTCATCGAACTTGATTCGATGTCATCAAGATTTGAACTTCGATGTCATTGAATCACAGTTTGATTCCTTGACACTATAAAGACAAGAGCTTGCTAAACAAATTAAAGGCTAACTATGATGTCATCGATCTTGATTCGATGTCATCCAAATTCAAATTTCGATGTCATCGAATCTGAGTTCGATTCATCGATCTTTTTAGAAGATATTCCTTAAAAGCTTGTTGGACACTTCTTTGTCCTTTTTCGATGTCATCAAATTTTGAATATCAATGTCATCAAGGCTATCTCGATTCCTCGAACATTTCCATTATTTTTTCCTCTAAAGCTTGCTGGACATACACTTTTCTAAATTCGATGTCATTAAACCTTTCTCGATAATATCGAAGTTTGAATTTCGTTGTCATCGAGTCTTGTTCGATTCCTCAAGCAATGTCATAATATTGTCTAAGAAGTTTTGCTTGACAATGCTCTAAGTCCTTCGATTTCATTGACTCTCCCTCGATGTCATCGATTACTGATGTTCGATGTCATCGAAGGGATGTTCGAGTTATCGAATATTCTATCCAAATACTTTGTGGTTGTTGGACATAAAAGGCCTCATTTCGATGTTATCGAAGCCTATTCGATGTCATAAAAAATGAGTGATTGATTTCATCGATCGAATCTCAATGTCATCGAACAAAGCAGAAAACTTAGAAAATTTTCCTGTTTGAGAATTAAGTTTTCAGACTTTTAACTCCTATAATGTTCTAAGGCTTTTTAAGGATTTATTTACCTAGGTGTTTTGAGACATGGGATGTGAGGCTTAATTTACCTATGACGAGCTCAGAAAATACATCTAGTTGAGGCAATGGCTTGAACGATTTCATACGGGGCTCACTTGATTCATCAACTCAACCCTCATGCTAATTGACAAATAAAGGAACTTTCAATCTCCCCCTTTGTCAATTACGTGACAAAACACCTAGAACAACTCCCTAAATTGTGTGTACATGAACTTTACACAATTTTATAAATATTTCTACTAAGTTCATACATAACACTGAGTCTTCTTGTAGTTGCTCCCCTATCTTGTAGTTGTTCCCCCTATCACCTCTACCACCATGCACATAAACCATACAACAAGGCGGTCTCATGGTTGGATTTGTTCTCCCCCTTTTTGTCAGTCATTGGCAAAGGTTAGTATATACCAATATCAAATTGCTTGACTGAAGTCGAAAATGAAGAAACAGGGAGACACAAGGAAATAGGAGGGTTGTGATTCCTCATTTAAAAGCATGTGAGCATATCATGAAAAATAGGGCAATTTATAGATGACAATATAAACAGATATGGATTTAACTATAAATCATAGAATCAGGATTTCATAACATAATTAACCCCTTTCATGGGCATATAATAATCAATGAGTAACTAATCACCATTTTTCACTCCCATAAACATTCAATATTAAGTTTAGAAAGATCATCATTAATAGAGAAGAGCAATCAACCTCACTGCCCAAGCTTGGCAGCGATTACCTGTTTAAATTAACCAACAAGAAATCATCGAGCCCATCCATGGGCATATTCTACCAAAAAAATAAAAATTTAACCATGCGGTCCATCCATGGGCACCCACAAAAATGTCTCCACAAACGAAGCAACCTAACGCAAACACACCGACTAACGTGCTCGAGTCTCACCATCTGTAGCAAGTTAATAACTTATTGTGTAGTCTGCTGCAATGCGACAATATTCTCCTCGATCTTGGTCAAGCGCATCTTGCAGTTCTAAAGACGTTCGTCAATGTCAACTTTCCCATTCAGCGAATGTCTGCTAAGCTCATGTTGATTCGAACGCCAATGAGTACTGACTGACTTCGGACTGTTGACTGGCGTACGATTAGAGCCCCATGGCATCAATGGATTTGGGCATTGACCGTCCTCTATGCCACCGGTCGGAGCAGGGGGACTGTCCGGTTGATAGGAGGTGGTCAGGTACAAGTGTTGAAGTGTATCATCATTGAACCATTCCTCTGGATGCATTGTATCAGACATTGTAAGTGCTATGGTCTCATGCTCCTTTAGTTGTCAAATTTTGTTGTGTCAAAACATCTATCTGTGTCTTGTGTTTGTATGGTGATTTATATGTGTTCAAGACACTGCATCAACACTTCACGACATTGGATGTCTTCAAAAAATACAAACTGTACTTCATCATCCTATCAATGTTCAAAGCTACAATGTTGAAGGTCAAGACTCAAGAAACAACTTCAAGACTCAAGAGCAACGTATGAAGTAGTTTTCAAGCTGATGAAGATTTTAAGATTAAAGCTACAGCAAGTTCAAGATCTCAAGCTTGATAATATTCAAATGTCTATATTCGTTGAATGGTTGAAGTTCAATGTCCATACGACATGTTTTAGGTTTGAATGACCATTAGGTTGACCTTAGAGTAGGTCATTTCGGATACATAACTCAATTATATCTTTAAATAGGTTTTTGGTCTGTTCTAAGACCAGTCCTAGCCCCTGTTCAACCAGTCCTGACATTGACTCGACCAGTCCAAGAAATTCCACGACCAGTCCTAAGTTGTTAAGAATTTTCAGAATTTTTTGGTACACCTACGACTAGTCCTGGTGGTCCTTCGACCGGTCGTAGGAGTGACTTCGATTCGATCTCGACCAGTAGTAAGTCTACGACTTAAAGTCCAGTAAGCAATTTTATGGTCCTACGACCAGTCGTAGAGAGCTACGACCAGTCGTAGGTGACCCATGACTGGTTGTAGGTTCCCTAAGACTAGTCGTGGAACGACTTTAAAAAATCGCGCTCCTTATTTCAAATATCCGTTAGAGCTACGACCAGTCGAAAGTTCCTAAGACCAGTCATACATGCGATTTCTGCTTCTATAAATTAAACACGAATTTCAGAGTTTTTCATTCAATTCATAATATTTTCAAGGCTCCACTCTGAGATAAGTTTGTGTTTGTTTTTAAGCTATTTTGTGCATAATTGCTTTCTCTTTTTGCTAACTTATTTAATTTGATTTTGTTTCTATATTCCAATCTTATTTGAAAAGAGGAATTACCTTATTCCTTCTTGGAATCAAAATCAAATATAGCTACTCCCAGCTGGTTAAAATCTAAAATCTATTAGAACTTATAACCATATTAAAGTGAGTATTGGAAATTGAACTTTGACATTCAATCATCTACTCCGATTGGTTCTACCGGGTTGCTACAAAAAGGAGAAATGCAGGTATTTTACAATTCTGTAAAATTTCATTTCTTTTGGTTTTATTTGAGGTTAAGCCAGAAAAATCTCATTGTATTGGTTATCTGAGGAGAGCCAGAAAACTCAGAAAAGAGAGGGTTTTGAATTGTGTAAGCCCAAGTGAAAAAAACACAATTGTAAAGGTTTTGGGTGAACCTGTGAAAACCTATTTGATAGTAAATGCTAATATCCCCTGTGTGAGGATATTAGGAGTGGAGTAGCATTCTGTGGTCATTGAAAGACAGGTTGGTATACACACAGCGACAACCACTATAACTCTGTCTTGTGGATTGAATGCTTGCTTAATTTTCATATCTTTTATCATTCAATTGTGTGGAATGTACATGTGGATGTGAATGTTGTAACAATTTACATTTCAAGCAAGTGTGGGGATTGTTGTAATAAATTAGATATATATTTCTGCATTTAATTTCAATTCTTTGCTATTCATTTATTTATATTAAAATTGAGTTCTTGATCCAAAAGACGTTCTAGAAATAAGGTTGTCCTACCATAAGCCCTTGTTTATTATGGTGTAAGGTTGTCCTTAGAACTGAATTTGTATCAATCTCTTAATACTTATTTATTAAGGTGATTTGATTTCAGCATTGTGAATTGATTTATAATTGTAAGGCTATTGATTTATTTTATTCCGCTGATTTTATTTTAATTTGGCATAGTCCTATTCACCCCCCCTCCCTCTAGGACATATAGCTTACCCTTTTCAAGTGGTATCAGAGCCTAATAGCTCGTTCTTATTGCTTTTTATTTGGATTTATTTCCTGAGCTAATGATCTAAGCTATATAAAAAGATGTCAAATTTTGATTGCTTTTCAGTCACTAGGCCTCCACCATTTGATGGCTCCAACTATGCTATTGGAAAGCCAGAATGAGGATCTTCCTCAAATCAATGGATGAGAGTGTGTGGCGAGACACAGTGACCGAATGGAACCCTCCTACCATTGAAGTAACTGAATCTGACGGTTCAAAAACTGTGTCTGTACCTGCTTATTATTTATAGACTACCCTTCAGAAAAGTGAGTATAGTGTCAATGCTAAAGCACTAAATGCAATCATTGGCGCACTATCACTGGATGAGTTCAAAAGAATTATATCCCGTGATACTGCAAAGTAAGCCTGGGATATACTAAAAATGACACACGAGGGTACATCAATTGTCAAAAAGTCTAAAGTTTAACTCCTCACAACCAAATTTGAAGAAATTCATATGGAGGAAAATGAAATGTTTATTGACTTTTACACTAGATTGAATGACATTGTAAACTCAATATGGGGTCTTGGCGATAAAATTCTAGAAAGTAAAGTGTATACAAAGATACTACGCTCACTTCCTAAACAGTTCAATTCTAAAGTAACCGCGATGCAGGAACTTCGTGATACGGATAATATGAGGGTAGAAGAACTAGTTGGTTCTTTACAAACCCATGAATTAAATTTAAAGATCCTAAAGGTAAATCTATAACTTTGAAATCATCTAAAGGTATTTCTCAAGAAAACTCAGATTTAGAAAATTCTGAAGATGATATGGCTCTTTTGGTGAAAAAGTTTATAAAATTTTCAAAAGCAAGAAAAGGGTCAACTTTCAAAAGGCAAATGAAAAGAAATGATCTAAACCTAAGTCTAAAACTTGGAAGTCTTTGAAAGATAGTCAATGTTACAACTGCCAAGAATATGGACATTTAGCAAACAAATGTCCTAAAAAGGACAGACCCAGAAGGAAGGGTATGTTGGCTACTTGGGATGAATCGTCTGATTCTGAAGCATCTTCTGAATCAGAAAATTCTGAAACCGAGTCGGGCAGTGAAGTTAAAGCCCTTATGACTCTAGCCAAGTTTACTTTTTTCAGATCATGATGATTCAACAAGTGAAGAAAATTTGGATAGTGATCATGAAAATGAAGAAGATCTTCAAGATGCTTATAATGCCTTATATAAAGAAAGTTGTAAAATTGCTATCAAACTTAAACTTTAAAAAGAAAAGTTTTTTAAACTCAAAGAACGTTTTGAAACTCTTGTTTTAGAAAAATCCCAAATTTTAGATTGTTTTGAAAAATCAAAGTGTGATTTGGAATTCAAAACTTTCCTGATTGAAGATTTGAAATCTGAAAATGAGAAACTTAAAAATGAAGTATCTTCTCTTATGAGTTTGAAGGACACATAGAGATATGCCCAAGGTGATCCAAAATTAGAAAAATTATTATCCGGATCATGAAAATGTGGTGATCGATCTGGGTTGGGCGATGATACATCTCCTAAACAGAAGAATACTCCTAACTTTGTGAAAGGAGAAACTTCTAACTCAAAAGGAAAAGGTATTGGTCAAGTTTTTTCTAAAAATACAAAAACTTTTCAAAAACCTAAAAGCAGCTATATAAATTTTAAAAATCAGATCAGAAACCCACTAGCTGAAAAGATAATTGATTTACTAAAGGAGCTCTTAAAATCTAACTTAGTAGGTCACTCTTACAACTATAAACAAAAGAAGATCAACTATACTCCTAAACCCAAAACAGTTCTGAAATGGGTTCTTAAGGTTGCCTGTTTGGTTGCTCACACTACTTTCAAAGCTTCAACCATTCAAAATGGTACCTAGATAGTGGATGCTCCAGACATATGACAGGAGACAAGGTTCTATTCACCGATCTTAAAGATATGACTGATGGGTCAGTCACATTTGGTGATGGTAGCAACTGCAAGATAATTGGCAAAGGTACGGTTCAACTCTATAACCTTCCCTTATTTAAAGATGTTTTATATGTTGAGGGTTTAAAACACAACCTGTTAAGCATATCTCAAATAAGCGATAACAACCATAGTGTTAAATTTTCTAATCAAGGTTGTGAAATTATAAACAAAAAGGGTTTTGTAATATTAACTGGTCGCAAAACTTCTAAAAACTGCTATATAGTAAGAGGTGGTTGCTCATCTAACCAAACGTGCTACATGGTCCATACCAATGAGACATAATTATCGTATAAACGCCTCAGACATGTACACTACCGAAATTTATACAGATTGAGCAAAGGAGAACTAATTAGAGGTCTACCTAAGATGCAAAAAATAGACAAGATTTGTGGTGAATGCCAGTATGGTAAACAAACTAGGAGCTCTCACAAAAAGGTGAACTCTAATTCTACCACAAGACCACTCGAGCTTCTCCACATGGATCTTATAGGACCAACGAGAACGGAAAGTCGAGGTGGCAAAAAATATATCTTGGTTATCGTAGATGATTATATAAGATACACTTGGGTTTCATTCTTGAGGGACAAATCAGAAACCCTTGATGAAGTGAAAAAGATTATAAAATGGATCCAAACTGAAAAATGTTCTCGAGTTAGTAAGATCCATAGTGATCATGGATCTGAGTTTGAAAATAGTAGTTTTGAGAAATTCTGTAGCGATTAGGGAATATCACATGAATTCTCTGCACCTAAGGCTCCTCAATAAAATGGAATTGTCGAGAAGAAAAATAGAGTGCTTCAAGAAATAGGAAATGTTATGTTAAATAGCATGAAGCTTCCCAGGAATCTCTGGGCTGAAGCAGTGAATACCGCCTGCTACATTATTAACCGTGTTTATATTTATAAATCTAATAATAAAACGGCTTATGGAATGTGGTTTGAGAAAAAGCCTTCTATTAAATACTTTCGAGTTTTTGGCAATAAGTGTTATATTTTGCGTGACTGTGAAAATTTGGAAAAGTTCGACACTAAAAGTGATGAAAGGATCTTTTTAAGATATTCTTTAAATAGTCGTGTATATCATGTTCTGAACAACAGGACCGGTGTGATTCAAGAGTCAATGAATGTTATAATTGACGATCATTTAAATACACATGCCCCTAGTTCAGATAATGATGAAGTTCTTATACTTGAAAAACCAGAAACTTCATCATGTGAAACTAATTTTGAATTAAGGACTGTTAAAGATCATCCAACTTCTCAAATACTTGGAAACCCTCTCATTGGTGTTCGCACTTATAGACAATTAGAGGACATATGTAACTACGTATGCTTTACATCCCAGATAGAACCGGTTAATGTGAAAGAAGCACTTTTTAATGAAAACTGGACAGTTGCGATGCAGGAAGAACTTAATCAGTTTATCAGAAATGATGTCTAGTACCTTGTTCCTAGACCTAAAGATAAACATATTATTGGAACAAAATGGATTTTCAAAAATAAGTCTGATGAACTTGGAAATATTATTCGAAATAAAGCAAGGCTAGTTGTATAGGGGTACACACAAATTAAAGGTATTGACTATGATGAAACCTTTGCCCCTATAGCTCGTCTTGAATTAATCAGACTTTTTATTTCCATTGCTTACTTTAGAAAAATTAAAATTTACCAAATGGATGTAAAGAGTGTCTTTTTAAATGGTGATTTACATGAAGAGGTATATGTTGAACAACCTACAGGGTTTGAAGACCCTAAGTTTACTGATCATGTGTATCGTCTGAAACAGGCTCCCAGAGCATGGTACGAAAAACTCACTAAGTTTTTACTAAGTCATAATTTTTAGATGGGAAGTGTTGATAAGACGGTCTTTGTTAAGAAACATAACGATGATATTCTAATTGTTCAAATATATGTTGATGATATTATTTATGGATCAACCTGTACTAACATAACTGTTGAGTTTACAGATTTAATGAAATCTAAGTTTGAAATGAGTATGGTTGGGGAATTAAATTATTTCCTAAGGTTGCAAGTGAAACAACAACCTGATGGAATTTTTATCTCTCAAACCAAATATGCTCTGAACTTAATTAAGAAGTTTAGATTTAAGAATGATAAAAATTTTAATACTCCTATGAGTATAACTTTGAGACTCTCAAAAGACTCTACAGGTAAAGATGTGGATCCTAAATTGTATCGTAGTTCGATTGGTAGTTTGCTTTACTTGACTACAAGTAGACCAGATATCACTTTGAGTGTTGGTATTTGTGCTCGTTATCAGTCAAATCCTAAAGAATCTCACTTAACTGTTGTTAAGCGGATTATGCAATATGTCGCAAGTTTAGCTAAACTGGGTCTCTGGTATCCTCATGAGACTAGTGTTCAATTAGTCAATTACTCGAGATGTTGATCAATGAAACATTGATGACAGGAAATCAACTAGCGGTGGTTGTTTCTACATCAGAAATTGTCTTGTTTCTTGGTTTAGCAAGAAACAAAGTTCTATATCGCTATCAACAGCTGAGGCTAAATACATTGCAGCTGAAAATGCATGTACTCAGCTTATTTGGATGAAACGCATGTTAAGTAGTTAGGGAATTACACAGGATTCTATGATTTTGTATTGTGATAATTCCAGTGCAATAAATATCTCAAAAAATCCAGTTCAGCATTCACGTACTAAGCATATTGACATTAGATTTCATGTCATTCGTGAATTAGTGGAAGAAAAATTAATATCTTTGGAATACATTCTAACCGAGACTCAACTTGCGGACATTTTCACTAAACCGCTCGACAAAAGCAGGTTTAATAAATTAAAGTTTGATCTCGGTATATGCGATTTAAATTGAATTTGCATGCTTTGGTGTATCATAATGTACATATATTTGATGGCTTATTTGCTTAAATTTTGAAATCATTTGAAAAATTACAAATTTTGGTCGGTACTCGACCAGTCGTGAGTGTACATGACCGGTCTTGCTTCGACCAGTCGAGCACATCCACGACCGGTCGTGAAACTCACGAATTCACTTTATTTTGGGGTTTTTGCTCTTCTTCTTCATTTCCTTTTGTCTCACCAACGAGCCTATCCTCGACCGGTCAAACCCACTTTCATGATACTTCAAGGTTAGTGGTTTTTTTTTTCAAATTTTCTTGTAGATTCTTGTTATTGGTGCTTCAAATTTCCTTCTAGATTCTTGTTATGGGTGCTTCAAATTTCACTCTTGTAGAATCTATTTGCTCCTTCATTACAAGTTTGGGGTTTTTCCTTAAAAATTTGTTCTATCAAAACCCCACTTCTTCTTTCTTGAATCTTGTAGTTTCCATGATTCCTCCTTTGAAAATGGATGTTAAGGGTAAAAAGAAAACTACTCGTGGTCCCTCTTCATCTCGATCAGCATGTATTACGTAACGTCATCTTCGATCTCTCGAAAATGATCCATCAGATGCTCGGGATTTGCGTATGTGCAATGTTATAGTTGAGCACCCTGGTAATGTTAATCACATTGCTTCATTTGGTATCATTCCTCTGTTGCAATCTATGGGATGGGATAACATCTTTCATTGGGGTGGAGCTACATACCAGTCCATTACCCAATCCATGGTTGCATGTATCTATGATTTTTCTCTTGAGAATTTAACTTTTAAAATTGATACTCAAGAAGGCTTATTTACTGTGGATCACCATTTGATAGCTCACCTTATGGAAATCCCTATCAATGATGAGGGCATTCCGATTCATATATTATCTGATAAAATCTCAGAATCTGAAAGACAAATGCTTACTAGGAATTTATGTAATTTGGATGTTCACTGGACTCATAAAGGTAATGCACTTCCTTTAAGGTATTTGTTACCCAGACACAGAGTGCTTCACAGGATTTTTATCTCAAATCTATATCCGTGTTCTAGTAATAAAACTGAACTCACTGCATTCATCGTTCATGTTTTGCATTCCTTCATCTCTGGTGCGAAAATTTGTCTGCCTTCGTTAATTTGTCACTCCATTATTCAATTTCGTCTCCATCCAGGTCATAGGGATATTCCCTTTGGTTATCTGATGACTATGTTAGCCAATCATATGCTCGTGGCTATGCTTGTTAGAGAGAAACCCATCCATCATCTCCCTTTTAATAATTCCAATATTAACAAGATGAATTTAGAATTGGCTTATGGCCAAGTGGATGTTGGTAGCAGTGGTGCTGAAGCAGGGAATGCAGATGAAGCTGGTGATCTTCTTGCAGACATAAATATGGTTGATATATTTGAAGACCTTGAGTCAGTCTTGGCTGATGATCCTGACTTTCAGCCTTCTGATTTTGATGAGAGGTTGAATTCTCTTCAGGAACAAGTGGCTCAAATTCGTGTTACCCAAGACACTCAATTTTCTTATTTACGCAAATATGTGACGTGTGTTGCTAGGGGTTTACACAAAAGTGATCCATCTAATCCTACTCCCTCTTTTGGTTCTGACTGACAATTTTACATTTGGTCAGTAATAACTAGTATTTTACTTTGCTTTATGGATGCACTATGTTTGCTTGACTGACTTTTGTTGAACTATGCACTATGCACTTTGAACTTTTTATCTCTTGCATCTATATTCCATCTCCTACTTTCCTTAACCTTAGCTTGCCCTTATTTTTTCTTCCTTTGTCATTTTGTGTCAAAAAGGGGGAGAAGTTTGGTGAAGTTTTGGCTGGATTTAATGATTATGATTATGGGATTGTAGAGTAGTTTGGATGTGCTGTTACTCAGGGGGAGTAAGCTGGATGTTGCTTATGATGTCTATATAACTGGTGCATGATTCACTATTGAACCTGTTGTGCTTGTATCTCTCTTATTCTTATTGGAAGTATTATTATTTGGGTATTTTGTCACAAACTTGACAAATGAGGAGATTGTAAGTGCTATGTTCTCATGCTCCTTTGGTTGTCAAAGTTTGATGTGTCAAAACATCTATCTGTGTCTTGTGTTTGTATGGTGATTTATATGTGTTCAAGACACTGCATCAACACTTCATGACATTGGATGTCTTCAAAAAATACAAAGTGTACTTCATCATCCTATCAATGTTCAAAGCTACAATGTTGAAGTTTAAGACTCAAGAAACAACTTCAAGACTCAAGAGCAACGTATGAAGTAGTTTTCAAGCTGATGAAGATTTTAAGATTAAAGCTACAACAAGTTCAAGATCTCAAGCTTGATAAGGTTCAAATGTCTACATTCGTTGAATGGTTGAAGTTCAATGTCCATACGACATGTTTTAGGTTTGAATGACCATTAGGTTGACCTTAGAGTAGGTCATTTCGGATACATAACTCAATTATATCTTTAAATAGGTTTTTGGTCTGTTCTAAGACCAGTCCTAGCCCCTGTTCGACCAGTCCTGACATTGACTCGACCAGTCCAAGAAATTCCACGACCAGTCCTAAGTTGTTGAGAATTTTCAGAATTTTTTGGTACACCTACGACCAGTCCTGGTGGTCCTTTAGCTGGTCGTAGGAGTGACTTCGACTCGATCTCGACCAGTCGTAAGTCTACAACTTAAAGTCCAGCAAGCAATTCTATGGTCCTACGACCAGTCGTAGGTGACCCACGACCGGTCGTAGGTTCCCTAAGACCAGTCGTGGAACGACTTTAAAAAATCGCGCTCCTTATTTCAAATATCCGTTAGAGCTACGACCAGTCGAAGGTTCCTAAGACCAGTTGTAGATGCGATTTTTGCTTCTATAAATTGAACACGAATTTTAGAGTTTTTCATTCAATTCATAATATTTTCAAGGTTCCACTCTTAGATAAGTTTGTATTTGTTTTTAAGCTATTTTGTGCATAATTGCTTTCTCTTTTCGCTAGCTTATTTAATTTGATTTTGTTTCTATATTCCAATCTTATTTGAAAAGAGGAATTACCTTATTCCTTCTTCTTGGAATCAAAATCAAATATAGCTACGCCCAACTGGTTAAAATCTAAACTCTATTAGAACTTAAAACCATATTAAAGTGAGTATTCGAAATTGAACTTTGACATTCAATCATCTACTCCGATTGGTTTTACCGGGCTGCTACGAAAAGGAGAAATCCAAGTATTTTACAATTCTGTAAAATTTCATTTCTTTTGGTTTTATTTGAGGTTAAGCCAGAAAAATCTCATTGTATTGGTTATCTGAGGAGGGCCAGAAAACTCAGAAAAGAGAGGTTTTTGAATTGTGTAAGCCCAAGTGAAAAAGACACAATTGTAAAGGTTTTGGGTGAACCTGTGAAAACCTATTTGATAGTGAACGCTAATATCCCTTGTGTGAGGATATTAGGAGTGGAGTAGCATTCTGTGTGGCTGTTGAAAGACAGTTAGTGTACACACAGGTGAACCACTATAACTCTTTATCTTATGGATTGAATGCTTGCTTAATTTTCATATCTTTTATCATTTAATTGTGTGGAATGTACATGTGGATGTGAATATTGTAATAATTTACATTTCAAGAAAGTGTGGGGATTGTTGTAATAAATTAAATCTATATTTCTACATTTAATTTCAATTCTTTGCTATTCATTTATTTCTATTAAAATTGAGTTCTTGATCCAAAAGACGTTCTAGAAATATGGTTGTCCTACCATAAGCCCTTGTTTATTATGGTGTAAGGTTGTCCTTAGAACTGAATTTGTATCAATCTATCAATACTTATTTATTAAGGTGATTTGATTTCAGCATTGTGAATTGATTTATAATTGTAAGGCAATTGATTTATTTTATTCCACCGATTTTATTTTAATTTGGCATAGTCCTATTCACCCCCCCCCCTCTAGGACATATAGCTTGGCCGTTTTAGACATGGGTAGCAATACCACAAAGCGTGCTAGCTTGCATATGAGAGACGGGAGTGGGAGTGTGTCAAGGTGCTCCCCTTTGACTATACGAGCCAGCTGCCCTAGGATTAGGGTCGGCAAGTACATGGGAACTTCTTGGTAGATGTCGTATAAGACATTCAACATAAAAGAACATAAAAAGGAGAGAGATCCTTTCCTGTTACGTCACAGGGATACACATTTGTACTGAAAATTTCGTTGATAATTTTGAATGTGGTTTCAAGATATTTAACAGGAAGTACATTCCCTTCATTCCGAGGAATAGTGGCCCCTTTGCACAGTGCACGTGTTACTTCCCCCTATACTCCTAGAGCATTCAGATTTTGCTCAATGACCGGTATCCGTGTAACCTCTACACTCAGAAGACTTTCAAGCAACACTGGAGTGATGAGTTTGGTTTGATGTTTAAGCTCTAGGCTAATACATATGGATCTTCATGGATGGTGTGACAACAATTGAAGAACTGGTGAATCAAATCATATTAGTATGGACCACCAAGATTGAGTATATTTTGCCATCCGATTGTCTCCAACATGAGGTCCACCCCGTATGGTTCAATAACACTGTTTAGGACAACATGATCAGCAATTGTGACTTGCTCCCAATCTGGGCATTTGGGAGGAGAGCCACATGTCCTAGTTTGTCACCTCTGGATTTCTTTGTTTTAGAAGATTTAGCACAAGGTAGTTCCTTACCTTTACCTGTCACGCCCCGAACTCGAAAACCGGGCTCACAAAATTTCTGACCTCCGAATCTAGCATCGATAGCCTCCGTAGTACCCCATTCTGGGCTCCCGACACCCATACACCAAGTTCCAATCCTGGGATGCTATAAGGAGGATTTCTAATCATTAATTTGATTTGTAATGAGCATAACCATAAGCATCACCCACAGATAATAACCACAAGGACGCCATCACAAAATCCTCTATGATAAAAAACTTTGAGTATAAGGCGTATGGAAGGGAAATACAATATAATGAAAGTAATGAAAAATCCAGAAGCTCGGCTTCACGCTCCAACTGCGGTGAGGTTACGGCTGCGTCCTGACGTCACTTGCACGCATCAATTATGCATAAGCTTATGAAAAGCTTAGAGGGTGGTGTAAGTGTCTGCGTAGTATAAGCGTGCTCAGAATGTAAGGTCAGAGTAATGTGGAATCGTGTTGATGAGTACATAAATGCAATCAACCATACCAAGCCTATGCAGTGTAGGATATGAATGTTGTCGCCATAACACAACCATGCGATGCGAGATGTAACTTAAGTATGTCAATCCTCATCATATATCAGTACAGCTCCTCACTAGAGCATCAAATCAGTATGGTTCTCAATCTAGATAATCACCGGGGTTTAGTACACTCCAAATGACATTGTCTCTCTCCCATCCACACAGTCCAAGTGAGTGTAAGAAACCTCACTATCCACCTGGCCAATAGTCTGCCAATACCTATCCGGCATGTCAATAGCAGATCCATTCATGAGCTGGTCAAACTCAGCCTAGTAATGCCCCCTATGCTCGGGCAGATAAGGCCACACCCCTTTCCAACCGACTATGACACAATGTGAGATGCGGCCTCCTGGTATTCGGCCCTCATGCGCTCATAAGTCCACTCGGTCTCGACGTTGGAGTCATCCTCTGGTACCATCGGGTTTAGGGGTTTTCACCCAGGGACATCTATGGCATCCCGATGCCAAAAATAGTATTTTTGGTATCCAATCCAGCCATCCACGATTTGTCTGTAGAGGCTATGGCTCTGATGTCGCTAAGGCATACAACAATCATAATCACACACATGCAAGTGCACGAATTACTCTACTAGACATGCAACAATCCTATGCGTACCGCGCGCTCATGTAGGGCAACTCCGCCTATTAGGGAGCCCATAAACAATCTGCCCGAAGGTATATGCTATGATCAGTCACTCCTCATATCAAGCATATATATGATGTGTATGTCATGAATCATGAATCTATACTAATCATGTTTAGGGTGATGGGCTCTGTTCATAAGAAGATGGGCCTAAACGGCCTACACATTACCAGTATGGGCCGAATCAACTGGGCCAAGTCGAATGGGTCCAAACCAACCACACCATTCATCTATTATTTTAGAGTATTATCACAAAAATGAATCATATCCAAGGATCATCTTGACCATACCACAAGTGGCAGTGGTGATAATGATTTCCACTATTGAATTCCAGTGGGCCCATCATAGTATTTATTTTCGACTCAATCTGTTCATAAGGTCACTAGGACCTTAATTAAAATGATAAACAAGTATCATACTGGTCCAAAACTTCTGTACCCAAAGGGTTTCAATGATAGGCGTCTAAACCCACTGGTTTCTTTAGTGTGGTCCACCTGATAATTAGATTTGTCTCATTTTATTTTATTATTATTATTATTATTTTGTCTTAAGCCTTGAGATGAACTGTCATATGGATGGACAGTTTAGATGAAATGGGAGGACCCACGAGATTTGCCACCGCGATGTAGTGGTTGGCCACTGGAATTGGGACACCCTTTGAACGACGTGGATACAATACATCCCCACAGCCCATGCTGCTGCTGCACGTGTGGGATCCCACCATTACCGTCCAATCTATTGGTATGGTCACACGAACCAGTGGTAGAGGAAAAATAAATTTCATATCTGATCTAAAACTTTTGATGCAACCCAAAAAGGGTTTTAATAGCAGTCGTTCAATCCTACTGTTCTCTGTGATGTGGGCCACTTGATGTAAGACCCGTATCCTAGTTCGTACTATTCCGTCGAATCCCGTGATCCTTTCCGTCAAAGTCCAGCAGTCCGCGACCGATAATTGACATTGCGCACGATCGTAAGTCGTATCCTTTAGATTCAAGTCGGTTTAATCCGAGACCCATACCATTTCGACCACGCCGTCGCCGCGATTCCAACGCCGTGTCTCATGCGCCAATCCGACTCTTAGATCATAAGATGTGGACCATGCATTATAATAACCATGAACCACACATTGCGGGACCCACCCATCCCATGTGGCACAAATCCCTAGGTAATTATGAGAGTGATGGATGACATCACCCTAGCTATAGCCACCCTAGCCTAGCTATAGCCACCCTACCCCCTAGCCTTCTTACAATCACTTATGGCTAGCCACCCTACCCCTAGCCCTCTTACAACCATTTATTGCAAGCCACCCTCTCTTACAAGTAATCATGGCCTACATAAGCTACTCTCTCCCTTTCTTTACTACACTCTCTCTCCCTCATTTCTCATTCCCAAGCAAGGAAAAAAAAATCCCACGTCCATGGCATCCCAAGTGTGAGAAAAGTGAGTGTATTGAGAGTGACCCATTCCCATCACAAGATCCATCATCCTAACCATTCAAACCCCATCTTCCACCATCAAAGAGGAGCACAAGGAGATAGGCATTCCAACAGACCAAAGAGATCAACCGGTGGGTGCTCCCATAGGCTAGTTTTCACATTTCTTTATGATGGGCCAAGTGGGGCCTACAGATCAATGGTGTGGATATCATCTGGACCATAAGATGTGGCCGATGACCCATCTTGATTCTCATGATCATTCCATGATGGGGCCATTCTCCATGGACCCCATCATGATGTTTATTTTTCATGTATGGATAGGGTCATCTAGACCTTACATTTGGTGGAGAAAGGATCTCCACCATTGATTTTCGATTTGATGGGCCCACATATAATGGGACCCACTTGTTGTATGTTGTAGATCATGAAAGGGAGGGCCCATAGTACTGGGGTCCCTCCATCACTCGGTCTTCCATCTCTCCTTCTCTTCATTTCTTTTTCATTATTTTTGATGTGATGATATGGCCATGTGGCCCACTTGGATGGACCCCACCATGAAGCATGTTTTAGATCCAAGCCGATTATAGGTGGGGCCCACTTTTATATGTGTTGAACCCACACCATCCGCCATCTGATGGGCCACTTGAGCAGGGCCCACCTCGTGAACCCGTCCAGGGACGTTGGAACGCTCCCTGGACGTTTTTTTTGAAAATGCAAATATTAGCTTGTCTCAAAGCTTTGGAAAGGGGGCCACTTATATAGGCCCCATCTTGATGTATGTCTTCAATCCACGCCATTAATCCTTTTCCCCGTATCATTTTAGGCGTTGAGCCAAAAAATGAGGTCAATCCGACTCTCAGACGGACCATACCTTTGGAAATAGTGATTTTTACCATTGAAACTCACCTTAATCTTTCTACACGCTGAAAAATGTCCAATATTGGTCTTGATGGACTGGCCTTGGACCGTGGAAACCAGTGGACGAGGTGGATTTGGCTGAAGAGTGCCCCACATGTGAAAAACCTCAAGAAAATGGTTTTTTTTATTTTTTTTAAAAAGGAGAGCGGCGCTGTCTTGCCATCGACATAATGTAGACAAGAAGACGACGTCCTGTGCTGCACTCTCACGTAGGTGGGCGAGCGGACGCCAGGGCTCTACGGCCCTTAGCCATGGGCCTCACCATGATGTATTTATTTTATCCACACCGTCCATTTGGTGGGCCACGTCCTGAGGTGGTCCCCCTCCAAATTTCAGACCCATCCATGACTCAGGTGGCCCACATTATAGGAAACAGTGTGAATGAACGTATGCCACTGAAACTCTTTTTGTGGACCGTAAAAGTTTTGGATCGAGCTGAAATTTATTTTTCCCCTTCCTTCTGACTCGTACGACCCTATGAATGGGTTGGATGGAAGATAAACATTATGGTGGACCCCACGTGGGACCCACAGTGATGCATGTGTTTCACCGTCCACTGCCGTGGATGGTGATTTGTATGTGTGCGTGTGTGCATGCGTGTTGCGTGCGTGCTATGTGCATGCGTGTGTGTGGTGTGTGTGTGTATATATGTGTATATATACGTATGTATGTGTGTATACATATATATATGTATATATATATATATTATTATATATGTTATATATGTATAAATATATATTATACTATATAATATATATTTGTTGGTAGGCCTTAGGGATTTTAACGGTGGAAATCATCATCACCACTTGTATTTTGTGTGGCCCACCTTGGTATACATGTAAGGCGGATGTGAATAGGCCCATCTGGATGTATTTGTGGCCCGTTTGTTGGGGCCCACTTGGTATACATGAAAGGCCCATATGATTAGGCCGTCTTAATGTGTTGAAAGCCCATGGGTCATGGCCCATTGCAATGTACATAAGGCCCATTAATGCGGCCCACTTGATTTATACAAGGCCCATATGAGGCGGCCCATTTGATGTATCTGAGGACTATGGGTCAAGGCCCAATGAGATGTATATAGGTCCATTGCAATGTGTGATTCCCCATGGTTTGTGTAATGATATTTATGGCGGACCATGCCTTGGAAGCAATGTTGGTTTGACGTCCACATTGTAAGTACAATGTTGGTTAAATGTCCGCATTGTGACTCTCCCTTGGACCCATTGATAGGCCCATACTGGTTATGTGTAGGCCGTCTAGGCCCATCTTCGGTGTAAGGATAGTTCATTACTTTATAACATGCTTAGTGCACTTCCATGATTCATACACATACGCATCATTTATATGCTTGATATGAGGAATGTTTGATCATAGCATAAGTCGTTGGGTTGAGACATTCACGGGACTCCTTATGAGAAAGAGTGCCCCACATGATCGTGTGGTACGCGTGAGATTGCTGCATGATTGTATGGTATTAATCATGCATCT
This sequence comes from Magnolia changhungtana, assembly GCA_030180095.1. NCBI lineage: Eukaryota > Viridiplantae > Streptophyta > Magnoliopsida > Magnoliales > Magnoliaceae > Magnolia > Magnolia changhungtana. Next base: position 6,021,656 of record JASAUF010000426.1, on the reverse strand, counting down.
CGCATATGTGTGACTTGATCACTGCATGCCCTAGTGACATCAGGGCTGTGGCTCCACAGGCACATCGTAGATGGCTGTATCGGATACTGGAAATACTTTGTTCTAGCACTGTGGGCACTTAGGATGTCCTTGGGTGAAAGTTCCAGAGCCTTTTTCGTACCATGAGATGCTCCAACGTCTAGACCGAGTGGATACACGAGCGCCCGAGTGCCGAATACTAGTAGGCCGCGTCTCCCACTGTGTCGTGGTTGGTTGGAAAGGGGTGTGGCCTTATCCGCCTGAGTGAGGGGGCTATAATCTAGGCTGAGTTTGACCAGCTCGCAAATGTGTCTGCTATCGACGAGCCGGGTAAGTATTGGCAGACTACTGGTTAGGCAGATAGTGTGGTCTCTTCCACTTGCTTGACTGTGCAGCTAGGGAGGAGGCAGTTAGTGTGAAGTGTATTAGACCCCGGTGATATCTAAAGAGGAACCGTACTGATATGTGTACATGATGAGGACTGACATGCTTGTATTGCATCTCTCATATGGCATTCGGCTACGTAGGCCTTGCATTACGTCGGTATGGCGGATAGTATTCATGTTTCGCATCGCATGGCCTTGGTATGGCCTATAGCATTCATGCCTTGCATAGCTTTGATACAGCTGGTAGCATTCATGGGCTTACTGCATACTTCTGCATTACTCTGATATTGTACACTTGGTGTTTGCCTTACGCACACACTTACACTACCCTCTAAGCTTTTGTAAGCTTATACACGACCGTTGCGTTCAGGTACCTTTAGGCAGCAGTAGCGCTGAGGCAGGAGCGCGTATCAGATCTCTTTTTGGAGCTTTTTTATCACCCTGTATTTCCTTTTCTGCATTGTACTTAAAAGTTTTTGTATAGTGGATATGTAGTGATGTTGTTTTGTGACTTGGTTATGCTTTTGGTTATGCTCCATTACATTACAAAAAAAAAATTCATACTGAAAATCATCCTTTTGGGAGCCCAGGATCGGAATCTGGCGTATGGGCGCTGGAAGCCGAGAATGGGATACTACGGAGGCTGTCGGCGCTGGATTCAGTGATCGGGAATTTTGTGAGCCCGGTTTCCGAGTTTGGGGCGTGACAGAAGTTGGTATCAGAGCATAACTTAGGAATACCTAAGATCACATCACATATCTGCTATGAACTTAGAATGAATAGGTTCCGAGTCCTAATAACTTAACAATTTTTCCGACATAGACCCTTGATGTTTATGCCTTCGAGAATTCTCAAGGCTGATAGGCCCTTGTTGCTTCCTGTAGGACGTAATGGCTAGAAGACCGACCCGAGCGACTCCCGTTCCACCACCTGCGACTCCCGCTCCACCACCTGCTACTCCCACTCTACCACATGTGACTCCTACTCCACCACCGGATATTCTTGATTTTCAGCCTGTATATGCCACTCCTTTACCTGAGACCGATGCGGATCCGACCGTACCTGTGAATGCCACCCAGGTGCAGCAGATGCTTCAGGCGATGATCGCCATTTTTCAGGGGCAAAGCAGGCGTCCCACTATTACACCAGCCGAGGCTGAGCAGGAGCGTGTGAGCGCCCTTCTCAAGGACTTTTGTCGGCACGATCCTCCACGTTTCAGGGGTGACCCAGACCCCACTGCAGCCGAGATATAGTGCTCCGAGGTGGAGAAGATATTCGACACCATGAGATGCACGACCCAGCAGCGAATCCCACTAGCTATATTTCTCCTTCAGGGTGAGGCTCAGCATTGGTGGGCATCTGTAGCCCGATCGATAGCAGCCGATTTCGAGTGGACCTGGGAGGACTTTGCAGACCGGTTTGATCGGAAGTTCTTTCCTAAGCATGTGCGACAGCAGTGCGCACTAGAGTTTGAGACTCTGGTCTAGGGGGACATAACTATGTCCCATTATGAGGCATGTTTTGTCGCACTTTCGAGGTTCGCGACATATCTTGTGGATGATGAGGGGCGGAAGGCCCGCTGTTTTGAGAACGGCTTACGTCCTACCCTCAGGAGTCGTGTGATCGGACACATGCTTCTAACATTTGAGCAGATAGTGGAGAAAGCCCTGATTTATAAGACAGATTGGGCTGGTGTGCAGAGAGCCCATGATCAGAGGGGAAAGCAGAAGAGGAAGGCACCCTCTGGTAGTTCGCAGCCACATCAGCATCGTTCACAGCAGCAACGTACGACTCGCCCAGCATTTCGAGTAGCAGCAGTACCCCCAGCTCCACCTTCAGGACCATTCACCGGTACTTGCTTTGTGTGTGGTAGGACAGGACATCGCATGCACGAGTGTCCCCATCCGCAGCGACAGCAGCCGAGGACACCGCATCAGCCTCCACGACAGCCGCCACAGCAGCAGCAGCGACCGCAGTATCAGCCTCCTATACCTCCCCCGCAGCAGCAGAGACAGCAGGTTAGGCCCCCACAGCGGCCACAGCAGCAGAAGAGACCTCAGAGGGGACCTGCACCTCCCCAGCAGGCCCAGGGCAGGTTCTATGCTGCACAGCAGGACCCACAGTCATCAGGAGGGGTCGTCGAGGGTACACCCCCTGTTTTTGCATGCATTGCACGTGTATTGTTTGATTCTGGTGCATCTCATTCTTTTGTGGTCGATGATTTCTGCCGATCGACCGGTTTGCCGATGGAGTCTGCCCGTGAGGATTTGTCAGTATCGACGCCCTTAGGGAAGACTGCAGTGTTGGGCCGATTTTGCGCATCTTACCTCGTTCGAATTGGGGATATCTTTTTACCTGCTGACCTGTTCGTATTGCCGATGTCCGATTTTGACGTTATCCTAGGCATGGATTGGATCGTCGAGTACCACGCTATATTGGACTGCTCCGCGAGGATAGTCACGTTCTGTATACCTGGCGTGCCAGAGTTCCAGTTTGTTGCCGAGCCCAGAGGAGAGCAGCTTTCTTGCCTATTATCGTGTGTCGTTGAGGAGTCGGTTACTTTGTATATCGACCAACTGCCGGTTGTTTATGGTTTTCCCGATGTGTTCCAGGAGATTCCGGGGTTACCACCTCGTTGGCACACTGAGTTCCAGATTGATCTCGTGCCCGGTACCGCGCCTATTTCAAAGGCCCCTTATCGTATGGCACCGTTGGAGTTACGAGAACTGTAGAAGCAGTTGGATGAGTTGCGCGAGTTAGGATTTATTCGTCCGAGCAGTTCACTGTAGGGAGCGCCAGTACTCTTCGTGAAGAAGAAGGATGGCTCGTTGAGGCTTTACGTAGATTACCACGAGCTCAACAAGGTCACGATTAAGAACAAGTACCCACTTCAGAGGATCGATGACTTGTTTGATCAGCTGCAGGAGGCGAAGTTCTTTTCGAAGATTGACTTGCGGTCCGGTTATCATCAGGTTCGGGTTTGAGATGAGGATATCCCGAAGACAGCTTTCAGGATGCGTTATGGTCATTTTGAGCTTCAGGTCATGTCCTTCGGACTGACCAATGCGCCCGCAGTGTTCATGCAGTTAATGAACGAAGTCTTCCGTCCGTATCTCGATCAGTTTGTTGTGGTGTTTATTGACGACATTCTGATATATTCGAGGACCCGTGAGGAGCATGAGCGGCATCTAGAGATTACATTGCAGACCCTCCGTGCACACCAGCTTTACGCAAAGCTGGAGAAGTGCGAATTTTGGCAGGAGGAGGTGAAGTTCCTCGGTCATGTAGTGACGAGGCAGGGTGTCGCAGTGGACCCCTTAAAGATTGATGCCGTGCATCAGTGGGGCCAGCCCACGAACACATCCGAGATCCACAGTTTTCTTAGTTTGGCGGGCTACTACCGACGTTTCATTGAGGGATTCTCTCGTATTGCAGCCCCGTTGACCAGGTTGACCCAGAAGGGTGCTGAGTTTGTATGGAGTGACACTTGTGAGCATGCATTTATGGAGCTGAAGGACCGCCTTACGTCCGCTCCAGTCCTCACTCTTCCCTCTGGGAGTGATGGATTTGTTATATTTACCGATGCCTCACGAGTTGGCTTGGGTGCTGTCCTGATGCAGCATGAGAAGTCGGTGGCTTATGCGTCCCATCAGCTCAAGGTCCATGAACTGAACTACCCCATGCATGATTTGGAGCAGGCGGCAGTGGTCTTCACATTGAAGGTGTGGAGGCACTATCTTTATGGGGTAAGGTTCGAGCTCTTCTCTGACCACAAGAGCTTGAAGTATCTGTTCTTTCAGTCTGAGTTGAACATGAGGCAGAGGCATTGGATGGAGCTCCTGAAGGACTATGATTTTGATCTCCAGTACCACCCGAGCAAGGCGAACGTGGTGGCGGATGCCCTCAGCCGTCAGCCACGAGGCCAGGTAGCGCACTTGATGATTCAGGAGTGGAGGATGCTCGAGGATGTGGTAGAGTACGACTTCGAGTTTGGTCTGCAGTCTTCTATTGTCCAGTTATCGAGCCTGTCGATTCAACCCTCTCTTGTCACAAGGGTGATCGAGGCTCAGCAGGTAGACGAGTCGTTACAGGATTACCGAGTAGAGGCAGCATCTGAGAGTCAGTCAGACTGGCAGGTTGGTTCTGATGGTGGACTTCGCTTTAGAGGCCGATTATGTGTCCCGGATATTCCTGAGTTGTGCCGTGATCTTATGACCGAGGCACATCGATCGCGTTTCTCTATCCACCCTGGCTCGACGAAGATGTATCGCAATATGAGGCGTTAGTATTTTTGGTCGGGGATGAAGCGTCAGATAGCTAGCTTTGTGGCCGAGTGTGACACGTGCCAGCGTGTCAAAGCCGACCATTAGAGACCCTCTGGTCTATTACAGCCGTTGAGCGTCCCCATATGGAAGTGGGAGCATATATCTACCGATTTTGTATTAGGCTTGCCGACGACTCAGTGCGGTCATGACTCCATCTGGGTTTTCGTAGACCATTTGACGAAGTCGGCACATTTTCTTGCGATTCGTGAGACTTGGCATACCGACCGACTTGCCAAGATGTTTGTTGATGAGATCGTGAGGTTGGACGGTGTTTCTGTTTCGATCGTTTCAGACCGAGACTCGAGGTTCACGTCTCAATTTTAGAGGAGCTTCCAGAGAGCGATGGGTACTGATTTGTAGCTCAGTACCGCGTATCATCCGCAGACCGATGGACAAACTGAAAGGGTCAACCAGATCCTTGAGGATATGTTTCAGGCTTGCGGGATTGACTTCTCGGGTAGTTGGGACGAACACCTTCGATTGGCTGAGTTCGCATACAACAACAGCTATCAGGCGACCATTGGCATGGCTCCTTTTGAGGCATTATATGGCAGACCATGCAGATCTCTGAGTTGTTGGACCGAGGTTGGAGAGCGCCGTCTCCTAGGTCCTAAGCTTGTGTCGCAGACATCAGAGGCTATCGATATCATCAGGCAGAGGATGCGCACAGCTCAGAGCCGACATAAGAGCTTTGCTGACCGTCAGCGTCGTCCCTTGGAGTTTATCGTTGGGGACCATGTGTATCTTAAGGTCTCACCCATGAAGGGTGTGGTTCGTTTTGGAGCGAAGGGCAAGCTTGCTCCAAGATTTATAGGACCTTTCGAGATCACCAGACGCGTTAGCGTCGTGGCCTATCGGCTTGCCTTGTCATCTCAGTTGTCTGGCGTCCACAACGTTTTCCACGTCTCTATGTTGAGGAAGTGTGGGTCAGACATCGTTCCTGTTATTGATTACCAGCCGTTGAAGGTTCGTGAGGATGCTTCTTACATTGATCAGCCAGTTCGTATCCTCGATCGGAAGGAGCGGGTCCTGAGGACCAAGGTCATTCCCTTAGTGAAGGTGCAGTGGGGCCATCATAGTGTTGATGAGGTGTCTTAGGAGCGCGAGGCGGAGATTCACGAGCGCTATACCCATCTTTTCGATGTTTGATTGTATGTTGTACTGTGTTGTGATTATATATGGTGAGATGTTTCATATTTCCTTATGGGTTATGTTGAATTGCGATGGTAGTGTAAATTTCGAGGACGAATTTTTTATTAGGAAGGGAGAGCTGTAAGACCCATATCCTATTTCGTACTGTTCCGTCGAATCCCGCGATCCTTTCCATCAAAGTCCAGCAGTCCGCGACTGATAATTGACGTTGCGCACGATCGTAAGTCATATCCTTTAGATTCGAGTTGGTTTAATCCGAGACTCATACCATTTTGACCGGGCCGTAGCCGCGTCTCATGCGCCAATCCGACACTTAGATCATAAGATGTGGACCATACATTATAATAACCATGGACCACACACTACGGGACCCACCCATCCCATGTGGCATAAATCCCTAGGTAATTATGAGAGTGATGGATGACATCACCCTAGCTATAGTCACCCTAGCCTAGCTATAGCCACCCTAGCCTAGCTATAGCCACCCTACCCCCTAGCCTTCTTACAAGCACTTATGGCTAGCCACCCTACCCCTAGCCCTCTTACAACCATTTATTGCAAGCCACCCTCTCTTACAAGTAATCATGGCCTACCTAAGCTACTCTCTCCCTCTCTTTACTACACTCTCTCTCCCTCATTTCTCATTCCCAAGCAAGGAAAAAAAAATCCCACGTCCATGGCATCCCAAGTGTGAGAAAAGTGAGTGTATTGAGAGTGACCCATTCCCATCACAAGATCCATCATCCTAACCATTCAAACCCCATCTTCCACCATCAAAGAGGAGCACAAGGAGATAGGCATTCCAACGGACCAAAGAGATCAACCGGTGGGTGCTCCCATAGGCTAGTTTTCACATTTCTTTATGATGGGCCAAGTGAGGCCTACCAATCAATGGTGTGGATATCACTTTGGACCCTAAGATGTGGTCGATGACCCATCTTGATTCTCATGATCATTCCATGATGGGGCCATTCTCCATGGACCTCATCATGACATTTATTTTTCACGTATGGATAGGGTTATCTAGACCTTACATTTGGTGGAGAAAGGATCTCCACCGTTGATTTTCGGTTTGATGGGCCCACATATAATGGGACCCACTTGATGTATGTTGTAGATCATGAAAGGGAGGGCCCATAGTACTGGAGTCCCTCCATCACTTGGTCTTCCATCTCTCCTTCTCTTCATTTCTTTTTCATTATTTTTGATGTGATGATATGGCCATGTGGCCCACTTGGATGGACCTCACCATGAAGCATGTTTTAGATCCAAGCCGATTATAGGTGGGGCCCACTTTTATATGTGTTGAACCCACACCATCCGCCATCTGATGGGCCACTTGAGCAGGGCCCACCTCGTGAACCCGTCCAGGGACGCTGGAACGCTCCCTGGACGTTTTTTTGAAAATGCAAATATTAGCTTGTCTCAAAGCTTTGGAAAGGGGGCCACTTATATAGGCCCCATCTTGATGTATATCTTCGATCCACGCCGTCCATCCTTTTTCCCGTATCATTTTAGGCGTTGAGCCGAAAAATGAGGTCAATCCGACTCTCAGACGGACCATATCTTTGGAAATAGTGATTTTTACCGTTGAAACTCACCTTAATCTTTCTACACGCTGAAAAATGTCCAATATTGGTCTTGATGGACTGGCCTTGGACTGTGGAAACTAATGGACGAGGTGGATTTGGCTGAAGAGGGCCCCACACATGAAAAACCTCAAGAAAATGGTTTTTTTTTTTTAAAAAAAAAAAGGAGAGGCAGCGCCTGCTGCCACTAACACAGCAGCAGCAGCACGCTGCTGCGCTCTCACGTATGCGGGCGGGTGGATGCCAGGGCTCCACGGCCCTCAGCCGTGGGCCCCACCATGATGTATTTATTTTATCCACACCGTCCATTTGGTGGGCCACGTCCTGAGGTGGTCCCCCTCCAAATTTCAGACCCATCCATGACTCAGGTGGCCCACATTATAGGAAACAGTGTGAATGAACGTATACCATTAAAACTCTTTTTGTGGACCGCAAAAGTTTTGGATCGAGTTGAAATTTGTTTTTCCCCTTCCTTCTGACCCATACGACCCTATGAACGGGTTAGATGGAAGATAAACATTATGGTGGACCCCACGTGGGACCCACAGTGATGCATGTGTTTCACCGTCCACTGCCATGGACGGTGATTTGTATGTGTGCGTGTGTGCGTGTGTGCTGCGTGCGTGCTGTGTGCATGCGTGTGTGTGGTGTGTGTGTATATATGTGTATATATACGTATGTATGTGTGTGTATATATATATCACATACTATATATATGTATATATATATTATTATATATGTTATATATGTATAAATATATATTATATTATATAATATATATGTGTTGGTAGGCCTTAGGGATTTTAATGGTGGAAATCATCATCACCACTTGTATTTTGTGTGGCCCACCTTGGTATAAATATAAGGCCGATGTGATTAGGCCCATCTGGATGTATTTGTGGCCCGTTTGTTGGGGCCCACTTGGTATACATGAAAGGCGCATATGATTAGGCCGTCTTAATGTGTTGAAAGCCCATGGGTCATGGCCCATTGCAATGTTCCAAAGGCCCATTAATGCAGCCCACTTGATTTATACAAGGCCCATATGAGGCAGCCCATTTGATGTATTTGAGGACTATGGGTCGAGGCCCAATGAGATGTATATAGGTCCATTGTAATGTATGATTTCCCATGGTTTGTGTAATGATATTTATGGCGGACCATGCCTTGGAAGCAATGTTGGTTTGACGTCCACATTGTAAGTACAATGTTGGTTAAATGTCCGCATTGTGACTCTCCCTTGGACCCATTGATAGGCCCATACTGGTTATGTGTAGGCCATCTAGGCCCATCTTCGGTGTAAGGATAGTTCATTACTTTATAACATGCTTAGTGCACTTCCATGATTCATACGCATACGCATCATTTGTATGCTTGATATGAGGAATGTTTGATCATAGCATAAGCCGTTGGGCTGAGACATTCACGGGACTCCTTATGAGACTGAGTGTCCCACATGATCGCGTGGTACGCGTGAGATTGCTGCATGATTGTACGGTGTGAATCATGCATCTCGCATATGTGTGACTTGATCACTGCATGCCTTAGTGACATCAGGGCCGTAGCTACACAGGCACATTGTGGATGGCCGTATCGGATACCGGAAATACTTTGTTCTAGCATGTGGGCACTTAGGATGTCCTTGGGTGAAAGTCCTAAAACCTTTTTTGTACCAGGAGATGCTCCAATGTCTAGACTGAGTGGATACACGAGCGCCCGAGTGTCGAATACCAGTAGGCCGCGTCTCCCACTATGTCATGGTCTGTTGGAAAGGGGTGTGGCCTTATCCGCTCGAGTGAGGGGGCTATAAGCTAGGCTGAGTTTGACCAGCTTGCAAATGTGTCCGCTATCAACGAGCCGGGTAGGTATTGGCAGACTACTGGTTAGGTGGATAGTGTGGTCTCTTCCACTTGCTTGACTATGCAGCTAAGGAGGAGGCAGTCAGTGTGAGGTGTATTAGACCCCGGTGATATCCAAAGAGGAACCGTACTGATATGTGTACATGATGAGGACTGACATGCTTGTATTGCATCTCGCATTTGGCATTCTACTACGTAGGCCTTGCATTGCGTCAGTATGGCCGATAGCATTCATGTTTCGCATCGCATGGCCTTGGTATGGCCTATAGCATTCATGCCTTGCATAGCTTTGATACAGCTGGTAACATTCATGGACTTACTGCATACTTCCGCATTACTCTGATATTGTACACTTGGCGTTTGGCTTACGCACACACTTACACCACCCTCTAAGCTTTTGTAAGCTTATACACGACCATTGCGTGCAGGTACCATTGGCAAACAGTAGCTACTGACCACACGACGCAGAGCGCGTGTCGAGATCTCTTTTTGGAGCTTTTTGATCACCCTGTATTTCCCTTTCTGCATTGTACTTAAAAGTTTTTGATATAGTGGATATGTGGTGATGTTGTTTTGTGACTTGGTTATGCTTTTGGTTTTGCTCCATTACATTACAAAAAAAAAAAAAATCATACTGAAAATCCTCCTTGTAGGATCCCAGGATCGAAATCTGACGTATGGGCACTGGAAGCCGAGAATGGGATATTACGGAGGCTGTCGACGCCGGATTCAGCGATTGGGAATTTTGTGAGCTCGGTTTCTGAGTTTGGGGCGTGACACCTGAGCACCACATATGGCTGACGTTTGGGGCAACCCACAGCTAGAAGGGGGGCCCATCAATGCATGGTGGTGATGTTCAAAACACATCATAGTGGGGCCCACGGCTGGGACCATAGTCCCTGGCTACCGTCCATGGTGCAGAGGATGCTGCTACGCTGTCCTCCGGATGGCAGCAGCAACGTCTGCTCCTTGTTTTGTTGTTTATTTATTTTTTAATTCCTTTTTTTTTAAATTTTTTTCTGCGGTTTTCCCTAGGTGGGACCTACATCAGGTGGATCCACTCCACCCATTGGACTCTATGGTTCATGATCGACCAAATGAGTCCAATATGCGATGTATTTTGGTCATCAGAGTGGGCCCTCGCTGCCTTGAATGGTAGAAATCACAGTTTTCTATTATATGGCCCGCTTGATTATCAGATTGGCCTCATCAACGCCTAAAATGAAATGGGAAATGGAATGGTCGGCTTAGATTTGATCTGTACATTAGGGGTGGGGCCTGCATGAGCAGCCCACCCCAAAAGCTCAATCTCTTTTTTTTTTTAAGCTTGCAAGTACACACCCATGTCAGTACACTCACTCCATGTTAGCCACACCTACCAGCATGTCCAGCGTCCAGAGATGCTAGGCGGCATGGATAAACACAGTCACCATGGTGGGTCCCACATGCATGTGGCCCATGTTCCATCAAGGTGGGTCCCACATGAACATCACCCACTCGATGGATCTGACATTTGGTTTTTCTCATCATCCAGGCCCACTGGATCGCCTGAATAAAACAAATGGACGGCGTCAATAAAATACATCCATCATGATAGGTCCACGATCGGTGTGGATCTAGTGGGTCACGCTTGATTCAAGAGAGAGAGAGAGAGAGAGAGAGAGAGAGAGAGAAATCGGTGAGAAGGGGAGGGACCCCGTCGCTATGGGCCCTCCCTAAATATAAAGCATACATCAAAGTGGGTCTCACCATATGTGGGCCCTCAAATAACAAAGTTGATGGTTAGATCACCCACCTATCGGCCTTCTTCTTTCTCCCTTAGTCTCCTTAGCTCTTATGCTTAACTTTTAACGGTGGATAATGGAATTTTGATGGTGGGGATGAGAGATGAGAGGGTGGGCCACACTTGTTATTTTGGGAGAGAGGGGGCTTGGACGTTTGAAATTTTGGTTGCTTGGGATTGAGTTGTGAGAAATGAGAGAAAAGGAGAAATTATGGATTAAAGGGATGGATGGAGTTATTTTTGTAAGGAGGGGTATGGGTTGGGTTGAAATCTTGTAAAAGAGGGAAGGGTAGGAACGAGAGAGAGTTGATTTGTGAAAAGGGAGGGATGGGTGATGTACTTAGGGTATGGCTTGTACTTGACATTGATTGATTGATGGGACATGTTGTAGAGATTCCCTCGAAATTCATAACTTGCAGCATTTTTCTCAAAATAAATGTGGGCCCACATCTTCTAGTACGGGTATCAATTCGGTACGTGAGTTACGGCGTTGGAACCGCGGCGACGGCGCGGTCGCTAAGGTACAAGTCTCGAGTTAAGTCGACTCCGGTATGCTGGACTCAGCTTAGGATCGCGCACAAATGTCGGATACATGTCGAGGGTTTTCAGAATTCCACCGGGAGGACCGCTGAAGCATATAGAACGATACTGTCTAGGATACGGGTCTTACAACTCTCCCCTCCAAATAAAAATTTTATCCTCAAAATTTACACAATCATTACAAGTAAACATAACTCATAATAGAAGAGAAAACAAGGCATCATCGTATAGAATCGGAGACAGCATACATGATATATCATACAATCAATCATCAAAGAGATGGAGATAACGCTCTCGAATCTCAGCCTCACGCTCCCAAGATGCCTCATTAACAGAATGGTGACCCCACTGAACCTTCACCAAGGGAATGACCTTGGTCCAGAGGACCTACTCCTTCCGATCAAGGATACGTACTAGCTGCTCAATGTAAGAAGCGTCCTCATGAACCTCCAATGGCTGTCAATCGATAACAGGAACTACGTCTGACCCACACTTCCTCATCATAGAGATGTGGAAAACGTTGTGGACGCCAGACAGCTGAGATGGTAAGGCAAGCCGATAGGCCACAACGCCAATGCGCTCAGTGATCTCGAAAGGTCCAATGAATCTCGGGGCAAGCTTACCCTTCACTCCAAATTGAACCATGCCCTTCATGGGTGAGACCTGGAGATACATATAGTCCCCTACATCAAACTCCAATGAACAACACCGGCGATCAGTAAAACTCTTTTGTCGGCTCCGAGTTGTGCGCATCCTCTGGATTTCTTTGTTTTGGAAGATTTAGCACAAGGTAGTTCCTTACCTTTACCCTTCATCATGCTTTCTTCTTTAGATGAGAAGTCTCCTCAAGATAGAAGGATTGAAGGAAGTCAGAATCTAAAGAAGATGAGAAGAAACAGTTCTGGATTTTTCGCGCTCTCACTGTCGTTTTATAACAGAAATCATCGATGACATTGAATACAGACTCATAATGGCATCGAAGTCTATTCCGAAGACTATTAGAAAGAACCAATGGACATTCCCGAGATATGACATTTTATATTCCCGAGAGTCTTCGATGACATTGAGATTGACTTGATGTCATTGAATTTGTCAAAAAAATTTAAAAATTTAATTTTTGATCTTCTTTGACATATCAATTGGGCATTGGTTAGTACATGAAAATATGCCTATTTTACATATGTACATTTTGAAAAGGCCGAGCTTGATGTCCTAGAGGGGGGGTGGGGGGGTGAATAGGACTATGCCAAATTAAAAAAATAACAGCAGAATTTAAAAAAATTAAATACATATACTAATAGACAATCTCACAATGCTGAATTTAAATACAACCTTAAATGTACAAGTATTGAGAAGTTGATACAAATATTGTTCTAAGGACAACCTTGCACCATAAAAACTAAGGGTTTATGGCAGGACAACGTTACTAGAATAGTTTGTGTATCAAAAACTCAAACCGATACAGAGGAATAAAAAATAAATAGCAATGAAAGGAAATCTAAGCTATTACAACATTCCCACACATCCACATAAGGATTATAACATTCTCCACAAATGTTTAAAGGGAAATTACAATCATTCACAAAAATAAATAAACATTTAATCCACAAGACAAGATATTATAGTGGTTCGCTTGTGTGTACACGAACTGTTAAATAATAGCCACACAACTACTCCACTCCTAATATCCTCACACAGTGAAAATAAGTTTTTTCAGGTTCACCTAAAACCCTCACAATTGTGTCTTTCAAGTGAGCTTACACAATTCAAAAACCCCACACTCTGAGTTTTCTGGATCACCTCATATAAACCAAAATAGAGAGATTTTTCTGGCTTAATCTCAATGAAAACCAAAAACAAAAATTTACAATAATGTAAAATACCTGGATATTCACTTTAATGCACCCCGGAATAACCAAGTCGGAGTAGAAGTTTAACGTAGAAGTTCAATGTCCAAACTCATTCATGAAATGGTTATAGGTTCTAAATTGATTTTAGATTTGAAGCACCTTAGGGTAGCTTGATTTGATTTTGATTCCAAGAAATGGGAATACTTCAATCCCTCTTTCAAATAAAATTAAAATGCAGAAATTCAAAAGCAAATGTAAAGAAAGCTAATAAAAGAGAATATTAAAAGAGCACAATATAACTTAAAAAGCACACTAACTTATATCTCAGAGTGACATATTGATTTAGCTTAAATTCAATGAAAAACTCTGAAATTCATGCTCTATTTATAAGTGAAGAAATCGCATTTACGACTTGTCCTATAGACACAACAATTGGTTGTAGGACCAATAGATTTTTGAAATATTGAGCGCGATTGGATAAAGTTGTTCCACGACTGGTCGTAGGACCTTCACGACCGGTCGAGGGATCTCCACGACTGGTTGGGACCTATTCACGACTGGTCATGTGGAGCTAGATTTAGTTGCTGGACTTTGAGTCAAGGCTGCAGGACTGGTCATGAATAAGTCGAGCACTATTCACACGACTGGTCGAGCAGTCTTTAGGACTGGTCATGGCTTAACAAAAAATTCCAAAATTTTGTAACAAACTTAGGACTGGTCGTGAAATTTCTTAAATTGGTCGAGCTAGTGCTAGGACTAGTTGAACAGAGTCTAGGACTAGTTGAGAAACAGTCTATTCACTTATAAAATGAGCAATTGAATTATGTATTCAAAATGACCTACCCTAAGGTCAATTTATGGTCATTTATAACTTGTTAGTGATGTATAAACATTGAGTCTTCTTTTTCTTCAGTTGATAGTCGTTCTTTGAAGTTCTTGAAGCTTGAGATCTTGTCATAAGATGAAGCTTAAACTTGAGATGAAGCTTGAAGTTGACTAACATTTAAGCTTGAAATTGACTAACATTGAAGCTTGAGCTTGAGTATCAAAGTCTAAGAATGTTGTCTTGATTTGTATGAAGCTTTGAGAATCTTAAACTCTTGAGTCTTGAATTCATAAGTGATGTTGTGCATAAACATGAACTAGTACACTTACCTTTGAAGTTCTTGAACAAAAGACCCTTGTTCTTGAGAGATGCACAGACTTCATTATGTAGATGAGCTGGACAAGACATAGATTCCAAGAGAGGTTTTGGCACTACAAAATTTGACAATATAGGAGCTAGAAACCATAGTACTTACAATCTCCCCTTTGTCAAATTTGTGATAAAACACATTCCATAAAAACATAAGCAATATACGCACATTGAATCATGCACCAATTATCAACTCACAAAGAATCATGCACCAGTTATCAACTCACAAAGAATCATGCACCAGTTATCAAAAGAAACTAGTTACAACCTGGTTAAAGAATCACCAGTTTCCTTCAATCAATACTTCCCCTTACTTATTCCTCCCCCTTACACAAAGAAGGCTACATATCCACAATCCACATGCCATATATCACAAGCTGCCATATATCACATATCACAAGCACTATATATTAAGTATGACATAAATCTTCTCCAAAATTCTCCCCCTTTTTGTCACAATATGACAAAGGAAGAAACCAATACAAGGAGCAAGACGTAAATAAATAAGGAAAAATAAGATGAGCAATGAGGAATAATGGATCAAGATAGTCAAGATATGCGATTCATAAACAAATAATGTTCAAGCATGATCAACTAACATCAACAAAGTTCATCCAACTTCAATCCCACCAACCAAAGAAAGAAAAATATCATAAAAGTTATTACAAACCATGTAAAAACTACTAATCATATCCTGAAGAGGGAGCATGAATAGATGAATCAATTTGATGCAAACCCTTATTAATGTGCCTCATATATTTACGCATATAGGCAAATTGAGAATCCTGGGTTACATGAATCTAAGCCATCTGTTCCTTAAGAGTATGCAACCTCTCAGCAAAATCAGAAGGCTGATAATCAGGGTCAGCCTCAGAATCTGATTCGATCTCATTAAAGATATCGTCTGTGTTAATATCATCTAGAGGTAAATCATTTTCTTCTTCATTCACAGCTTCAGCTCCACCAACACCCTCATTGACTTGGCCATTAGCCAACCTCAAATTCATTTTGTTGATATTGGAGTTGTTGAAAATAAGGTGTTGAATGGGAGCCTCTTCAACAGGCATAGCTACTAACATATGAGTGGCTAACACAGTCATAAGATATGCAAAAGGGATATCATTGTGTCCAGGATGGAGATGGAATGACAGATTAAAGAAGGAAGACATACATTTGTACCAGAGATTATGGAATGCAAAATCTGAACCATGAAAGAGGTGAGTTCGATTTTGTTACCAGAACATGGATAAAGATTTAGAATAAATATTTTGTGAAGGACCCTATACCTGGGTAATAAATACTTTGAAGCAAGTGCATTCTCATTTTGACTCCATTGCGCATCTATATTACACAATGCTCTAGTAAGCATATGTTTTTCTGATTCAGATGGTTTAGCAACTAGAGAGCTAATTGGAATACCTTCATCATTGATAGGTATGTCCATTAAAGCAGAGATCAGATGTCGGTCTATTTCAAATGGACATTCTTTAGTTGCAATAGTAAATGTTAATTTCTCAGTTAAAAAATTAAAAATACAAGCAAATATAGATTGTGCAATAGACCGGTATGCCGGCCCACCGCAATGTAGAATGTTAGCCCATCCTATAGATTGGAGAAGAGGAAGGAGATCAAACGGAGCTATATGTTCAACATGAACAGGTCGTTCAACTATAACATTGCGCAACCTTAAATCCCACACATAGGAGGGATCATCTTTGGGTGACCGAAGTGGCGCCTTGTTAAAAGTGTCAATCTAGAAGTTGAAGGACCACGAGAGTTTTTTTTTTTTACCTCTACTATCCATTTGCAACTAAGAATACAAGAAATCAAGAGGTTACAAAAGAAGTAGAGTGGGGTTTCTCTGGATCAGATTTTGGAGAAGAAAACCCTAAAAACCTCAAATAAATATGAAATAAATCACTCCAAGTATGAAAATAAAGTAATATGAACTTGAATTTACAAGAAAATGAAAATAATGGACTAACCTTGAAGAACAAGGAAGATGGGTTCGACTGGTCGAGCTACGACCCGTTGGAGAAGAAACCCAAATGAAGAAAAATGGGTTTTTCCCCCAAATAAAGCACCAGACCACACTACACGATTGGTCAAGGACATGCTCGATCGGTCGTGCCATGACTGGTCGAGTATGTACTCGACTGGTCGTGCACAACCAAAAATATGTATTTTTCACATAATTTTAAAATTTAAACAATTAATTTAACAAATATACACACTATGATACATACATGCATGAATAACCAATTCAAATTGCACATACCAAGATCAAATTTCAATTTATTAAACCTGCTTTTGTCAAGCGGTTTAGTGAAAATGTCAGCAAGTTGAGTCTCGGTCGGAATGTATTCCAAAGATATTATCTTTTCTTCCACTAATTCACGAATGTAGTGATATCTAATGTCAATGTGCTTGGTTCGTGAATGTTGAATTGGATTTTTGAATATATTAATTGCACTGGAATTATCATAATATAAAACCATAGAATCCTGTGCAATTCCGTAATCGCTTAACATTCTTTTCATCCATACAAGCTGAGTACATGCATTTTCTGTTGCAATGTATTCGGCCTCAGTAGTTGAAAGCGATACAAAACTTTATTTCTTACTTTACCAAGAAACTAGACAGTTCCCACCATAGACACAACCACCACTAGTTGATTTCCTATCATTAACGTTACCAGCCCAATCAGCATCAGTGTAACCAGCTAATTGAACATTAGTATCATGTGGATTCCAATGACCCAGATTAGCTGAACTTGTGACATATCGCATAATCCGCTTAATAGCATTTAAATGTAACTCTTTAGGGTCAGATTGATATCTAGTGCAAATCCCTACGCTAAATGCAATATCAGGTCGACTCGTAGTTAAATACAGCAAACTACCTATCATACTGCGATACAATTAGGATCCGCTTTCTTACCTGTAGAGTCCTTTGAGAGTTTTAGAGTCATACTCATAGGCATATCAAAATTTTTCCCATTCTCAAATCCAAACCTTTTTAACTAAGTTCAGAGCATATTTGGTTGGAGAAATAAAGAAACCATCAGGTTGCTATTTAACTTGCAACCCAAGAAAATAATTCAATTCTCTAACCATACTCATTTTGAACTTAGATTTTATAAGATCTGCAAACTCAATAGTCATGTTAGCATAGGTATATCTATAAATAATATCATCGACATAAATTTGTACTATTAAAATGTGATCATTATGTTTCTTTACAAACAGAGTTTTATCAACACTTCCCATTATAAAGTTATGACTTAGTAAAAACTTAGTCAATTTTTCATACCATGCCCTGGGAGCTTGTTTTAATCCATAGAGAGCCTTTTTTAGGCGATAGACATGATCGGTATTCTTTAGGTCTTCAAAACCCGTTGGTTGTTCAACATACAATTCTTCATGCAAATCGTCATTTAAAAAAGCACTCTTTATATCCATTTGATAAATTTTGAACTTTCTAAAGCAAGTAATGGATATAAACAGTCTAATTGATTCAAGGCAAGCTACTAGGGCAAAGGTTTCATCATAATCGATGCCTTCAATTTGAGTATACCCTTGTACTACCAGTCTAGTCTTATTTCAAATTATATTACCAAGTTCATCAGACTTATTTTAGAAAATCACTTAGTTCCAATAATATGTTTATCTTTCGGTCTAGGAACTAAGTTCCAAACATCATTTCTAACAAATTGATTAAGCTCTTCTTGCATCGCGACAATCCAGTTTTCGTCAATAAGAGCTTCTTTTATGTTAGCCGGCTCTATCTGAGATGTAAAGCACACGTACTTACACAAATCTTCTAGTTGTCTACGATTGCGTACACCAGTGAGAGGGTTTCTAAGAATTTGATTAGTTGGATGGTCTTTGACAGTCCTTAGTTCAGAGTTATTTTCACTTGATGAAGAATCCGGTTTATCAATTAGAAGTACTTCATCATTATCTGAACTTGAGACAGGTATATTCAAGTGATCGTTAATAACCACATTAATTGATTCTTGAATTACACCGGTCCGCTTATTAAGAACCTGATATGCTTGACTATTCAGAGCATACCCTAAAAATATCCCTTCATCACTTTTGGTGTCGAACTTACCCATATTTTCACGGTCACGTAAAATATAACACTTGCTGATAAAAACTAAAAAGTATTTGACAGAAGGCTTCTTATGAAACCACATTTTATAAGCCATTTTACAATTTGATTTTCTCGTATAAACGCTGTTAATTATATAACACGGAGTATTTATGGCTTCGGCCCAAAGAATTTTAGGGAGCTTCATACTATTTAACATTACATTTGCCATTTCTTGAAGCACTTTATTTTTTATTTCTACTATATCATTTTATTGTGGTGTTTTGGGTGTAGAGAATTCATGTGATATTCCCTGATCACTGCAAAACCGCTCAAAACTGATATTCTCAAATTCTGATCCACAATCGCTATGGATCTTACAGACTCGAGACTCTTTTTCAGTTTGGATATGTCTAAGTACCCTTTTAACTTCATCGAGAGTTTTTATTTGTCTCTTAAGAAGACTACCCAAGTATATATGGTAAAGTCATCAATGATTACCAGAATATACTTTTTCCCACCTTGACTCTCCGTTCTAATTGGTCCAGTTAGATCCATATGGAGGAGTTCAAGTGATTTAGATGTGGAATTGGAGTCCACCTTTTTGTGAGAACTCTTAGGTTGCTTGCCAATCTAACATTCACTGCATATTTTATCTATTTTTTATATTTTAGGTAGGCCTCTTACTAACTCTCTTTTGCTTAATCTACACAAGTTACGGTAGTGTACATGTCCAAGGCGTTTATGCCATAACTCAGTCTCATCGGTATGGACCATGTTGCACGATAGATTAGATAAGTTAGAATCACTTATAATATAGCAGTTTTCACAAGTTCTGCGACCAATTAATATGACAGAACCGTTTTTATTTACAATTTCACACCCTATGTTAGAAAATTTTATGCTATAATTTTTATCGCATATTTGAGAAATGCTTAAGTTGTGTTTTAAACCTTCTACATACAAAACATTCTCAAATAAAGGAAGGTTAGAAAGTTGAACCATACCTTTGCAATAATCCTGCATTTCTACCATCACCAAATGTGACTGAACCATTAGTCATGTCTTTAAGATTGGTGAACAGACCTTTGTCACCAGTCATGTGCTGGAGCATCCATTGTCTAAGTACCACTTTGAATGGCTTGAAGGTTTGAAAGTTGTGTGGGCAACCAAGCAAGTTACCTTAGGAACCCATTTCATAATTCTTTTGGGTTTAGGAGTATAGTTGGTCTTTTTGTGTTTGTAGTTGATATAAGACTGACCCATTGAGTTAGATTTTAAGAGCTCCTTGAGTAAATTAACAATTTTCTCAGCTAAAGAATTACCATTCTGATTTTTATCATTGATATTGTTGCTTTTAGGTTTTAAGGACTGAAAAGTTTTAGTATTTTTAAAATAATTTTGATTTGAGCTTTTCCCTTTTGAATTTGAAGACTCTCCTTTCACAAACTTAGGAGGAGTATTCTTATGTTTGGGAGGAATATTTTTGTCGTAGCCCAAACTGGATTGGTCACCACATTTTAGGGATCCGGATAAAAGTTTTTCTAACTTTGGATCACCATTGTCAAACCACTATGTGTCTTTCAAACTCAAAAGAGAAGAGACTTCAAGTTTAAGTTTTTCATTCTCAGTTTTAAGATTTTCAATAAGGGAGGTTTTGAAATCTAAACGCACTTAGATTTTTCAAAACAATCTAAAATGTAGGATTTTTCTAAAACAAGAGTATCAAAATTTTCTTTAAGTTTCAAAAACTCTTCTTTCTGAAGTTTTGGTTTTACCGCAATTTTACAACTTTCCTTGTATAGGGCATTGTAAGCATCTTGAAGATCTTCTTCATTTTCATGATCACTATTCAGATTTTCTTCACTAGTTAAATCATCATTATCTGAAAGGGTGAACTTGGCTAGAGTCATAAGGGCCTTAACTTCATTACATGACTCGGTTTCATAATCTTCTGATTCAAAAGAGGCTTCAGTGCCAGAAGATTCATCCCAAGTAGCCAACATACCTTTCTTTTTAGGTTTGTCCTTTTTATGACACATGTTCGCTAAATGTCCATATTCATGGTAGTTGTAACATTGACTATCTTTTAAAGATTTACAAGTTTTAGATTTAGATATTTTCTTATCATTAGATTTTTAAAAATCAAGCCTCTCTTTTACTTTTGAAAATCTTATAAAACTTTTTAGCTAAAAGGGCCATATCATCTTCAACATTTTCTAAATCAGAATTACTATTTTCTTGAGAAATACATTTAGAAGATTTAAGGCTGATGGATTTACTTTTAGGAGCTTTAAAATTTAACTCATAGGTTTGTAATGACCCAACTAATTCTTCTACCCTTATATTGTCTGTATCACGAAGTTCCTGGATCATAGTCACCTTTGAATTGAACCGTTCAGGTAATGAGCATAGTATCTTTGCACGGACTTCACTTTCTAAAATTTTATCACCAAGACCCCACATAGAGTTGACAATGTCATTCAATCTAGTATAAAAGTCCATGAAAGTTTCACTTTCCTCCATACGAATTTCCTCAAATTTGGTTGTGAGGATTTGGACTTTAAATTTCTTGACAATTATTGTTCCCTCATGTGTCATTTCTAAAATATCTCGTGCTTGCTTTACAGTATCACAGGATATAATTCTTTTGAATTCATCTGGTGATAGCATACAAGTGATTGCATTTAGTGCTTTTGCATTGACACTACTCTCACTTTTCTAAAGTGTGGTCCAAGAGAAGTAAGGTGTAACTCTCATAGTGTTGGATCCATCAGTGCTAGTTACTTCAGTGGTAGGAGGGGTCCAATCAGTCACTGTGGCTAGCCACACGCTCTCATCCATGGATTTTAAGAAAATTCTCATCCTGGCTTTCCAAAAGGCATAATTGGAGCCATCAAATGGTGGAAAGCCTATTGACTGATAGGCTATCAAAATTTGACATCTTATAAAGCTCAGATCGATTAGCTCAGGAAATTAATCCAAAAAGTAATAACAATTAAAATGAGCTATTAGGCTCTGATACCACTTGAAAAGGCTGAGCTATATGTCTTAGAGGGGGGAGGGGTGAATAAGATTATGCTAAATTAAAAATAACAGCGGAATTTAAATAAATTAAATACAGATAGCAATAGACAATCTCACAATACTGAATTTAAATACAACCTCAAATGCATGAGTATTGAGAGGTCGATACAAATGTTCTTCTAAGGACAACCTTGCACCATAAAAACTAAGGGTTTATGGCAGGATAACCTTACTATAACGGTTTGTGTATCAAAAACTCAAATTGATATAGAGGAATAAAAAAAAATAGCAATGAAAGGAAATCTAAGCTATTACAACATTCTCATATATCCACATAAGGATTACATCATTCTCCACAAATGTAAAAAGAGAATTTACAATCGTCCACAAAAAGAAATAGACGTTCAAACCACAAGATAAGAAATTATAGTGGTTTGCTTGTATGTACACCAACTGTTAAACAACAGCCACACAACTACTCCACTCATAATATTCTCACACAGTGGATATTAGCGTTCGCTATGAAAATGGGTTTTTCTAGGTTCACCTAAAACCCTCACAATTGTGCCTTTCAAGTGGGCTTACACAATTCAAAAACCCCACACTCTGAGTTTTGTCGATCACCTCAGACAAACCAAAATAGAGAGATTTTTCTGACTTAATCTCAATAAAAATAAAAACAAAGGAATTTATAAAAATGTAAAATACCTAGATATTCTCTTTGATGCAGCCCAGAAGAACCAAGTCGGAGTAGAAGTTCAACGTAGAAGTTCAATATCCAAACTCACTTATGAAATGGTTCTAGGTTGTAAATTGATTTTAGATTTAAAGTACCTTGGGCTAGCTTGATTTTATTTTGATTCAAAGAAATGGGAATACTTCAATCCCTTTTTCAAATATAATTGTTATGCAGAAATTCAAAATCAAATACAAAGAAAGCTAATAAAAGATAATATTAAATGAGCACAATATAGCTTAAAATAATGACTAGCTTATCTCTCAGAGTGGCGTACAGATTTAGCTTGAATTCAATGAAATACTCTGAAACTCGTCATCTATTTATAGGTGAAGAAATCATGTTCACAACTGGTCGTAAGCCCTTCATGACCAGTCGAAGGACCTCCACGACTTGTCGCGACCTGTTCACGACTGGTCGTGTGGAACCTGATTTAGTCACTGGACTTTGAGTCGTGGCTGCAGACTAGTCAAGAACGAGTCATGCACTGTTCACACGACTGGTCAAGCAGTCTCCAGGACTGGTCGTGGCTTAATAAAAAATTTCAAAATTTTTTAACCTTAGGACTGGTCATGAAATTTCTTGGACTGGTCAAGCTAGTACTAGGACTAGTCGAACAGAGTTCAAGACTAGTCAAGAAATATACTATTCACTTATAAAATGAGCAACTGAATTATGTATTCAAAATGACCTACCCTAAGGTCAATCTATGGTAATTTATACCTTGTTAGTGATATATGAACATTGAAACTTCTTTTCCTTCGGTTGATAGTCGTTCTTTGAAGTTCACAAAGCTTGTGATCATTACATGATGAAGCTTGAACTTGAAACCCTTTGAAGCTTCAATTTAAAACTTGAATTTGTAACTTTAAGAAGCTTGAACTTGAAATATCTTGAGTCTTGAGCTTGAGGTTTAAAGTAAAAAGACTTTGTCTTGACTTGGAGCTTGATCTATGAATCTTGAAACATTGAACTCACACTTGTTGTTATACTTAAACATGAACTAGTACACTTGCCTTTGAAGTTCCTTATTCTTGAGAGATGCACAGACTTCATTATATAGATGAGTTAGATAAGACACGGATTCTAAGAGAGGTTTTGGCACTACAAAATTTGACAATATAGGAGCTAGAAACCTTAGCACTTACAAATATAATTCTTATATCTTCAGGGGCAAGGTCCACTTTAGCTTTGAATATGCATTGTTTTTGGGTTTGTATCCAGGAATGATATGAAAAAATGGATGATATGAAAAAAAATGGATATTGGACTATGTATTAAGAAAAACATCATGTGAGGCCTACGAAAATTTCCCACTCCAACAAATTCTGGTACTTGTTGCGTGTTGCAGGGGACCGGATTAGGTGAGATTGAACCTCACCCAGATGTGCGGACCTTACTGGTCCCACCTTGATTTGTGTATTTTATATCCACTCAATCCACCCATTTTTAAAAAATCAATTTAAAGCATGATATCAAATTTTAAGAAGATCTAATTATTCTACCTTACTTCCATCTGTCTGGTCGAAAGCCCAACAAAAAAGATCCAATTGCCAATCTAACAGATATTAATAGCTGGTACAGTGTAGGAATGATCACTCTTAATCGGTCCATTTATTTGGTGAGACCCAAAGAGCCGGTGAGAAAACCGCATGGATTGGACAATAGCTTGAAACATTACTAAGAATTAAATAAAATAAATAAATAATTAATTAATTTGCATGATGCACCTGACCTGCACCAATAAGGAAAAAAGAAAAAGAAGAAAGTTTTTGCAATGTCTATATGCTTACACTATATAAGGTTGTTGTTAAACAAGAAAAGGCCAATATAGAAATAAATATGCTAGCTCCACATACATCCCCTGCACATGCAATTTCTACGGCACACGTATTAACCATGGGATAATTGATTATTTATTCAAACTGTGTTGTTTGTTGTCAAACAAGGGCCTATTTGGATGTTCTTCAAATTCAGTACAGCAAAATTTGAATGAAATTATCTGACAGAAACTAATATCCTGATTAAATTAATAATGAGTTCCACATGTAGCACAATTTATACTTCGTAACTTATTAATTAGTAAACTAAGTTGTACCTTAGAGCTGGTCACATGGGTAACATACACTCCAGGTAGTTTTGACCTACCATACGCTGCCCACCAAAACTGAAGTGTGTAGGTTGCAATAGACCCTATATGCCCACCAAAAAGTCTACATCATTTTCAGATAAAATGCAAATTAAAAAAAAAAAGTAAATAACTTGCATAAATAAGACATGTGCTCTGTTTCGGAAGTATTAGATGTTGTAATAACTTACATAAACATGAAATCTATGGCTTATGGGTCTCAACCATAACACTGAACCAACTCTATGTAGCACAACACAATCAACTCTAATAGAAAATGCATATATAAGTTGCAAAAACTGTAACGTCTCAGAAAAATCTGTATAAAGACCCGATTACCACTTCATGCAGAAATCACTAAGGGTCAAATTATATAGAAATTAGGCAAAAATAAATTAAGTACTAAACTGAATTAATTAGTAGATTAGCTTGAATGGCTTTCTATACAAAATGCAAGACCCAAAACCAGTAGAATCGCTAACTCTACATTACCTAAAAACCTAGGATAAATCTCAAAACACAATTGCTCTCGGGAGCACATTGAAACTCCGTATCGGACGTGGACCGCACGTCGAAAGTCCGATAACCACAAAACTATATGATTATGACCACCTTACTGGGCTTGACAACCAATGTTCGAATCGAGTCCAAATAGTATCTAGAAACACACAACTAGAGCCCTGAGTAAAGTGTGTGATAAACGCGAATATCTTTAGAAAATGAACTCAGATTCAAGTGAATTGGGTCATTCGTTTGCAGGCCAAATTTAAGGTTTTAGACCGTTAGATTCTAACCCAACTACACCTTTGGATCAGAGAAATTTTCCTACACATAGCAGTGTACTTGTGGCCCTGATCGAGTGACGATAACCGTTGAATTGAAACTGGTCCTCCACGGTCGATCCACAAACCCGATCGGACTAAAATCTTAACCTGACATAGATCCATTGTCACGAAACTTTCTTCGGACTGTATATAGGTAATGGACCTTCAGATGAGCTCCGTTTGCTCGAAACAGCCATCTTTTTGGCTATATCCTAAGTATACCGTGGCCCTTGGGCCATTAACATCACTTCTAGGCCTATATAAGACCATAAACCCACCTCTCTCTCATTCCATACGAATTTCCTAAACCCTAGGAGAGAGAAGAGAGAAAAGAGGAGGAAAGAGTGAGGAGAAGAGAGAGAGAGAGAGAGAGAGAGAGAGAGAGAGAGATCAGGAGTTAATTGCTGGGTTCATTCTCACCACTCCACGTGTCGAATCATCTCTCCCGTGTCACTACACCATCGAATCTGGATCCATTTTTAGGTAAGAAATCCTAACCCTAATCTGTTTTAAGGATCTAAATAGAGGAAACGGTGAAATAGCTAACCTATTTCATGTTTTAGGTAGCCGTTGTACCCTAGACAAAGGTGTAGTGCACGAACCGAGTTCGTAATCGGCGTATCAGCGAAAGGTACAAACTATAAATGTTTAGGTTATGGTTTTCAAGGCTTTTAATGTTAGTTAATGATTTATGACTGACTTGATTGCTGTCACATGCACTTAGATGCGATGATTTTCGAGTATTACACATATATATGAACTATGTTGAATATAATGCATTCCATGTGTTTGTTGAAATGTTTAAATGAATATGAAATTATGATTTATGCTTGCCATGATTATTGATTGAGAATACATGATTATTGTATGTGTGACAACTCTTTTGTGAAAGGATTTGCTATAATATATGTTATAACTAATCTATTACATGTATGTTGATATGTGTAGTCTAAGTGTTTGATAAAATGTTTGAATGAGAAGTTGCTTCTTGAAATGTATTTAATAAGGGCGTTGAGATAGGATTCTCAATCACCATATCTATAGTTACAGTTTCCTTTATGTAACCTATCTCCCGACTACGTGATTTATGAATAAAATGCCTATGCATGATAACATGTGCACTATGTGTTTGTTAAAATGCTCAAATGAGATTTATATTTGAATTGGTTGTCACATGTTTTTTTGACTATCATACATGAATGCCTATTATATTAGAGTGTGATTGGGACTAATACATAGTCCAAGCAAATTGGTAACGGTTTACGATCAGTGGCTGAACTAGTTTCGCCACAACGGATACATTCGATAAATCTTAGTCATACAGTGATTTTCGACAGTGGCTAGGCCACGAGGAGTGCATATGCGCTCCATGTCGATTAAGTTAACGTGCGCTCGTACTAGTCGAGCTTGTCAAGTAACTTGATTGACCTATTTTATGTTTATCATGTATGGACGCTACTGCTTGAGTCTAATATACCACTTACCAATGTAAAGCTCATTTCAACCTTGGTACCATGATCCGCTAAGACTCATGAGCTGGGCATGGTGGTATGGGACACTGTGGTCGAGCTGTCAGTCTACGCTAGGGTGACGAGCCTCCCTGCAGTAACTAGTGAGCAACCCAAAACTTATGAGCAGAATATGGTGGTATTGGGCACTGTATTCGAGATGTCAACCTATGATAAGGTGACGAGCCTTTCCGTAGTAACCTCAGGTATAAATTAGGCCTACGCTGAGGTGACGAGCCTCTCTGTAGCGACCTGAACTTACCTATCCACTGCTTTTTAATCAGGGGTGATGTTGCCCTATAACTTGCCTATCGTATGTGATTAACTAGGATTGACGACCCTAGATGGATCATTGTTTGGGTAAATGATATAAAGAGAGGTACCTTAGCTTCCCAAACCGGTTGTACGAATAAGCCTAAATAACTTGGCTAACATGATCATGTCATACATTGCATTTGTTTTGGCAAGGAAGCACACGTTTAGTGGGAGTGTTGCATGCGCGATCGTGAGATGATGTCACTAAGGGAGTGTAGGTGAGGGCATGCATCATTATAACATATCATTCTTACATTAACAAGAGTACTTAGGACATGATTGTTGTACTGCTTTATCATTACTGCTTGATTGAATTGATAACATGTTAACCTTTACCTTATAGCTCTATTGAGTTGATCACTCACTCCCACTTTGGGACGATGTTTTAAAACACCAACCAGACTCTGTTGTAGTTACAGATGGCAATGCGGTTTACGAGATGGAGCCAAACTTTTATGACGATGAGAATGAGTGCTCCTACTGTAACTCTCTGGCGGATATTGAAATGGCCAAGCTACATGTCCTAGAGGGGGGGTGTGAATAGGACAATGCCAAGTTTAAAATAATTACAGCAGAATTTAATAATGAGATAGCCAAATAAAGTAAATTAATTCACAATGTTGAAATGAAAAGTAACCTCAATAAACAAGTATTGAGGGGTTGATGCAAAAGTTGTTCTAAAGACAACCTTACACTAAAAACCAAGGGTTTATGGTAGGACAACCTTATTTCGAGAAAGTTCTTTGTAACAAAAACTCAAACTAAAGAGGAATAAATAAATAGCAAGGAATTAAAATAAATTGTAGGAATTTAAATTTAAATTATTAAAATATTCCCACAATGCTTGAAATGTAAAAATTACAACATTCACTTCCACACATACATTCCACAGCTGAATAATCAAAGATAGGAAAATAAAACACACATCCACACAACAAAAAGAGTTATAGCGGTTCGCCTGTGCGTACACCAACTGTTCAACAACAGCCACACAGATTGCTACTCCACTCCTAATATCCTCACACAGGGGATATTAGCGTTCACTATCAAATAGGTTTTGACAGGTTCACCCAAAATCTTCACAATTGTGTCTTTTTCAAAGGGCTTACACAATTCAAAAACCTTTACTTCTGAGTTTTCTGGCTCTCCTCAGATAACCGACAACTTTGAGATTTTTCTAGCTTAACCTCAAATAAAACCAAATAATGTAAATTACACAAAATATAAAATACCTATTTTTCTTCTTTGTTGTAGCAGCTCGGAAGAACCAAGTCAGAGTAGAGGTTTGAATATCAAAGTTCAATGTCCAATACTCACTATATAATGGTTCTAAGTTCTAATAGATTTTAAATTAAAACAAATAGGCTAGCTTTAATTGATTTTGATTCCAGAAAAAGGAAAACAACACTTCCTCTTTTCAGATCAGATTGGAATACAAGAAACAAAATTAATTTAAAAAGCTAAAGGAAGAAAATATTAAATATGCACACTTAGCTTAAATGGAGCACAGACTTACCTCTCAGAAGGCCGGATTAAAATTGCTTGAGTAGTATTTAATATTCTGAGATTCGTGCTCTAGTTATAGGTGAGCAAATCATGTCTTCGACTGGTCTAGAAGTCACTACGACTAGTCGTAGGATCAACGGAAATTTGAAAATTCAAGCGCGATAAGATAAGGCAGTTTCATGACTGGTCGTAGGTAGTCTACGACTGGTCGAAGGGCACCTTCGACTAGTCGAAGGTTGCTCACGACTAGTCGAAGCAAGTCAAATTTCAATACTATAGTTTGAGTCGTAGGTCTACGACAGGTCGAAGAAGCATTCGACACCGTTCATACGACTAGTTGAATAGACCCCAAGACTGGTCGAAGCTTAACAGAAAATTTTAAATTTTTGCAACAAACTTACAACTGGTCTAGGCAATTCTAGGACAGGTCGAAGCAGTGCTAGGACTAGTCGAACAAAGTCTAGGATTAGTCTTAGAATAGACCAAACTCACTTATATAAAACATATGAATTATGTATCTAAAATGACCTACTCTAAAGGTCAACTTAAGGTCAAGCATACCTTAATAATGAAGTAAGGACATTGAAATTTAGACGAGTGACCTTGAGCATAATGAAGCTTGAGATCTTGGTGTAGCTTGAACTTGAAAGCTTCTTGAGCTCTTGAATTATACTTGTCTTAAACTAAGTCGAACATTCTCACATTCTCGAGTCTTGACTTGTGAACATTGCTTATCTATAGAAGCTGATCTTGTGTAACTTTTGCCTTGACTTGGCATATCATGTGTAGAGCTTTGTTCTTCACATATACAAGCTTCATAACAAGATACATACAGTGTCTTTGGCACTACAAATTTGACAATATAGTGAGGCTATCAACTATAGCACTTACAATCTCCCCCTTTGTCAAATTAGTGACAAAACACACTTACAATCTTTCATAAAATAGAATATCTGGTTAAAGAATCATGCACTAGTTAATATCAACCGGTACACATTCATTCATAATAGCATGAACCTGCAAATCAGTTCAACATATATTCCACCTCTGCACATACTCCCCCTAAGTAATATACATCCATTAAACATCCATTCTCCCCCTTTTTGTCACAATAGGACAAAGGAAGCAATGAACAAATAGCCAATGAGTTAAAATGAGAGAGTGAAAAAGATAGGATATATAAGAAAATAAGATAAACAATACATATAATCCATAAACATAGATAATTCAAAAGTAGCAACAATCTCACAAACAGAGAGAGAGAGCAGAGAAATAAAGTTATTACAGTCCAGTAAAATAAAATGAACTAATCTGAGCCTGAAGAAGGAGCAAGGATGGAAGTATCAAGTTGATCCAAGCCATTGTTCAAGCGTCTAAGATATTTGCGCATATATTTGAACTGTAAATCATGGGCAACATTCATGTTATCTATCTTAACATTCATATTTTCAACCTTCTCCTCTAATCTACGCAAATGTGCATCATATTCAGATGGTTCATAATCAAGATCATTTGCTTAATCAGAATCAAGTTCTTCAAAAATATCATCCATATTAATATCATCAGGAGGAAGATCATCAGCTTCTTCCTCATGTCTAGCTTCGGCACCACCATTACCATCACCTTGACCAGGAAGCATATCCATCTTCATCTTATTAAGGTTAGAATTGTTAAATATCAGATGATGGATAGGAGCTTCTTCAACAGGCATGTCGACTAAAATATGTGTAGCCAACACAGTCATCAAATAAGCAAAATGGATGTCACTGTGACCTGGATGGAGTAAAAATTGAATAATGGAGTGACAAATTAAGGATGGTAAACAAATATGAGCACCTCTGGCAAAATTATGAAGAACACGAAATGGACCGGTATGCTAGCCCACCCCAATGCAATAAGTTATCCCAACCTATAGTCTGAAGGATAGGAAGGATTTCAAATGGAGCAATATGATTAATATTAACTAGATGTTCAATAATAACGGTACGCAATCTAATGTCCCGAACATAAGATGAATCATCATCGGGAGCCCAAAGATGACGCTTAGTGATAAGAGTAGATTTGGAAGAAGATGGACCACAGGATGTTGTCTTTCTACCTCTAGATGCCATTTGCAACAAGGATTTCAAAGAAACAAAGAGTCGCAAAGGATTGAGAAGTGGGTTTTCTCAAATCAGATTTGGGTGTAGAAAAACTCCCAAATCTCAACAAAATTTGAAATAAATAACTTCAAGAGAGAAATAGAAGTAATCTAGACACAAATCTACAAGAAAAAAATAAATGGAGCACTAACCTTGAAGATTTTGAAAGATGGGTTCGACTGGTCAGGCAACGGTTCGTCGGAGAGAGAAGAAGAAATGAGGAAGAAAGTGATTTCCCCCTAATTTAAGTCCATCACCGCGATCTACAACTAGTCGTGGATTTTCATCGACCGATCGTGCCACGAGAGGTCGAGGAAATCCTTGACTGGTCGAGTACCGCTAGAAATCAAATTTCTTGCATATTTCTCCAAGAATGAAATCTAAACAAGCAAATATATACAATATGATACAAATAGGCATAAATAATCATTTTAAAATGCACATGCCAAGATCAAATTTCATTTTGTTAAACCTCCTTTTGTCGAGCGGTTTAGAGAAAATGTTAGCACGTTGATTCTCGGTAGGGATATATTCCAAAGATATAACTTTTTCTTCTACTAATTCACGAATATAATGAAATCTAATGTCAATGTGCTTAGTACGAGAATGCTAAATAGGATTTTTTGAAATATTTATGGCACTGGTATTATCAAAATACAATAACATAGAATTCTGTTTAGTTCCATAATCACTTAGCATACGATTCATCCAAACAAGCTATGTACACGCATTACCAGCTGCGATATATTCAGCTTCAGCAGTTGAAAGTGATATAGAACTTTGTTTCTTGCTAAGCCAAGAAACTAAATAATTTCCAATATAAAAGTAACCACCATTAGTAGATTTTCTATCATCAAGATTACCAGCCCAGTTAGCATCCGAGTACCCAGCTAATTGAACACTAGTGTCATGAGGATACCAGAGACCGAGATTGACAGTACTTAAGACATATTGCATAATTCATTTAACAACAATTAAATGAGATTCTTTAGGATCAGACTGATATCTAGCACAAATACCAACATTAAAGTAATATCAGGTTTAGTAGCAGTTAAATACAGTAAACTATCAATCATACTCCGATATAATTTCGGATTCACATTTTTACCTGCAGAATCTTTTGAGAGTTTCAAGGTTGTACTCATAGGAGTATCAAAATTCCTACCATTCTCAAATCCAAATTAATCTCTTAATCAAATTCATAGCATATTTAGATTGAGAGATGAACATTCCATTAGGTCATTGTTTTACTTGTAACCCAAGGAAATAATTCAATTCCCCAACCATGCTTATTTCAAACTAAGATTTCATCAAATCTGCAAACTCAATAGTCATGTCCGTACAGGTAGATCCATAAATAATATCATCAACGTAGATTTGAACCATTAAGATATCTTCGTTATGTTTCTTAACAAACAATGTTTTATCAACACTTCCCATTTGAAAGTTATGACAGAGTAAAAACTTAGTCAATTTCTCGTACCATGCTTTAGGAGCTTCTTTTAGACCATAGAGATGTTTTTTAAGACGGTATACATGATCAGTAAACTTAGGGTCTTCAAACCCTGTAGGTTGTTCAACATATACTTTTTCATGTAAATCGCCATTTAAAAAGGCACTCTTTACATCGATTTGAAAAATTTTAAATTTGCTAAAGCATGCAATAAAAGGTCTGATTAATTCAAGACGAGCAACTGGGGCAAAGGTTTCATCATAATCAATACCTTCAATTTGAGTGTACCCTTATATAACTAATCTTACCTTATTTCAAATAATATTCCCAAGTTCATCAGATTTATCTTTAAAAATCTACTTTATCCCGATAATATGTTTATCTTTAGGTCTACGAACAAGATACCAGACATCATTTCAAACAAATTGATTAAGTTCTTCTTGCATAGCAACTATCCAGTTTTCATCAGCAAGAGCTTCTTTTACGTTAGATGGTTCTATCTGGGACGTAAAATATACATAATTACATATATCCTCAAGTTGTTTATGGGTACGAACACCAGTGAGAGGGTTTTCAAGAATCTGTGTAGTTGGATGATCTTTAACAGTCCTCAATTCAGAATTAGTCTGATTAGATGAAGTATCGGGTTTATCAATTACAAGAACTTCATCATTATCTGGACTTGAGATTGGTGTGTTTAAGCGATCATCAATGACCACATTAATGGACTCTTGAATCACACCGGCCCTTTTGTTCAGAACCCTATAAGCTCGACTGTTTAAAGAATATCCTAAAAAGATCCCTTCATCACTCTTCGTATCAAACTTTTCCAGATTTTCACGATCTCGTAAAATATAACGCTTGCTACCAAAAACTCGAAAGTATTTGACAGTAGACTTTTTATCGAACCACACTTCGTAAGCCGTTTTATTATTACCTTTACTAGTGTAAACCCGGTTAATGATATAACAAGTTGTATTGACTGCTTTAGCCCAAAGATTATTAGAGAGCTTCATGTTATTCAACATGACATTAGCCATTTATTGAAGCACTCTATTTTTTCTTTCAACTCTACCATTTTGTTGTAGAGTTTTGGGGGCTGAGAATTCATTTAATATTCCCTGGTCACTACAGAACTTCTCAAAACCACTATTCTCAAATTCAAATCTATGATCACTACGAATCTTATAGATTTGAG
Source organism: Magnolia changhungtana (assembly GCA_030180095.1). NCBI lineage: Eukaryota > Viridiplantae > Streptophyta > Magnoliopsida > Magnoliales > Magnoliaceae > Magnolia > Magnolia changhungtana. The sequence goes on along the minus strand of JASAUF010000426.1, from coordinate 5,988,028 downwards.
AACCTTTTTCAGTTTGAATCCTCTTGAGAACTTTTCTTCCTTCTTCAAGGGTTTCAGATTTTTCCCTTAAGAAGACTACCCATGTATATCTGGTAAAATCATTTTCAATTACCAAGATATATCTTTTGTCACCTCGACTCTCCATCCTGGTAGGTCCTATCAGATTCATATGGAGAAGCTCGAGTGGTCTTGATGTGGCATTGGAATTCGCATTTTTGTGTGAGTTCCTTATTTGTTTATCAATCTGACATTCACCACATATTTTATCTAATTTTTATAGTTTGGGTAGACCTCTTATAAGTTCCCGTTTGCTCAATCTATATAGTGCTCAATCTATATAGATTTCGGTAGTGTACATGTCCAAGACGTTTATGCCATAAGTCAGTCTCGTCTGTATGGACCATGTAACAAGACTGACTAGTTGAGCTGGATTTGCTTACAATATAGTAGTTTTCAGACGTTCTACGTCCAGTTAATATTACCGAACCCTTGTTATTTTGGATCTTACAAATTTAATTAGAAAATATTACACTATACTTATTATCACATATTTGAGATATGCTTAGTAGATTATATTTCAGTCCTTCAACATATAAAACATTTTTAAACAAAGGAAGGTTATAAAGATGAGTCGTACCTTGGCCCATAATCTTGCAGTTGCTGCCATCACCAAATGTGACTGAACCATCAGTCATGTCTTTAAGATCAGTGAATAAACCTTTATCACCAGTCATATGCCTTGAGAATCCGCTGTCTAGGTACAACTTAGTTGAAAGCTGTGTGGGCAACCAAGCAGGTACCCTTTGGAACCCATTTTATAACCGTTTTGGGTTTAGGAGGATAGTTTGTCTTCTTTCATTTGTAAGAGTTATAAGTATGACCTATTGAGTTAGACTTTAGAAGCTCCTTAAGTAAATCAACTATCTTTTTAGCCAAATGAATTTTATTTTGCATTTTATAGTTGATATGGTTTTTAGGTTTTGGAAAAGATTTAGGGTTTTTAGAAAATATTTGATCTTTCCCTTTTGAGTTTAAGGTCTCTCCCTTTATGAACTTGGGAGGAGTGTTCTTCGTTTTAGAAGGAACACTCTTATCATAACCCAGACCGGATCTATCGCCACATTTTCTTGATCCTGATAAAAGTTTTTCTAGTTTAGGATCACCTTGGGCATATTTCCAAGTTTCCATTAAACTCAAGAGAGAAGAGACTTCCTGTTTTAGATGTTCATTTTCAGATTTAAGATTTTCAACCTAGGAGGTTTTAAAATCCAAATCGCATTTTGTCTTTTCAAAACAGTCTGAAATGTGAGACTTTTCTAAAACAAGAGATTCATTCATTTCTTTGAGTTTAGAAAATTTCTCTTTTTGAAGTTTCGATTTCATAGCAATTTTATAACTTTCCTTGTATAGGGCATTGTAAGCATCTTGAAGATCATCTTCATTTTCACATTCACTATTCAGATTTTTTTCGCTAGTCGAGTCATCATTATCTGAAAAAGTGAATTTGGCTAGAGTCATAAGGGCCTTAACATCACAGCCTGATTCGGTTTTAGAATTTTCTGATTCAGAGAAGGCTTCAGAATCAGAGGACTCGTCCCAAGTAGCCATCATACTTTTCTTTCTCGACTTGCCCTTATCAAGACATTTGTTAGCCAAATGTCCATACTCATGGCAGTTGTAGCACTGACTGTCTTTCAATGATTTTCTTGATTTAGGTTTAGGTTTCTTTTTATCATTAGCTTTTTGAAGATCAACCCTCTTTTTTCTTTTAAAAATCTTATAAAACATTTTCCGCTAAAAGGGCCATATCATCTTCAAAGTTTTCTAAATCAGAGTTTAAATCATTTTCTTGAAAACCATTTTTAGAAGTTTTTAAGGTAATAGATTTACCTTTTGGAGCTTTAAAGGTTAACTCATAAGTTTGTAGTAAGCCAACTAATTCCTCAACCCTCATATTATCCGTATCACGAAGTTCTTGGATTGCGGTTACTTTACAATTGAACCGTTCAGTAAGTGAGTGTAGTATTTTAGCACATATCTTGCTTTCAGGGATTTTATCGCCTAGACCCCACATAGAGTTTACAATGTCATTCAATCTAGTATAGAAGTCCATGAACATTTCCTTTTCTTCCATACGTATTTCCTCAAATTTAGTTGTGAGGATTTGTATTTTAGATTTCTTGACAATTGAAGTACCCTCGTGTGTCATTTCCAATATATCATAAGCTTGTTTTACAGAATCACAGGATATAATTCTTTTGAATTCATTCAGTGATAGTGCACAAGTGATTGCATTTAGTGTTTTTGCATTTGCACTACTCTCACTTTTCTGAAGTGTGGTCCATGAGAAATAAGGTGCTACTCTCATTGATTTTGAACCATCGATTCCAGTTACTTTAGTGGTAGGAGGGATCCATTCATTCATTGTGGCTAGCCACACACTTTCATCCATAGATTTTAAGAAGATTCTCATCCTGGCTTTCCAATAAGCATAATTGGAGCCATCAAAGGGTGGAGGCCTAGTTACTGATAAGCTATCAAAATTTGACATCTTATTTATATAGCTTAGATCATTAGCTCAGGAAATAAATCTAAGAGTAACAATTAAAAGCGAGCTATTTGGCTTTGATACCACTTGAAATGGCCAACCTATATGTCCTAGATGGGGTGGTGAATAGGACAATGCCAAATTTAAAATAATTACAGCGGAATTTAATAATGAGATAGTCAAATAAAGTAAATCAATTCACAATGCTGAAATGAAAAGCAACCTCAATAAACAAGTATTGAGAGGTTGATATGAAAGTTGTTCTAAGGACAACCTTACACTAAAAACAAAGGGTTTATGGTAGGACAACCTTATTTCTAAAAAGGTCTTTGTATCAAAAACTCAAACTAAAGAGGAATAAATAAATAGCAAGGAATTGAAATAAATTGCAGGAATTTAAATCTAAATTATTATAACATTCCCACAATGCTTGAAATGTGAAAATTACAACATTCACTTCCACGCATACATTCCACAGCTGAATAATCAAAGATAGAAAAATAAAGCATACATCTACACAACACAAAGAGTTATAGTGGTTTGCCTGTGTGTACACTAACTATTCAACAACAGCCACACAGATTGTTACTCCACTCCTAATATCCTCTCATAGGGGATATTAGCGTTCACTATCAAATAGGTTTTCACAAGTTTACCCAAAACCGTCACAATTGTGTCTTTTTCAAAGGGCTTACACAATTCAAAAACCCTTGTAATTTTTCTGGCTCTCCTCAGATAACGAACAACTTTGAGATTTTTTTGGCTTAACCTCAAATAAAATCAAATAAAGTAAATTACACAAAATGTAAAATACCTATTTTTCTTATTTATTGTAGCAGCCCAGAAGAACCAAGTCAGAGTAGAGGTTTGAATGTCAAAGTTCAATGTCCAATTGCTATATAATGGTTCTAAGTTCTAATAGATTTTAAATTAAAACAAATGAGCTTGGTTTAATTGATTTTGATTTCAGAAAAAGGAAAACAACACTTCCTCTTTTCAGATCAGATTGGAATACAAGAAACAAAATCAATTTAAAAAGCTAAAGAAAGAAAATACTAAATATGCACACTTAGCTTAAATGGAGCACAGACTTATCTCTTATAAGGCTGGATTAAAATTGCTTGAATAGTATTTAATATTCTGAGATTTATGCTCTCTTTATAGGTGAGCAAATTACGTCTTCGACTGGTCTAGAAGTCGTTACGACTGGTTGTAGGACCAACAAAAATTTGAAAATTCGAGCACGATAAGATAAGGCAGTTTCACGACTGGTCGTAGGTAGTCTACGACTGGTCGATGGTTGCTCACGCACAAGTCGAATTTCAATGCTGTAGTTTGATCGTAGGTCTACGACAGGTCGAAGAAGCAGTCGACGCTGTTCATATGACTAGTCGAACAGACCCCAGGACTGGCGAAGCTTAACAGAAAATTTTGAATTTTTACAATAAACTTACGACTAGTCCAGGCAATTCTAGGACAGGTTGAAGCAGTACTAGAACTAGTCGAATGAAGTCCAGGACTAGTCTTAGAACAGACCAAACTCACTTATAAAAAAACATATGAATTATGTATCTAAAATGACCTACTCTAAAGGTCAACCTAAGGTCAAACATACCTTAATAGTGAAGTAAGGACATTGAAATTTAGACGAGTGACCTTGAGCATAATGAAGCTTGAGATCTTGGTGTAGCTTGAACTTGAAAGCTTCTTGAGATCTTGAATTATACTTATCTTGAACTAAGTCGAACATTCTCACATTCTCGAGTCTTGACTTGTGAACATTGCTTGTCTATCGAAGCTGATCTTATGAGACTTTTGTTTTGACTTGGCATATCATGTGTAGAGCTTTGTTCTTCACATATGCAAGCTTCATAACAAGATAAATATAGTGTCTTTGGCACCATAAATTTGACAATATAGTGAGGCTATCAACTATAGCACTTACAGGTGTATGTAAACCTGGAGTTACATCACCGGGGTTATAGGGATATGGATTAGATGCCAATACATTGTATCATTTTGTAAATTTTAGAACTATACATGTAATTATTTAACCTGGTGACATGTTCATACTCTGGGGACTTACAACCACTTATATGCTTTATATATATATATATATATATATATATATATATATATATATCACAGTCTTCTTCTTACATAATCTAATTATCTCTGGAGTATGATATGTTGATTTAATGTAATCACATTCATGTTTAAACGCACTAATATGGACAACATTTAATCATCATTATCTATGTTGCATAAGTGACTCAACGGATCTTGGGAGTTGAGCCTTTGCTCGACCCTCGAAATTCAGGGCATTACAAGTTAGTATCAGAGCATGATTTGGATTAAACTGGACTTGGGTTATGGTAACATGACGCAAACTGACGAAATTTGATTTAGGAGGGAGCGATGAAATGTAGAAACAGTCGTAGGATTCTAAGTTTCTTATATTACACCGGTCTTCTTATTACGAACCCAATATGCTCAACTATTCAGAGCATACCCTAAAAATATCCCTTCATCACTTTTGGAATCGAATTTACCCAGATTTTCTAGGTCACGTAAAATGTAGCACTTGCTGCTAAAAACTCGAAAGTATTTGACAGTAGGCTTCTTATCAAACCACATTTCGTAAGCCGTTTTACCATTTGATTTTTTAATATAGACGCGGTTAATTATATAACACGCAGTATTTACGGCTTCGGCCCAGAGATTTTCAGGAAGCTTCATACTATTTAACAGTGCATTTGTCATTTCTTGAAGCACTCTATTTTTTCTTTCTACTATACCATTTTGTTGTGGTGTTTTGGGTGCAGAGAATTCATGTGATATTCCCTGATCACTGTAAAACTTTTTAAAACCATTATTCTCAAATTCTGATCCATGATCGCTATGGATCTTACAGACTTGAGTCTCTTTTTTAGTTTGGATATGTCTAAGTACCCTTTTAACTTCATCGAGAGTTTTTAATTTGTCTCTTAAGAAGACTACCCATGTATATCTGGTAAAGTCATCAATGATTACCAGAATATACTTTTGCCACCTCGACTCTCCGTTCTAATTGGTTTAATAAGATCCATATGGAGGAGTTCGAGTGGTTTTGATGTGGCATTAGAGTCCACCTTTTTATGAGAACTCCTAGTTTGCTTGCTAATCTGGCATTCGCCATAAATTTTATCTATTTTTTAAATTCTGGGTAGGCCTCTTACTAACTCTCTTTTGCTCAATCTATACAAGTTACGGTAGTGTACATGTCCAAAGCGTTTATGCCATAACTCGGTCTCATCGGTATGGACCATGTAACACGATAGATTAAATGAGTTAGTATCACTTACAATATAGCAGTTTTTAGAAGTTCTGCGGCCAGTTTATATTACAGAACTATTTTAATTTAAAATTTCACACCCTAGGTTAGAAATTTTTACACTGTGGTTTTATCGCATATTTGAGAAATGCTTAACAATTTATATTTTAAACCTTCTGCATATAAAACATTCTCAAATAAAGGGAGGTTAAAAAGTTGAGTCATACCTTGGCCAATAATTCTACAGTTGCTATCATCACCAAATGTGACTGAACCATCAGTCATGTCTTTAAGATTGGTGAACAGACCTTTGTCACCAGTCATGTGTCTGGAGCATCTACTGTCTTGGTACACTTCGAATGGCTTGAAGCTTTGAAAGTCGTGTGGGCAACCAAGCAAGTAACCTTAGGAACCCATTTCCTTATAGTTTCGGGTCTAGGAGTATATTGGTCTTCTTGTGTTTGTAGTTGATATAAGACTGACCCATTGAGTTAGATTTTAAGAGCTCCATAAGTAAATCAATGATTTTCTCAACTAATGGGTTATGATTCCGATTTTTATAGTTGATATGGTTGCTTTTAGGTTTTAAGGATTGAAAAGTTTTATCATTTTTAGAAAAAAATTTGATTTGAACTTTTCCCTTTTGAATTCGAAGACTCTCCTTTCACAAACTTAGGAGTAATATTCTTACGTTTAGGAGGAATATTTTTGTTGCAACCCAAACCGGATTGGTTGTCACATTTTCTTTATCCAAATAAATTATTTTCTAACTTAGGTTCACTTTGGGCATACCTCCAAATGTCTTTCAAACTCAAAAGAGAAGAGACTTCAAGTTTAGTTTTTCATTCTTAGATTTAAGATTTTCAATAAGGGAGGTTTTGAAATCTAAATCACACTTAGATTTTTCAAAACAATCTGAAAGGTGAAATTTTTCTAAAACAAGAGTATCAAAATTTCTTTAATTTTTGAAAACTTTTCTTTCTGAAGTTTTAGTTTTACCGCAATTTTACAACTTCTTTGTATAGGGCATTGTAAGCATCTTAAAGATCTTCTTCATTTTCATGATCACTATTCAGATTTTCTTCACTAGGTAAATCATCATTATCTGAAAAAGTGAACTTGGCTAGAGTCATAGGGGCTTTGACTTCATTACCCGACTCAGTTTCAGAATCTTCTAATTCAAAAGAGGCTTCATTGCTAGAAGATTCATCCCAAGTAGCCAACATACATTTCTTTTTAGGTTTGTCCTTTCTAGGACGATTGTTTGCTAAATGCCCATATTCATGGCAATTGTAACATTGACTATCTTTTAAAGATTTCCAAGTTTTAGATTTAGGTCTTTTCTTATTATAAGATTTTTTAAAATCAACCCTCTTTTTTACTTTTGAAATTTTTATAAAAATTTTTAGCTAAAAGGGCCATATCATCTTCAGAATTTTCTAAATCAGAATTACTATTTTCTTAAGAAATACATTTAGAAGATTTAAGGGCAATGTATTTACTTTTAGGATCTTTAAAATTTAATTCATAGGTCTGTAATGACCTAACTAATTCTTCTACCCTCATATTGTCTGTATCACAAAGTTCCTGGATCGCAGCCACCTTTGAATTGAACCGTTCAGGTAGTGAGCGTAGTATCTTTACATAGACTTTACTTTCTGAGATTTTATCACCGAGACCCCATATAGAGTTGACAATGTCATTCAATCTAGTATAAAAGTCCATGAGAGTTTCACTTTCGTCCATACGAATTTCCTTAAATTTAGTTGTGAGGATTTAGACTTTGGATTTCTTGACAATTGTTGTTCCCTCATGTGTCATTTCTAAAATATCACATGCTTGCTTTATAGTATCACATGATATAATTCTTTTGAATTCATCCGGTGATAGTGCACAAGTGATTGCATTTAGTGTTATTGCATTGGCACTACTCTCACTTTTCTAAAGTGTGGTCTAAGAGAGGGTGTAACTCTCATAGTTTCAGATCCATCAATGCTAGTTACTTCAGGGGTAGGAGGGTCCAATCAATCACTGTGGCTAGCCACACGCTCTCATCCATGGATTTTAAGAAAATTCTCATCCTGGCTTTCTAAAAGGCATAATTGGAGCCATCAAATGGTGGAGGCCTAGTGACTGATAGGCTATCAAAATTTGACATCTTATAAAGCTTAGATCGATTAGCTCAGGAAATTAATCCAAAAAGTAATAACAATTAAAATGAGCTATTAGGCTTTGATACCACTTGAAAAGGCCGAGCTATATGTCCTAGAGGGGGGGGCGGGGGTAAATAGTACTATGCCAAATTAAAAAAATAACAACAAAATTTAAATAAATTAAATAAAGATAGCAATAGACAATCTCACAATGCTGAATTTAAATACAACATCAAATGTACGAGTATTGAGAGGTTGATACAAATTTTGTTCTAAGGACAACCTTGCAGCATAAAAACCAAAGGTTTATGACAGGACAACCTTACTAAAATGGTTTGTGTATCAAAAATTCAAACTGATACAGAACAATGAAAAACAAATAACAATGAAAGAAAATCTAAGCTATTACAACATTCCCACACATCCACATAAGGATTACAACATTCTCCATAAATGTAAAAAGGGAAATTACAACCATCCACAAAAAGAAATAAACATTTAATCCACAAGACAAGAAATTATAGTGGTTCGCTTGTGTGTATACCAACTGTTAAACAACAGCCACACAACTACTCCACTCTTAATATTCTCACATAGTGGATATTAGCATTCAATATGAAAATAGGTTTTTCCAAGTTCACCTAAAACCCTCAAAATTGTGTCTTTCAAGTGTGCTTATACAATTTAAAAATCCCACACTCTGAGTTTTCTGGATCACCTCAGATAAACCAAAATAGAGAGATTTTTTTGGCTCAATCTCAATGAAAACCAAAAACAGAAATTTACAATAATGTAAAATACCTAGATATTCTCTTTGATGCACCCTAGAAGAACCAAGTCGGAGTAGAAGTTCAACATAGAAATTCAATGTCCAAACTCACTTATGAAATGGGTCTAGGTTCTAAATTGATTTTAAATTTAAAGCACCTTAGGCTAGCTTGAGTTGATTTTGATTCCAAGAAATGGGAACACTTCAATCCCTCTTTCAAATAAAATTGGAATGCGTAAATTCAAAATCAAATGCAAATAAAGCTAATAAAAGAGAATATTAAATGAGTGCAATATAACTTAAAAGAACACTAACTTATCTCTCAAAGTAATGTATTGATTTAGCTTAAAATCAATGAAAAACTCTGAAATTCGTGCTCTATTTATAAGTGAAGAAATTGCGTTTACGACTGGTCCTGTAGACACTACGACTGGTCGTAGGACCAACAGATTTTTATAAGTGAAGAAATCACGTTCCACGACTAGTCGTAGGACCTTCACGACCGGTCGAGGGACCTCCATGACTGGTCATCACCTATCCATGACTAGTCGTGTGGAGCCAGATTTAGTTCTTGGACTTTGAGTCGAGGCTACAGGACTGGTCGTGAACGAGTCGAGTACTGTTCACAGGACTGGTCAAGTAATCTCTAGGACTAGTCATGGCTTAACAAAAAATTCTGAAATTTTGTAACAAACGTATGACTGGTCATGAAATTTCTTAGATTGGTCGAGCCAGTGCTAGGACTAGTCGAACAGAGTCCATGACTAGTCGAGAAACAGTTTATTCACTTATAAAATGAGCAATTGAATTATGTATTCAAAATGGCCTACCCTAAGGTCAATCTATGGTCATTTATACCTTATTAGTGATGTATGAACGTTGAGTCTTCTTTTTCTTTAGTTGATAGTCATTCTTTAAAGTTCGTGAAGCTTGAGATCTTGTCATAGGATGAAGCTTGAACTTGAGACTCTTGAAGCTTGAAGTTGACTAACATTGAAGCTTGAAATCGACTAACGTTAAAGCTTGAACTTGAGTATCAAAGTCAAAGAACGTTGCCTTGATTTGTACGAAGCTTTGAAAATCTTGAACTCTTGAGTCTTGAATTCACAAGTGATGTTGTCAATAAACATGAACTAGTACACTTGCCTTTGAAGTTCTTAAACAAAAGACTTGTTCTTGAGAGATGCACAGACTTCATTATGTAGATGAGCTGGATAAGACACAGATTCCAAGAGAGGTTTGGGCACTACAAAATTTGACAATATAGGAGCTAGAAACCATAGCACTGACACATTTAACCAAGACCAAGACAACATCTATGTTCTCCATTTTCAAAAAAAGGAGGACCTTAGTCCTCAGATGTGCCTATTTGGCTCATTTTGACTGTGTATTTTATCAAATTGAACATAATCCAAGGGATTTTTTGAGATCACTAAATCTATTTGCATTAAGAGGTTTTGTAAGGATATCGGCAAATTGTCTTTCTGTAGAGACATAATCCAGTACAATGATTTTGTCTTCAACAAGCTCTCGAATAAAATGGTGTCGGATGTCAATATGCTTAGTCCTTGAATGTTGGACTGAATTTTTTGAAATATTGATGGCACTTGTATTATCACAGAAAAGTGTTATCGTGGATTGCTCAATCCCATAATCTATCAACATTTGTTTCATCCAGAGGAGTATAGCACAACAACTACCTACTGCGATGTATTCAGCCTCAGCAGTGGACAGAGATATCAAGTTCTGTTTCTTGCTCTACCAAGATACCAAACAATTTTCGATATGGAAACAGCCACCACTGGCTGATTTGTGATCATCTATATTTCCATCCTAGTCGGAATCAGAGTATTCAGCAATGATGGTAGATGTTGATCTTTTGAATGGATACCATAACCCAAAGGTGTTTGTTCCGGCCACATATTTGATGATTCTCTTAACTGCTGATAGGTGTGAATCGTTTGGATCTGCCTAATATCATGCACATGCACCCACGCTAAACGATATATCTGGACGGCTGGCTATGAGATATAGTAGGCTCCCTGTCATACTTCAGTACAGATGTTGATCCACACCCTTACCATTTATATCTTTAGAAAGTTTGAGTGTAGTACTCATGGGGGTATGATCGGTACAGCCCGATTCAAATCCAAATCTCTTTACTAAATCTTTTGCATACTTGGACTAACATATAAAAATTCCATTATGCATTTGCTTCACTTGTAGTCCTAAAAAGAAATTCAATTCACCGACCATACTCATTTCAAATTCAGATTTCATTAGTTTGGCAAAGCTATGAGCAGTATCTTCGTATGTAGACCCAAAGACTATATCAACCACATAGATCTGAGCAATAAGCAATGAATTCAGTCTTTTGTGTAAATAGTGTTTTATTGACACTACCCCTATAAAATTTATGGTCTAAAAGAAATTGTGTTAAACGTTCATACCAAGCACAAGGTGCTTGTTTGAGGCCATAAAGTGCTTTCCTCAAACGATGGACATGCTAAGGATACTTAGGGTCTAAAAATCCCTTAGGTTGTTCACATATACTTCTTCCACAAGAACCCCTTTGAGAAATGCACTTTTGACATCCATTTGAAATAGTTTAAATTTTAAAGCACATTCAATAGACATGAGAATCCTGATTGACTCGAGGCAGGCTATAGGAGTAAAGGTTTCATCGAAATCAATGCCCTCTATTTGTTAGTATCCTTGTGCTACTAGTCTTGCCATATTTCTAATCACATTTCCCGATTCATCAGATTTATTTTTAAAAATACATTTGGTTTCAATAATATTTGTATCAAGTAGTCTAGGAACCAGTTACCACACCTCATTTCTCCTAAATTGTTGAAGCTCTTCGTGCATAACATTGATCCAATATTTATCTTGAAGAGCTTCTACAATATTTTTGGGTTCAATCTTTGAGGTGAAGTAGAAATGACTATAAATGCTTTCTATCTGACAGTGAGTTCTTACGCCATCATTAGGATCTCGAATGATTTAATTGAGGGGATGATCCTTAATGATAGGTATGTTAGTCGACGCTTGAGGCTCATTCGAGGAGGGAATTTTGTTATCTAATTTACCTAGAACACGTGAATCCACATCATCCTCTAATTCATTCAAAGGACTTTCTTCTTCATGAGGTTGGTCATCAACAACCACATTAACGGATTCTTGAATGGTGAGAGTCCTTAGATTGTATACTCTATAAGCATGACTATTCAGGGCATACCCTAAAAAAATGTCGTCGTCACTTTTAAATTCAAATTTTCCTAGATGTTCTCTGTCTTTCAAGATATAACATTTACTGCCAAAGACACGAAAGTATTTCACACTAGGTTGTTTTCCGTACAATAGCTCATATGGTGTCTTGTTTAAACCTACTCTTAGATATACTCTATTTATTATATAGTATGCAGTATTGACTACTTCAACCTAGAAGCTTTTGGCCATATCTTTTCCATTAAGCATAACTAAGCCCATTTCCTGCAGTACTCGATTCTTTCTTTTAACAACTCCATTTTATTGTGGAGTTTTTGGGGTTGAGAATCATGTCGAATTCCATTTTCATCACTGTATCTTTGAAACCAATCATTTTCAAACTCACCACCATGGTCACTCCTGATACGATTTATGCAGCTCCTTTCTCATTTTGGAGTCGTTTTGCTATAACTACAAGGTCATCAAAAGCATCAGATTTTTCTCAAAGGAAGGCAACCCACATAAATCTGGAGTAATCATCTATTACCACCAAGAAATATCTTTTTCTACCATAGCTTTCAACTTTGGTGGGCCCCACCAAGTCCATGTGTAGCAAATCCAATGTCTTAGATGTTGCTATGGTGGTTGTCTTTTTGTGTCCAACTTTTATCTGTTTACCTTTTAGACAGTCACCACACACAATCTTCTCTTCCTTTTTAATCTTGGGAAGTCCTCTCACCAGATTCCTTGAACTTAGCTTGGCTAAGTTTCGATAGTGGACATGTCCCAGCCTTTCGTGCCACAGTTTGGACTTGCTCTTCATGGACATATGACATTTTGTGGATAGTACATTCTCCCTACTACTTTTAATGACGTAGCATTTGTCACTCGTGCATAGTCCCTTCATAATAGGTTTTTCTATATGATCTAAGATTCTACACACATCTTCCGAGCAAGTGACCAGGTTTTCTTTGTCACAGATCTAAGAAATACTGAGAAGATTATGTTTAAACCTTCTACATAAAGAACATTTTTTATTCAAGGAAGACCTGACTCAACTATTGTTTCATGCCCAATTATTTTGGTAGAAGTCCCATCTCCAAATGTGACTGACCCACCATCAAACTGTGAATACTCACAAAAGTGAGTTTGGTCATCAGTCATGTGTCTGGAGCATCCACTGTCAAGATACCACTTCAAACTATTGCCAGCCTTAAGAGTAGTATGAATCACTAAGCAATTGTTATGCATGTTTCCACTTTTGATATTACCTAGTGTTGGGACATAAAAAATGATCAAGGAAAGAGAAACTCATAGAAGAATAAAGGTAGAGAAAGAGATAAAAAAAAGTTGTACCGGACCTAAGTTGCACGAAACATAAGTTGCGCGAGTCCGCGCAACTCACGGGAGTTGCGCTGGGATGCGCAAGTTCGTCGGAGGAACTAATGATGCGACATGGGGTCCATGGCACAGGTATCGAGGGTTCACACGTATGAATGCCTATAAATACTCCCTCACCCTCTCATTTGAGGGATTGGATGTTCAGGAGATTAGTCTCTCTGACAGGTATCAAGGATAGAGAGAAGGGAAGAAGCGAGTTTGTGCAACTCACAGCAAGTTGCGCGGGTCCACGCAACTCCTGTATGAGTTGCGTGAGTTATCCTTAAAGCAGTTATTATGCTAAGATTTCTAGAAGATGATCCAATTATTTTGGATATTTCTAAGGGATCCCAGTAAGGGAACCTGCACAACTCGTCTCCCTTGGAAATTTAATAAAAACGCGCCGGAATGCTATCGAAATTTACATTTTTTATTATATTTTACTTCATGTATTCTTGTCTTTGTTAAGAGATTCTATCTTGGAATCAGAGGATCAAGAGGATGTAATGAACTCAAAATAAATGAAATTGATGAATGTTCCCTTTGTTCTATCTTTAACAATGTTAAATAAGAAATTTCCTCAAATCAAATGCATTTTGTTTCTGGTCAAAACAAAATGGCGACTCTGCTGGGGACCTCTCTCTTAGGATAACTTAGGAGATTTTATCATTGTTTAGCGTCTTATAAGATGTCAAAATGGCGACTCTCAGTGGGAACATCCTCCCTTTCATCTCCAAAATAGAATCCATTTACGGACAAACATCAACTGACATTGCACATGATGTCCAACAGGAATATATATATATATATATATATATATATTCAAATTCCAGAATATTAGAAGATATGGCACTCTCAGCAGGCAATACAACCTTCTACTTCACACTGACGAGATTTGTAGTTGAGTATGCATCAAATTAACATCACACTCTGCAGAAGAAGCAATATAGAATAAGAATAATATACTGGGAGTCACTGTTAGAGTCGTAACAGTCTCCCCAGTAACACAAGAAAATGAGAATGAATGGGTAGTAGTGATGCATCGAAGATCAAGGGTCGCAGTTAGGATGAGTCCATCTATACCGAGAATCGGAGGGCCCAATACACAAAATGCAGCAAAGAAAAACCCAAAACTTGCCCCATCAGCAATATATCCAGAAAAGGTTTTATTTACATCATCACCCCAAGAACTTCTAGCTCTACCTATAGCAAAAATTCAGTGGACTATAAGACAAAAGGGTAAATCATGTATGGAGGATTTGCCAATCTATGCATCATCACGAAGTTTTTCGCCACAATCAGTTGGACTATGCGAAAGCACGGCAAGGTCAAGTAGAACGCCTTCATCGATAAGTCCTTTCATGACATCTTATTCTCGCCCTATTTTGGCAGCAGTTTCACCAGGAAACGGAGAAGCCACATTATGTATGGCTGGGACAAGTGAAAATCCTCCACCTACCGTTGAGGATAGGTTAGTTGAAATGGCTCGAGCATAAAAGGCATTGATGGACAAATGTAAGAATCTGTGGGAAGCTCTAGCCACTCTTACACATAATGTAGCCCAAATAATATTGCCTCTGATGATGGCTACTGTGAATGAACATGTACAATAACCTGAAGGCTCCAAGCTACCTTGAGCAGGGTCTCATGGATCCATCCCTGCAACGAGAGTTATAACACAGAAAGAAGTGCGACAAGTGGTTGTGGAAGCCGCGAGAGAGCATGATAGTACGGGAAGGTTCCAGTATCGAACGCCATATCCGAAAGAAGTGGAGGACATACCCTTTCCTGCTAATTTTAAACATCCTGAGTTTCAGAAATTTAATGGAGACAGATCACCTGATGAACATCTGATGTATTTCATCACATCTATGGGAAATTTCTCTGTTGTTCCCCAATACTGTCTATGTCTATTCGGGTCTTCCTTGACGGGCAAAGCATTTCATTAGTATTCAAGTACACCCCCGGAATCAGTACAAACGTCGGAACAAATGTAGGATGCGTTTATATCAAATTTCTTCTCGTCAGATCATGATGTTAGCATAACAGAATTAGCGTCCATAAGATAAAGGGAAAATGAATCAGTGGAGAAATTCATCGGTAGATGGAAAACTTTATGAGCAGCATGTCGTCAGTTGCCTGAAGAGAGGGAACAGGTAAAAATTTGCTTGAGTTCCACGGATACGGGGATCGCATTTGGACTTACTAGTGCCAATATAAAGACTTTTTGAGATTTGGCCACCAAAGCACATGCGTTAGAGCTGATGACTAAAAGGATACCCGCGTTCCAAGCTAGAACTGAAAGGAGAAGGTTGAATAGGGCAGTGGTGAATACTATTGATCAGGAGAAAAGGAAAAGTGCGTTCTGAGATAAGAAGGAAATAAAAGGAAGAGAAGGGTTGGACCTGCGAAGAGATTATAAGAATGATAAACGACCATGGACGTACGATTCGCACGAAGAGTACGTGTTCAAAAAGGAGGATATATTGCCAATGATGGAACAATTATTGGTCACCGGAACTATCAGATTACCCTCACCAAGGTACCCAGAAGAAGTTGCGATGACATAAGAAAGGAACTATTGTCGCTATCATCGCTGCTTGAGACATCAAACAAAAGACTGCTTCACGCGGAAAAAATATACTGCAAAGAATGATAAGATGAGGAGAAATTGTCCTAAGAAAGGACAATGAGAGGCGACAGTAGGCGACAACAAATCTAACAACTATAAGAGGATCGTCAGTGATGCCGGTTAGGGAGACTGATCCAGGAAATCTATTTTCTATCAACGGCCAAAATAATGAATCAATGGAGCAGTTTATTGATTAAAAGAAGCACTTAGGAACATCTATATTCGGAATGCCTGATAATGGAAAGTCGGAGTATTGCAGCCTGAATACCCCGATAAAAGAAGTGAGGAGGAAGGTGCGGAATATTTTCCACAAAAACGTCTACGTCTGATTTGTCAGTAACAAGTTAGCCTATAGAGTGACAACAATTTTGGTTACAAAAGGTATTGAAGACAAACCCAAAAGGGGGGAGAGTAGGTAGTAAAAATAATAATGAATGAAATGATTACGCTAATGATTACTCCGGTGATTACGTCAATGATTACGCCAATGACTATGCCAATGATACGCTGATGATTATGCCAATGATTATCACTGTCATCATTTATCGCTCATGCAAGTCTATCTTATCAAAATTTCTATCATCACCAGGCTGATATATATTATTTAAATATAATATGAATGTTGACAGAACATTATCAGCAATGGCGAAATATCAATTATTGATTCACTATTTTTTGGTAGTGGAATAAAACTATATGGCCAATCACATATAAAGTTGACGATAGTAATGATAGCTTATCATTTAAGGCAGCCTAGCTAAGCCCTATATGGCCAAATATGCATAAGACCTACCATCATCAATGACATACATATTATTCGGGCAGCAGTGAAGTCTATAGCCCTAAAAAGCCCGTTGAGAGCCTCATGTGCACCCATGCGGGCAATTAACGAAGTAGTCATGTAAGACCCATACCGTCTGTACAGCTTTGGGCAGCGTTACGGGGACGGCCAGAGAGCACCCATCGTGAATGGGTTTGACCTTGCAGGTGAAGTAAAAGTGAGTAGTAACTCATGGGGGCAAGTATCTAAAGCAAGATGACAAATCTCTGAAGCAGGAGACCCCTCATCTATGGACTGAAGACCTTAGATTTGGTACCCCACGGTAGCCCCCGCGAACTCTAGAGAGTTACTGTGACCAACCATGTGCATAAATCCTATTAAGTGCATGACCCTGGTAGCTTCATTGGGCCCCTCTGAGGGATCACGGTTTGTGTACTCCCCGGCCGTGATAAGCCCCGTGAACTCTAGAGAGTTACAGTGGCCATTCGTATAAGACCAACTCTAACTACTTATGAGTCTAAACTGTGGTAGCTCCAACTACTTATGAGCTTAAATTATGTGTGCTACTGACTGGGACCAAAACTTAGCGCCGCCCATGCGAAATAACAACTTATAGATAACACTGTACGATTAATAAAAAAAAAACAACATAAGAAAATTGATTGATTAAACATGATGTCTAGTCATTATGTTCAAATGATTTTTGTTTACAATAAGCATGCATGAGTCATCAAAGTTTGTCTATAACGTCAAAAGAAAAGAGATAGCAAGTGCGAAAATGAACTATGATAAATACATTTTTTTAAAAAAAAGAGAAGGTTCATATATCATCTAAAATCCCTAGAGCAAGCATGTAACAACGCAGATCATCCCTCAATTAAACTTCAGCAGTTCTTCTTTCAACTTCAGCCTCAATGATAAGCCTAGCATGGTCTGAAGCATCAGTTAGCTCCTGCTCTAAAGAATTTATCGCCTCTTCCCCTCTTGAAACTTCTATCCGCTCCAGATCAGCTATCCATCTGTTAATTTCAATATCAGCCTCAAGTTGACTTGCCTTTGAATTTATTTCACATTGTTGAGTCTTTATATCCAAAATTTATTACTTAAGGTTTGCAATTTTTGCTATTATTGTCATTGAGGAATACTTGATAACCTTTACTTGTCCTCTAAAAAATGAAACTCCTTATCATAAATAGAAACTGGTGTTGCCACTTTTGAAACCTTTTCTCTAAGCTGTAATAATTCCTGTTGCCAAGCAAGAATTTCAGGTGCGATAATCATATTGCGGACATCCACTGAATTGCGAAAGTCTTGCAAAAATGAGATAAAGACTCGCGTAAAGGAGAAATATTGAACCTAGAAATTCGTGCAGCATTTTCTAGGGCAGATAGCACTATTTCTAAGTCAGACTATTGAGATGGATCCTTAAAAATGTAAATGGATGGTAATATGGAGCTTCTCAATAAAGATAGTGCTTGTAAAGCTTGTAGAGCCACTCGAGAATGGATCCAGGGAGAAATCTTTTCCAAGGAGATGGTATTTAATACAGTAGATGTAGAGCCACTCGAGAATGGATCCAGCGATTGCTGAAGTAGAGGGAGCTAGAGTTGCTGCTTCTATGGATGGCCTTTCCTTTAAGGGAGGTTCGGGTAAGTTCGAAGCCTTGATTACAAAAGATGGAGCTCTAAGTTCAGTACTGGACGCCAGAGTAGCTGGGGTCGTAACATTAGTAGGCTCTGTTTAGAAAGTTATGTCGCGAACTACTTTACTATTCTTGATGGGAAGTTTGGAAATTTCTCTCTTCTTTTTAGCAGAATGCTTAGCAAAGCCAAAAGTGGGAAGAGTAACTTAAACCGTATCCACGGGAGTCAAAAGAATCTTTGGGGATGCCACAATATCAGTCGGAGGATTGGAAGGTGCTACACGTGGAAGGGGAGAATATTGTTACTAAAAGATATAGTTAAGTCGGCTATATCCCCGTAATTTCTGTAGTCTAAGGGTTCTTCTCCTTCATCAGCATCTCCCATAATGACTGGAGGAATGTCTACTCAGGGAAGTTCCTTATAAACTCCAATAGTCATGCCGACTCTATCGTCCTCATTGATATCTACTTCTCCAGTAGTCATGTCGACTCTGTCGTCCTCGCCAATGTCTACTTCTCCTTCTTCCATTTCTTTTATGACTTCAACTTCTTCTACGTCGGTATTTGGTTTACTTTCTTCTCCTGAACCGTTGGAAGAGGCTGTCCGACTGGTAGAAGTGGAGCTACAAGAGATGAACTCTTCATCTGCTTCCTCAGAGGATGATCAAGATGATGACAATCTCAGGGGAGATTCTTCGGTAACTGCTTGTTTCCCCTTTCGTATGGACTCCCTCTTTTCGGCAGAAGCTAGATTGTCTGTAGCAGTAGCCATAGGAGAGACAGAAGATCTTACTCACGTTTGTGACTGGGTCACAGGCGATGAGGATTCTCTATGAGAAGGTTGTGATGGAACAGACGGAAGTACTTCTTGAGGCTCTGAAGGCCCAACAGTTTCAGAGGTGTGAATGGGAATCATAGGAGCTGGAATAGCAGTTAGTCTGTTGACATCCACAGGAGCGCTTTCTTCGTCAACATCTGTGGGGGAATTTTCCTTAGCCGTAGGCTTTTTCCGAGATTTGAAATGCATCAGTGGAAACCCGTGAGTAATCCAACCTTCAAGGATATTAGCCAGTTTAACCTCACGAATGTGTTCTCCTGTGGAAATCTTCACACAAATATCACCAGGAACAGGGGCCTGATCATGTTCAACAGTATAGCCTATCCCATCTCTTCTATCGTGTTTCCTGAGTTGAGGAACAAGGATCCATATTGGTAAATTTACTAGCAAGCATCGACGGATGAGGAAGGATTGATGTGCCCACCACCGCATCCATGGATAAGTTGTGCGAACGAAACTTTGATAAACTTTGAGTTAATACGAGTTGCAAGAAGTTATCTCCATACTAAACCCCAGTTAAATGTCCCCGTACCACAACAACGCATGTTGCGAGTTACTTCTTCTGAATGGTCAGGAATGGTCTGATCATACCCAAATTGTTGCGCGAATTGGTTGGGGTAATATGGTTCTCTCCGAAACTCATTACCTTCTCATAAAGGTAGGCTCTTAGACCATATTGAAATAAAGAATGCTCGCTTGGGCAGAGCGAGATCGTCATCGTCAACAGCTTCGTGATCGATGATATATTAGGCGAATGAGAATTGGTAAAAATTAATGGCATTCATTGATTCAATGGCATCGATGACCCATTCATACATCCATTTTGGCATAACTCTCCTCTGATAATGACATAAAGGAAGTCAGGATGGACGAACATAAGCTTTTTCTGGGTCATCATATGTCCATGAAAAATATATACCCAGCTACCCAGAAAAGTAGTGCCACAGGGTGAACATTGAATTGGCCCCGACAGATGGATTCTAGCAATGTGTAGCAGCATCCTCGAAGGCTCGATACAATGAGCAAAGCACAGAGGGCACTAATGAATATCTTCGTCCTTCCGCCAGTCTGCCCGCAACAACAAATACGGATAGTCTAAAGGTGTTTGCCCATTTTTAACTTAGAAGTATCACTGTGCTCAGCCAATATATGCTAAAAAAGCCGTCAATTCACCCTTGGATGAAAACTCTGATGGGTTTCATATTTTGCGATGTGCATTTTCTAACTCGACCGAATTACTGTTCTTAAACCTGCTAGGGAAAGGAAGTCATGGGCAAAAAAAAAATGATGATGATGATTGAAGAATATAAGAAGATCACAATGAAAAGGAAGGGAATATATTATAGCTCTTAGGAAAATAAGCCAGCTAGAGGAGAGGAGAGATTTTGCCAGTATCGGGAAATTTGAACATCTCCCTGAAAAGCTCAACAGTAGCATCTGATACTAGAACTTGTCTTTTAGAAGAAGAGAAATGTGAAAATTCTTCATTGGTAGGCATGTATTCATCATAAAAACGACCTGTCATAGGTAAACCCGCCATCTTGTGAAGATCCCACAGGGTAATGCTGACTTCACCCAAAGGAAGATGAAAGGAGTTTGTGGTGGGACACCAATAGCTCAGGAAACCCTTATAAATCATGTGATCCTTGTCAAAATACTCAGAAGTTGCTTCAATAGCACCAATGAGACCGATGTGTATCAATGTCGTAGAATGTTTGGTAAGGATAGCCTTAGCCCAATCAGTGTAATATTTACGAGATGATATGAAGCCTCACGTACAAAATTCTCCAGATTCCCATAGTGATCTTCTCTCTGAAATGCTAGCGTACTATTTCGTAAAAGATCATAGAAAAGCGTGCATGAGGGTTATAACATGGAACAGGAATCCATAAGATGTACTTTGCCAATTTGTTATTTCGATCCTCTCTCTGAAAGAGTGCCTTCTAACATTCGGGGCTCTCGATTTGACCAATTCAGAGTATACATCATACGGCTTTGTAGGGTTTCATCCATTGATTCACTTTTAAGAATGGACTGATGTCATCGGATGTTCAAGGGAATTGTTATCAGTTCATTCCTAAGAGGGCTGTTGAATTTTATGAAGCCATCCTGAGCCTTTATCGTGTCCCAAGAGTTTGGGACTTTCTTCTTTTTATGTTCTTGGATATTTTCTTGAAGTATCTGTTGTTTTGACTTCTTTTGCTTCTTTTGAGAGAGAGTGGGTGGCGGTATGTCTTCTCTTACTGGTGATTGAGTGATGTCCATACGCAGGTTGGTTGTGGATTCTAGCCAAGTCTCCCAGTTAATTTCTCAGCCTTACTTTAGAGGCGATGTTATGGCTCTAGAGATAATTGCCTGACATATTGGCCAAGACAGCAACTTGACTCTATCAGAAAAGTCAAGGACGGGTAATATCAGTTCCTTTATATATGTGGACCATTTCTTAGTTACCTTAACTCGTTTATGTGGTGGACTTTCGTGAACTGGAGAAGAAGGAGAGACTGCTTGGGCTAAAGAAGAAGGGGCTACTTGAGTTGCAGGAGTTGGTGAAGGATTAGAAGTTGGAGGAGAGTTTGGAAGGCTAGCATGAGAGGGATGATTTGTGGGTGGATCTACTATGCGAAAAGTTCTCTTGGTACAAGCCATAATTGGGAAGTTTGAGAAAAATGGTTAAGTCTGAAAAAAGTTAGAAATTTTGGCAAAGTTTCAAGGCAAGAATTCACCGCACTAAGTGTGGATGAGTTGCTCGGACGACTTGCGCAGGCAAGTTGCGTGGAAAAGGGTAATCGCCGAAAGATGAAAATTAGGAGATGAAAATGATTAGGGAGAGTTGATATTTATACATCAAGGCACCGCCAGAGAGTTGCGCGTGAAATTCACAATGACAATGTTTGATCCTTCAAATTGATTTAGAGAAATCAAATTTTGGATCAAGGGGGCATCTATTAGGACATAAAAAATTATCAAGGAAAGAGAAAGGCATGGAAGAATAGAGGGAGAGAAAGAGATAAAATAAGTTGCATAGGACCTAACTTGCGCGGAACATAAGTTGCGCGAGTCCAGGCAACTCGCGGGAGTTACGCTGGGATGTGCAAGTTTCATCGAAGGAACTAATGATGTGAGATGGGGTCTAAGCATAGGTATCAAGGGATCACACATGTGAATGCCTATAAATACCCCCTCACCCTCTCATTTGAGGGATTGGATGTTCAGGAGATCAGTCTCTCTGATAGGTATTAGGGGCAGAGAGAAGGAAAGAAGTGAGTTCGCGTAACTCACAGCAAGTTGCGCGGGTCCGCGCAACTCCTGTATGAGCTGCGCGAGTTATCCTTTGAGTAGTTTGGATATTTTTAAGGGATCCCAGTAAGGGAAACCCACACAACTCGTCTCCCTTGGAGATTTGATAAAAACGCGCCGGAATGCTATCGAAATTTACATTTTTTATTATATTTAACTTCATGTATTCTTGTCTTTGTTAAGAGATTCTATCTTGGAATCAGAGGATGAAGAGGATGTAATGAACTCAAAATAAATGAAATTGATGAATGTTCCCTTTGTTCTATCTTTATCAATGTTAAATAACAAAATTTTCCAAATCAAAGGCATTTCGTTTCTAGTTGAAACACCTAGTAATTTAAGAGTTCCAGTGTACAGTTGGTTTTGGGTATTTGCACTGTTATCTTTTACACCCTTTGAAATTGTGGTGAGGACCACTATAGTAGAAGTAGGAATAGGTCAAAGTGTCTTAGAGAGGGTGAATAGGACTTTATAAAATTTTATACCTTATTTTTAAATCCTATTACCTTAATCTTAATTTAATATGCAACTATCAAGATATCACCAATTTAACTCTAATGGCTTCCAAGCCAAGTAGAGGACCCAATCACAAGACTATTCAATTTTTAGCATTATATAACAAATAGTCTAAGATGGATGAGAAGAGTGAATGTGTGTGAGATGTGATTCAAATCAAAGCATTCATATTTTCAAGCTTGCATATAAAAGATAAACATAATGAAAGATCAAGCAAGAATCGATCCACAGTCTTTATAGTGGTTCAGCTATGTGCCTACTCTACTCCCAGCAGACGCACTCATCCCATGAGTGTACCAAATTTCACTAATAGAGGTTTCAAATCAGGTTCACCTCAAACCGTTACAACCTACACAAGGTACCTAAGACATGTCTACACAAGACACAAGTTTATGCCCTACACAAGAGCAAATGGTCCACAGAAGGAACCTAAGTTTTATGCCCTACACAATAGCAAAGGATCCACACAAGGAACCTATGTTTTAGGCCACATAGTCCAAGGATCCACACAAGGAACCTGCTTTAGACCACATAAGTCAAGGATCCACACTAGAACCCTAGTTTAGGTCATACAGGCTAAGGATCTATACAAAGGACCTAAAGTTTATGCCCTACACAAGAGCAAGGGTCAACACATAGCACTCAAATGTACTCTCCCGTCGGAGGCCTCTTATGAAGGCTTAAAAGGGTGAGATATACCTGTGACTCAATTTTACACAAGGAATGATCAACAGGGTCTCTGGACTCTAATGACTTACAGAGAAGTAGATGAGCCCCATTCTGCGCGATGATGAAGATATACTCCCTTGATGATGGAGATTCTTCATGTAACACCCCGTACTTTTCAATACTCGGGTGTTACCCTGAGGACCTGACTTGGCGTAAACATAGTCGGATGGGTGGCCTATCTAAAGTTGATCCATAATAATTCATTTTAAATGTATATATGTTATAATACAAATGATTTTATAATTATTTGTAATAATACATAGGTTACTTAAATTATTCAAATTACGCATATTATTTATTTTATATCATTTAAATTATATATAAAATAAATTGTATACCAACATATTATTATATAATCAATGTATATTAATTAACAATTTCATTTTATAATATACTATATTATGTATAAAATATATGTCTCTCAATATTAATTTTCTATACTAATATATGCATGTACAATCATGAAAATACATTATAAATATTAATGGTTGTAAATAAATACTTATCTATAACTATTAATTTATTATACTAAACAAATATGTATATATATTGTTCTTATATAATCTAAAATAAATACTGGCCCTGATAGGCTCGCCAGTTAGATGAACGACCCTGATTGTGAGTGTGGGTCCCGGATCTCCATCGGATCAATGATAATGGACACTAGGTGGCCATATTTCAGTTGATACGGCCCACCTAAGCCTTAGATCTACCTTATTCTTTAGACTGGGCCCTATCTTGGGTTGCACAACAGATGAACGGAGTGGATTTCTCACAAGCATCACAGTGAGCCCCACACAGGGTGCATGTGCACCACAGCCTCTGTGCTCGAGTTGCACCGGACCGCGCAGGGCATCAAACGAGCGTTGACCCGCAAACCTTTTTAAGTAAGAGAGGCAAAGCCTCCCTGATGCATTCGATATACGAGATGGACGGACAGCCTCCGTTTGGAACAATTTATGGCCCACCCTAGGCCACTATCTGAGAAATCCAAACCATCCATTATGTAAGAAGTTCCGGGACGACCGGATCCACATCGTCCAAACCGCTCCATACAAACCACCATGTGCTCGAGCTAGGGATAGGCAGTAATGGCGGCAAGGTTCCTTGAAAAATAAAAGCTTTTAGAGGCTTCCACATGGGCGATCCACGTCAGTCTCTCTCCCTTCATCCCAGTCGTTCGTCCAGGCATCCATCCGCGCCATTCTCTCGCTGCCAAAAATGGGCTAGCGGTCATCTATAGCGAAGGAATGGCGTGAGAAACATTTTCATTTTGGGTAAGAGGTGTTGGCACGATCTGAGCCACTCCCTAAGACTCGCAGAGCGATCTCCGTCGTCCATTGTAAGGTTACAATGGCTCTCTTTGAAAATCACCCATCCCATGAGGAAAGCTTTAGGGGCGGAATATCTCACGGGATATTTCACTCAAACGAATTGCAAGATGAAAAGTGGGCCCCAAAATGATCATGAGACCCATCCGGTCCCTCCAAACGAACTAGATTGGCTAGATATACTGTCCATAAAAACCTGCCATTGGTAAGCAGTCATCTTCCCCGTTTACCAGGAAACCCACCACAATGCAGTGGGCCCCATTCCCATATCTAAGAGGCTCGTCAGGTACATCAGGGTCACGAAAGATCTGTCCCACCATCGGATCATCTCCACGCAAGACAGAAAAAGAGGAAGAGAGCCCAGAATGGACCCACAACCTGGGCCATTCGATAGGAAGGTAGGCGCAGCCCCAACCCTATAAATAGGCCCGACCTCCTCGGGATTCCCACCAAGCAGCTCACTGAGAGAGAGGGAGAGAGTGAGAAAGAGAGTTAGTAAGGGTCGAGTGCGATGTAAAATAGGTGTCACACTACACCGAGTCGAACCGTTCAAGTCGGATTGAGTCGGGTTAGTGCAGCCCGAATGCACCATTAAAAGAGAAAGAGAGGGAGTGAGAAATAGAGAAAGATGCTCGGGGAGATGAGAGGAAAGAGGTAGAGTAGCAGTATGGTGTGGGCAGACAGTTGCCGGACTTAGTGCTGCACTGCACCAAGACGATCATTCTAAACAGGATGTGTTGGGTCAATGCAAGCCGAAGGCAGCACTGTAGGGGAGAGAAGATGCATCAGGTGAAAAAAAATCTGGAGACGTGGATAGGTTCAAGGTCCGGTCTAGCTTTCAGATTCATCATTAGGGACCACTGGAACCGTGGGTTTTGCTGAAAACGTTGGGGCTGTTGTGGTGGGCTGGACTAGTTTGGTCAACCCTACGGTCATCAGGGAAGAAGAAGATTGGTTGCTGGGTTCAAGTAACTCCTCCTCGCCACACTGGGAGAACTTCAATTTCTGGCCGGGTCCCAACAACAAGGTGAGGAAACTGACTCACAGCTTAGGCGAGCTGAGTTAGGCCACTTGTATTGGCTGAGCTAACTCACCTCAAGAGGTCGTCGATTGGTTTGGTCCTAGCCACCAAACTGTACTAGAAAGTGGGCAGCACCACACAAGGCAGTGGGTCGTACTTGGTTTTAACGCTGGTGGGCCAGGCCATCAGCCCACCTCATAGCAGTTGGGCTGCACTTGAGCCAAGCTCTGTGGGCCACAACGGCTGGGCCAAATCAGGGCAGTAATGGGCCAGCACGAACCAACCAGCTACCCTCGTGGGACCTTGGGCGTGTAGCAATTGGTGGGCCTAAATGTATACCAGCCCATACATCTTCTGGGCTTACTTGTATAACTTAAACCAGGCCCAATTCGGGCCTTAGCTTGAAGCAAATTCCTGGCCCAATTTGGACCACCTGTTGGACCAAAAATCTAATGGGCCTAGTCACCCTCAAATGGGCCCAAATGATCTTATTTATGGGCTCTTTCAAACCCCCACAAAATTCTCAATACGCTAGGAACATTCGACTAATGTAAACTGTCCTCTAGGAAGCTACTTGTGTGATTTTAGGCCACAAGATACTCACAGGAACATGAATCAAGGACGGTAATACAACCCCACAGTTGAGGACTCACCCTTTGAGCTTCCCACTTAAATTCACTAATCTGGATTAAATGTTACTTTAATCCTATGTAGTTAGTAACTCTAAATTATTTGGTTTACTTTTTTCTTTTTCATGAATATGCTAATATGGTGCATGATTGGCTCATGTAACGTATGATTGATGTGCCTCTTTAATGCTAGTAACACAAATGATTCGGTTGCCACATGTTGTAAAATTTGCTAATTAACCAATGTGGTTATTTGTGATTATCTTATGGATTGAATAAAACATGTTAAAGACTTACCATCTTGTGGGCCATATTTGACTAATACGGGCTTGATCACATACTTTCCTTATATAGCTTAGACCACACTTTGTCTTACATGAATTGGACCGCATAATTACTCCATGCGGCTTGGACCATTAATTTAACCTTGGTGGCCTTGATGGAACATTGGTGCCCTTTGTGGCTAGTTGGTTCTCTTTTCATTTTATGGTGTTCAATCGTATGGTGATTTTCAGGTGGAGCGAGTGTTCGCTTAGCGATTTCCTAGCCATCTTGCGGTGCTCATATACGATATGATTTTCTAATGAAGTAAAGTTTTGCATGTTGGTTGCTAGCCATCTTGTAGTGTTCAGTCGTACTGTGATTTTCAGGTGGAGCCAGTGTTCGCTTAGTGATTTACTAGCCATCTTGCGGTGTTCATGTACGATACGATTTCCGGGTGGTCTAGAATTTATATGTTGCTTGTCTCTTCATCTTACGGTATTCAGTCGTACCATGATTTCGGGTGGAGCAGGTGTTTGCTTAGCAATCTCCTAGCCATCTTGTGGTGTTCACGTATGATATGATTTCCGGGTGAAGTAGACGTTGGTATGTTGTTCTCTCCTCATCATACGGTGTTCTGTCGTACCATGATTTTCCGGTGGAGCGGATGTTCACTTAGTGATTTCCTATCCATCTTGTTGTGTTCACATACGATTTGATTTCCGAGTGAAGTAGAGATTTAAAGCTTGATTTTTTAGCCATTTTATGGAGGTTGTAAGATGACTATTTTGACTATCTGGACACGTTCCTTTGCATTGCGGTTTTCATTACATTCCCTTAATGTTGAAATTGTGTTAACTAGCTAAATTTTGAATGCATGATCATGATTCTTGAATTACGTTGTTTAAAATGCCCCTTGTCATATATTGTGATTTATGTCGGATTATGAATGATGAGTGCATAATCTTAGAGGGTACTCCTCACTGTGATAGCCATTGACTCTATCAAACCGTAACAGTTGATACAGGTGTAGAGCGAGCCAATGTTGTTCATTGGGTTACTAGAGCAGATCAGGTAGCTGAGGAGTTAGATGAGGTCCTTGTGGCCCATATTGAGCCCCACCACTAGCTGATAGATTTTTGTTTCTGCTTATATGAACTTTGTTATTTGGGATTGTATAAGTCCTATATGGGCGCTACATTTGGAATTTTGTAATGATCAAAATGTTTTTATATAATATATGGTTTAATCTAGCTTCGTTGTTGTTAACTCTGATTAATGATAAACAATTCAAATTTACACTGGATTTCAAAAGGTAACACTCGGGTTTTTGGGAAATAGGTTATATACTCGGGTCCTGAAAACACGGGGCGTTACACTTCAGCTCCCTTGATCCGCAACACTTGATGATGTTCCAATGAAGGCGACGGGTTGGGTCATTGTTATGTTGAAATCTTAATCTAATAAATGTTTTCCTAGTTTAGAAAAGGAGTGATTCCAAACATTCAAGCATTCAAGGTATCCCAGCTCAATGACTTGTCATTAAGACAGTAGCTGGATGATCCTTGAATGAGGAAGTTCATTTGTCAATCCACTCTATTGAATATCAATGATGAGGGTGGATTGAGGAATGAACTCCCATGAGAAAAAGAGCTTGTGGTAGGTGATATGTAATTACTCTCTCAAGGCTCTCACTTTTTTTTTACTCAATACAACAATCCAAGAACAAGCTCTTCTTATAAAGGCAAAAAAGCTCCAACGGATATAAAATTGTCAGATTCTGACTGAGTTCGATATCATCGAACTTGATTCGATGTCATCGAACGTATACTTTCAAGGCCATCGAATATCAGTTTGATGATATGTACTTAACTGAAAAACATTCCTGGAACTTTTTGAGAGAGGGTCGATGTCATCAAACCCGATTCTATGTCATCAAGATTTGAACTTATTGAATCACAATTCGATTCCTCGACTTTATAAACATAAGAGCTTGCTGGACATTTTAACACCTGCTTCGATGATATCGATATTGTTTCGATGTCATCGAAATTCAAATTCTGATATCAACGAAACCAATTTTGATTCCTCGATATTTTTAAAATATATTCCTTGAAACCTCGTTGGATACAATCTGTCCAGATTCGATATCATCAAAGTTTAAATATCGATGTTATCGATGTTGTCTCGATTCCTCGATCATTTCGATTTGATTTTCCTATCAAGCTTGTTGGACACAATCTGTACAGATTTGATATCATCGATCATCTTTCGATCTTATCGAAGTTTAAATTTTGATGTATCGAGGATGATTCGATTCCTCGAGTAATGTTAGAATATTTTCCAAGGAAGTTCAATGGACAGTACTCTAAGTCTTTTGATATCATCGACTATCCTTCGATATCATCGATATTTGAAATTCGATGTTATCGAAGGTACTTTCGATTTATCAAACATTTTGTCCAAAATACTTTATGGTTATTGGACATAAAAAGGACTCAATTTGATGTTATCGATTCTACACAAGCCAAAGACTTACACAAAGACCCTAATTTAGGCCACACAGGTCTTGAGTTTATGCTCTACATAAGAGTAAAGGTTGTACACTAAGAACCTAAACGTACTCTCCCGTTGGAGGCCTCCTATGAAGGCTTGTAAGGGGTGAGATGTACCTGTGACCCAATCCTACACAAGAACTCTAATGACTTATAGATAAGTAGATGAGCCTCGTTCTGTATGTTGATGAAGACGATCTCCCTTGATGACGGAGATTCTTCAGCTTTCTTAATCCGCAACACTGATGATGCTCCAATATAAGGTGATGGGTTGGGTCAAGGTTATGTTGAAATCTACTCAAATGAATGTTACTCATTTGAGAGACGGAGAGATTCTAAGTTCTTAAATATTTAAGGGATCCCAACTCATTGATTTGTCATTAAGATGGTAGATGGATGATCCTTGAATGAGGAAGTTGATTGACCGATCCACTCTATTGAATGTCAATGATGAGGGTGGATTAAGGGATCACTACAAGAAATATGGTTTTTACCGACGAAACTTTTACCGACGATTTTTTTTTTCATAGGTAAAGATGACTTTTAACAACGAAATTTATTTTTATCGGCAAAAGTTTACTTTTACCGACAAAATTTAATTTCGTTGGTAAAGGTCATCTTTACCTACGAAAAATTTCGTAGGTAAAGGGTGTTTTGAATTTTTGAAAAAAAAAATTCGAAAAGTTTATTTTTTCCTACGAAATATAATTTTGTAGGTAAAAGCCACCTTTACCGACGAAACTGTTTGTAGGTAAAGGGTGTTTTGAATTTTTGAAGAAAAAAAACAAAAATTGAAAAGTTTACTTTAGTAGCTAAAAGTCATCTTTACCTACGAACATGTTCGTAGGTAAAGGGTGTTTTGAATTTTTCAAACAAAAAAAAATAAATCGAAAAGCTTACTTTTACCTACGAAATATAATTTCGTAGGTAAAAGCCATCTTTACCGACGAAACTTGTCATAGGTAAAAGGTGTTTTGAATTTTTGAAAAAAACCAAAAATCGAAAAGTTTACTTTTACCTACCAAAGGTTTCATAAGTAAAAAAACGTGTATGAAACTTTTGCCTACGACTATTTTCGTAGGTAAAAAATGTGTATGAGACTTTTGCCTATGAAATATTTCATAGGTAAAAATATAACATTTAACTTAAATTTCAAATGTAGATGAGACTTTTGCCTACGAAAGATTTCATAGCTAAAAAATGTGTACAAGACTTTTACTTATGCAATGGTTCGTAGGTAAAAATATCAAACGTCGTTAAGACCTTTACCGACAAAAATATTCGTACGGAAAAAATTGTGTATAAGATTTAACAAGATGTATGTGTTTCATCCACGCCGTCCATCTATTTTTATAGATCATTTTATGATATGAGAGAAAAAATGAGGTATATCTAAATCTCAAGTGGATCACATTATAGAAAAAAGTGTTGGATGAACGTTGACCATGAAAAACGTTTTTGGGGCCATGAAAGTTTTGGATCAAGGTGATATTTATTGTTTCCCTTCATCCGGGTCTTTATGACCTAATCAATGTATTAGATTTCAAATAAACAGTATAGTGAGCCTTAGGAGGATTTTAATAGTGGATATCCAACCATTATCGATTTCCTATGGTGTAGTCTACCTGAGAGTTATATACCTATCATTTTTTGTACTAAGCTCTAAAATGATCTTTAAAAATAGATGAATGGAATGGATGAAACACATACATCATGGTGGGGCACACAGAGCACCCACCACCAGTAGCCAACCGCCTCCCAAATTTGGGCGCGTGCTCAAAACAGAGCCACGCCCAAAAGTAGGGATTTCATACGGTCTCTCTCTCTCTCTCTCTATTGGTATTCAGAGCATTCCCTAAACCCTTCTTTCCCTAATCCTCTGTCTCCCTCCCGATCTCTGCTCCATCTCTCTTTCTCCTCCTTCTCTCTCCAATGCCTCAGTCGTGAAGAAACAAAGGCCATGAATGCCCTCTTCTCTCTCTCTCTCTCTCTCTCTCTCTCTCTCTCTCTCTCTCTCTCTCTCTCTCTCTCTCTCTCTTTCTCTCCCCATTACAGCAGCCGTGAATATCCTATCCGAAGAAACTCACGCCGTGAAGCTCCTCTCCATATGTTTGATATCTTCTTCTATTTGTATCTCTTTTCCTATCTTTCAGATTTAATATACGTTATCATTTGTGTATAATTTCTTTGTCGTACATGCCATAGGCCACACCATAGAGATTACTGGGGCATGGTCCACTTATCACTCGAGAAACCCGACGAAATAAATGGACAGAGGATGGTCTGACTCAATGTACGGGTTTGGCCCCCCTGATGAGTGGATTCGTCTGGTTTTCTCCATGGCTCAGATGTTCTGTACAAGTGTCATGTTTGATTGAAGGAAAGCAATGTATGTGAAAGTTCTCATACAACGTTGTATGTGAAAATTTCTCTATTTTGACTGTTTAATCGCTGACGGTGTCTAGAAATTATTTTTTTCCATGGATTTTTTCCTTCATTAATTTTTTAATTTTTTTTATTTCATTTATTTTCAGTAATTTGAGAGTTTGAGAATGATATTTGATGACATTGTTACATTCAAATAATGAAAGTTGATTGAAAAATAATGTAGGTTCTTTGCTGTTAAATTCAAATTGGTGCCGGGAATTTGTGGGCCCCGTACAGCAGCGGACATAAAATTGTCCACCCCCGCCTAGGATTTTATACATGTGGGGCCTGTTTAGTGTTATAGATTGTTTTTCTGCTAGGTCCCACTATTAATGGGGGATTCCCTCAAATTTCTCTTCAACCAGGATGTTCGTTGAGGCTTGCGAGTCCTATATGCACCTTGATGAAATATATCTGAGCCATGCGCAAATCTGTATGCACCTTGATGAAATGGCTTGCTAGTCCTGTATTCACCTCAAATTCTCTTTTTAAGCTTAAAATATGATTAGTCCACACACACAGATTTCTAACAAAAGGAAGAAGAAAGAAAGACAGTTTTGTTGCGGTGTGGTCCACTTGAGAACATGGCTAAAATACATGCATCATTGTGGGGTCCACCGAGCACCATCCAGATCTCTAATACATAATTACCATTAGTTAAAATGAGACGAAGTCATTTTTAAGTGGCTGCCAAATAGGGCCTTGGGTTTTGGTCAAAACCTCAGTAAAAGTTTCTGCATGTTTTGAAGGAAATAAAGAAATGAAGTTTGGGCCATTAAACAAAGGTAAACCATTTTGATAGAAACCAATCTACTTAGGTCCCTGTTTGGTAGACACCTACAAATGAGTTCATCTCATTTTAGTTTACCACCATATTGTATCAGAGGTCATGTTTTCTATTACATAGCTACTGTTATTACGAACTCATTATTCATTATAGATCTAGATTTCTAATACATAATTAGTCTTAACTAAAATGAAATGACCTCATTTTTAGGTGCCTTCTTAGAATTGACCATGATATTCATATGCCCTCCAAACCATTCATATAATTATTACCTCTCAAATAAACTGCAGGAATAAATATCATTATGATATTTATCCCCACTTTTTCGTGTGGCATAGCTCACATAAGTTTTGAGTATACCTAATTTTTAAAATTTTGTCCTATTGTAGTTTTTCAAAACAGATGTATTCCTGATTTTTATAATTGTCCTACTGTAATTTTTCAAAACAGATGAACAGAGTTAATTTATCACGGACATCTCTATGGGCCCACACATAGCCCCGATCAGAGACATCACATTAAATCCACTCTGGATTTCAAATCAATTTGGGTGTGTACCCTGTCATTCTTGTTTTAGGCCCACAAAAGCACATACAACTACATTGTATGTGGTGATATCGCTATGTACCGGATACTACCTGCTAGCTTTAGATAAACATCAAGCCATTATTTTTTAGTGGGAAGGAAAGATAAAACTGTTTCGTATCTGACAATACTTATCAGCTCCGCCCTTGATGCCCATGCATCTAGCCATTGAATATCTGGCCCTTATGTGATTGAATGGACTATTATTTTATTTCCTCTCCAACTCAATTAAATTTTCATTTGGGTGTTCTTTTCCTTAGGTTCATCCATGGTGGGGCCCATTCAACCAACAAATACATATTAACCCCACGTGTAAAACCCAAGTAAAATTGTACATATTCTTGGGTCGAGCATCGTATGGTAGATCTTAATTCAAATGAAAGGTAGTGGTGGCCCACCAGATGTTCATTCCCTCACCCTACACCTATTAAAAAAAATATGTCATAGTGTGTTATTCAAATCACTAGATCCAAGCTTTGGCAATAGACAAAAGCAAGGATCCAGGGTGTTTTAAAAACAACAGTTGCCATGACAGAATAGTCTATCTATATAAGCCACATCCAGAAACCCCTTAGCTGAACAGATCTGTCCAAAATAGCCTATCCAAACAACTTTGACGGTAACCAAATAGGCCCTAAAAGTCCCAATGAGTTCTGGAATTGGTTTTTTCAGAAATTTTCTAGTAGAGAAACCTAGCAACTGTAGCCGCCTCAGTCAAAATGATTATGGACTCATCATCTCTTACATAGAATTATATAATGTCTATTCTCGAAGATTAACTACTTGAAGATTAACAATTAATTCTCTTACATAGAATTATATAATGTCTATTCTTTTCAGATGTTCTTTTTTCCAGCTCAAATCAACACTATTTTAGGGTTTGAAATGTGCTTTTCTGGTGGTTAGGGTTTTGATCTTTGTAGAAAGGGCGCTTTGGTTTTTTGGATTTTGTCTTCTTCTTCTTCTTCTTCTCATGCATGGTGTGAGTTGAAAGAGAAGGGGAAGAAGAGCAATGGAAGGAGACGAGCATCATGTTCTGATAGCTTGTGTTGTTTCGATGACGCTTTTCTCCGTTCTAAGTTGTCTATCTATTTCCATACTCTAGGCTGTGAATTGGTGCCCATGGCGAATTTACAGGTATGGTCCCCCCGGGTATATTCTAGTTCATCCATGTAATTATGTGTGTCATTTTTAAAGCCATAGCTCATTCTGTGACTTGATTTGTGTCCATCCACATTGGCCAAATGCATAATGCTGACGATCTTCATGACCTGTTTTATTGTTGTTACTTCCGAGGCAATATTCCTCCTCTCTTAATTCTAGCTCAATTTCAGTGGCTGAGTCTGTAATTTTTAAGATCCATGTGCCTGGCGATACTTCGCAGTATTTAGGTGACCTTACATGCATTTTTTAAATTCGAAACTAAGGGCGAAATGCCTCAAGGATGGGCATTTAGGTGCCATTACATTTATTTTTAGCTTTAAGAGCAGGAAAATGCCTCTTGGATAGGCATTAGGTGCGTTTACTCCAATTTTTACCTTGACAAGTGGGAATATGCCACAAGGATACAAATTTACATGTCAGCATATTGATTTTTAGCTTGAAAAGTGACGAAAATGCATCAAGGAAATGCATTTAGCTTCTCTTACATGATTTTTATCTTGAAAAGATGTGACATTTTCATCAAGGATGGGCACTTAGGTTCCCTTACATAAATTTTTTATCCTGAATAGTGGGTTAAATGCCTCAAGGATAGGCATTTACATGCCCTTGCCAGAATTTTTAACTTGAATAGAGAGCAAAATGACTTAAGAATAGCCTGTGGCTTTACTATGATTTTTATCTTGAAAAGTAGGCAAAACACTACAAGGATGGGCATTTAGGCCCCCTTATTTGAATTTTTAGCCTGAAAAGTGGAATAATGCTTTAAGGATAGGCATTTGTGTGTTTTTTTTTTCTTTTTTAATTTAATTTTTTAATTTTTTGTGGTTTGGATTGGCTACTAATGTTCAGTACTTCAATACAATAAGTTGTTTCTGTAATGCTTGAGATGTATTAATACTTTATCTATGTTTGGATGTAATATGCTCATTCAAAGTGAAATGGTTATTTAGAGTCTAGGCTCGGGAGGAGGTCCACAATGCTTCACCGAGGAGTTTACTATAACGTCTCGGAAAATTCCGTACAAAGACCCGAGTACCACCTCAGGCAGAAATCACTCAGGATTAAATCCTTTAGGAATTAGACAAAACTACTAAGAGCTAAACTAGATTAGCTACGAAATCTGCTTGATCCACTTTAAATATGATCTGTAAGACCAAAAACTTGTAGAATCATTGACGCTAGGTTACCCTAAAATCTAGGATCAATCTCATTACCCAGTTGTCTTGGGAGCACATTGAAACTCTGTATCGGATATGGACCGCACGTTGAAAGTCCAATGACCACGAGACTAAACACTTAGGACCGCCTTGCTGGGCTTGACAACCATCTCGGAAATTAAATCCAGATAGTGTCTCAGGGCTATTCGCTTGAGCCTAGAGTGAAGAGTGTGAGAAAATATGGTATTCTTTAGAAATAAAATTTAATTTAAGTAATCTGAGACTTGTCACTTGCGGGCCAGATATAAGCAATCAGACCGTCAAAATCTAACCCAAACACACCCTTGGATCAGGAGAAATTTTCCATACATGGCAGTGTACTTATAACCCTGATCGAGTTTCGGTGACCGTTGAACTGACACTGGTCCGCCACATGTGATCTGGAAACTCGATTAGAATGAAAACTTAACTCAACCGAGATCCATGGTCAGGGAGCTTAAGTCTGACCTTTGGCTCAAGGGGGGCTCCGGAAGTGCTCCGTTGAGCTGAAATAGATGCCCTTTGGCTATAACCTAAGTATACCTTGGCCCTAGGGTCATTCTCATCAGTTTTAGGCCTATATAAGGACCTTAAACCCTCTCTCATTCACTCCATACGAATTTGGTAAAACACTAGGAGAGAGAAGAGAGTAAAGAGAGAAAAAGTGAGAGAGAAGTTAGAGTCACTCCTGGAATTCAATCCCTGCTACTCCACGTGCCTTACCACCACTTCCGTAGCATTCTACTAGCGATACCGATCCCGTTCTTAGGTAAGAAAACTTAACCTTAATCTATTCTAGGGTTTCTAATAGTTGAAAGTGTGAAATAGCTAACCTATTTCATGTAGTACGTTGCCGTTGTGCCTTAGACGAAGCAAGGGTGAACGAACTGAATTCGTTACGCTTCTACGGCGTAAGGTGTGGACTATAGACGTATAAGTTATGGTTTTCAAAGCTTTCAATGTCGGTTAATGATAAATTCATGATGTGGGTGTTATTTTACATGCAAAATGTGATGTTCGTTTTGCGATTCAGTTATATATAAAAATTATGGAGTTTTAGTGTATTCTGTGTATGTGTAGAAAATACTGTATATGTATGAAATATGAAAGAGTATTTGCCATGATTAACCACTGTGTGTATATTCTAGTTGTATGTGTAACAACTCCTCGGCGAAAGGATTCGCCCTAATACATGTTTTGGCCAACATACGTTATGTATGTTAATAAGCGTAGCCTAAGTGTTTGTGAAAATGCTTGTATGAGTAGGTACTTAGTAGATAGTGCTTTAGGTGGGTGTTGAGATAGGATTCTCAACTACCTTAGAGATGTGTATGATTTCCTCTATGCAAGTTATTTAGTTTAATCGCTTACTTATGAAATGTATGTGTTTGGATTTCCTGTTTACATTGTGTTTTATAACATGCTTGTTAATATGTTTGAATTACTTGGTTAATTCTACTTTGACTACTCCACATGCTTATTGGTTAAAGATTAAATTTATTTGGGACTACAATATAGTCTAGGCAATCGGTAACAGACTTTGAATTCATGGTTGAGATTCATTCGCCACGTAGGACGTGTTTGACGAACTCGAGTCGTACTAGAGTTGTTGGCAGTGGTTAGGCCACACGGAGTGGTTACACACTCCATGTCGATCAACTTCAGGTGTGCTCTAATATTCAAGCTCGTCCAGTAACCTGATTTGCCCGATGTATGTTCACCATGTATGGACGCTACTGCTTGAACCTAAAGTACCAAACTCACCAGTGAGATCCCATTTAACCTTGGTACCTCAATCCGCTAAGATTCATGAGCCAGACATGGTGGTATGGGATACCATGGTTGAGCTGTCGGCCTACACTGGGGCGACGAGTCTCCCCGTAGTGACTAGTGAGACACCCAGACTCATGAGCCAAATACGGCGGTATGGGACACTGTATTTGAATTGTTGGCCTACACTGATTTGGTGACGAATCCTTTGTAGTGACCTCGAGCATACTCTGAACCTGTGTGGAGGCGATGAGCCTTTCCGTAATAGTCAGAGTATAAACTAGGCCTGTACTGATTTAGTGATGAGCCCATTGCAGCGACCTAGAACCGTAACATCGTATGAGATTTACTAGGACTGACGACCCTAGAATGGATCCTTGTTTGTGAATGATATAAGGAGGTACCTTAGTTTCCTAATCCTGCTGAATGAAAAGGACTAATAAGAACTCGGTAATCACACTCGTAACATCGCACTGCATGTGCCCTGGGTTGAAGAGCATAGAGGGAAGAAAGCATGCCGCGACCGTAAGATGGTGTCGCATGAGGGAGTGTAGGTGAGGGCATGCATCATTGTTTATATCATTCTTGCAATAACAAGAGTATCTAGGTATGTTTGATTTTACTGCTTTATCATTACTACTTGACTAGATTGATAACATGTTAACCTTTGCTCTATGATTCCATGAGTTGATTACTCACTCCCACGTTACGGGATGCTGTTTTAAACACCAACCAGACCTTGTCTTCATTTTAGATGACGACGTACCCCCAGAGATGAAGCCTGATTACTATGACGATCAGGACGAGTTCTCTTACATGTAGCTCTCCACCGACTTCACTTAGGCCATCCGAATCGACGGGGCTACAGGGATTACTATTGTAGTTATACTGTTTGACATTTTGATTTTGAGACTATTATATGTATATAGTGACTTAGTGATGTATTCATACTCTGGAGGCCGATCGTGATCTTTTGACTTATTAAGTTTATTTATGTCTTTCAGCCTTCCACTTGCATTGTATAAACTGATCTGGAGTATGAATTACTGTTTTGGTATAATCCCACTCATGATGAATGTACTAACACAGACAACATTTAATCATAAGTATATATGTTGCATAAGTGATGTTTTGGAACTCGAGAGTTGAGTTGCTACTCGACCTCCAATTTTCAGGGCGTTACATTTACATAGGTCCATGATCAAAGCTGGCCAACAGGTGCAGGTGCAGGTGCAGGTCACAATCCCGCCTTCCCTGCCCAATATTCAGGTCAGTCTAACTCTTATCATTTGATAAGCCATATATATAGATTAAATGTTGACTGTCCATTTCTTTAGCATACATTTAGCTCACCTAGTTTGACACCAACCTGATTCTTCGACCTGGGCATATTTTCTAGGTGAAGTTTGCTAAGCCCACACATGGGTAGAGCCTTCTGCAACAACCTATAGCCGCGTGTACCAATATAACATAAGGTGCGAGAACAAAACTTTTCATTCAAATATTGCACCAATTGCAAAAGTAGTGTTTTCCCAACATGAAATAAAAATAGATGCACAAGACATTGAACACATAAGCTATCTTTTCTGTCCATTTGGTGCATTTGTTTGGCTTTTCCAAATATACCAATCTATGGGTCACACATTGTAATAACTTACTGGTTGGATGTTTCTAAGTGCCCAAAAATAGTTGGATAAAAAGTTTTAGAAAGGCCCACTCATTCAATGGTTGGGATCATAATGTGGGGTAATTTGAAGATAATTCTCACGTTTGAAATGTCCATGCCATATTTTGCATTTTACTCCAGTGTTACAAACTTGAGATTTAAAACTTTCTGAAAGAAAGTTGATAATTGAATACTATTTGTTTTTGAGGCTATGTATTGCTGATTTTGTTCAGGCCATGACTGTCCAACAGGTTTGAGGCACTTATGGATCTAAAGAAAGAGTGGGAAAGATTAATATTTGAACAAAAGTATGGGGAAGCATTCACTTCAGCCCATGAATTGTTGGATGTTTATTTGGTTTTTAGATAATGCAGATTTTGCTTAGTTTTTCATAGTTTATAATTGAGAAGATGAGCATGTGCTCTTGAAGTATTCTCTCTCTCTCTCTCTCTCTCTCTCTCTCTCTCTCTCTCTCTCTCTCTCTCTCTCTCTCTTTTATGACATCTCATCCTTATCTTTTTCTATATTTTTAGTTCTTCAATTTTGCTGCATAACTTTTCTGTATGATGATATTCGTTGTAGGAAGCTATTCGTTGGGGTACTGATTATCTTCTCAAATATACTGCTCATCCAAACACCATATATGTGCAGGTTGCTTTTTCTTTTTCTCTAATTCTTTTTGGGGTTGGATTTGCTTTTTTTTTTTTTTTTTTTTTTTTCTCATGTGGGATCTCTGTTTCTTTTCAGAAAATAGCTGTTTAATTTGTATTTTCCATTTGTTTGGGATTTTTTATTTTTATTTTTGGATTTCTTTACTGGGTTTTTCCAACTGTTATTAGAATGTTGGTTTCTGGTTCTTATAACGTTTTGAAGTTTTTTTAGAAGAAAAGAGGAATAAGAGACAAAAAGCTATTTTTTTTTTTTTTTTTGGTTGTTGAAGATTTTAAGCAATGAAAATGGTTTTTGGGATTTTTAGAGGGCTTGAAAGAAAGAGAAGCAGAGAAAACAGAGCAATGCGAGTTTTTATTTTTGGTTACAGGTGGGTGATGCTAATAAGGATCATGCGTATTGAACACAATGAAGTTAGGAAAAACACATGCCGTAGTTATATAACACATGCACGGATCGACACATCACATTTTAATGCAACTTGGTTATCAAGGCAATGGTTAATCACATTTTGATGTTGTTTGGTTATCTGGAGCATTTTTTATATGAATAGTAACTCTGTTACTGAAAAATGTGGATCTTTAGCATTGATTAGAGAAGTGCTTTTATTTTTTAACAAAACCAGATGGTTATTGGTCTTGTACATTTAATAGTTGGGAGTTTTGTCTATGGCGGCACAAAAACAAAGAGCACATATGGGACTGGACTTGAGTCAGTAATGGAATTTGAACATCCGACAGGTGAGAAACCTCGCTTGGGGATCGACTGATGAGCCATTCTGATTATGCACACACTTGTATCATGTCGGATGTTGGATTTGTTCAATGAATATAGCTTTTGGGCTGCAAGCTTAAGACAATGATTTCTACAATTTATTCAATTTGACTTGAGTCAATTTATATCCAGGTTGGGGGAGTTGAGACTGCTACTCTTGGAGATGATGAAGCCCGTGCTAGAGGTTGTCAGAAAAGCATTCTTGAGAGAAAAGCTCCTCCAACCTTCCATTTTTTTATTAAAATGAGGGAAAGGAAATATTGGGTCACGCATCGGGTACGTCAACAATTGGGACCACAATTTGGATGGCTTGGAGTGGCATCCATTCATGCCGCATGTACAGTGGATCAGTCTTCTCCACCATTTGAAGAAAATGGTGGAAAATACAATTGTGTAGTCCATAAAGAAAACATGCCTTCAAACTTTGATATTCTCAGCATCTATGTACTCTATTTACATTTCATTCATTTGCACTTTATTTATGAATTATTAGCTCCAGATATAGGTTTTTCCTATCTAAAAGTAAAAGAACTCATGTTATATGTTTGTCATTGGCTCATTGCACACATATGTTCATAATATTTCGAGACATGATCATGGGTGATAATCCTTGCATCTTATATGATTCTTTTAATCTATGCATCTTATATATTTTTTTTTATTCTATGCATACTGAAAGGAGTGTTGATATGTTGCTCCATGGTAAAAAGCCCTTGGTTGACGTAATGATATCAAAACCTCTGTGCCCAGCACTACTTTAAGCATTTACTTTAAACATATGGCTAAAATAGGCTTTTGACAAATTGTTTGAAAAATAGGAATGAAGATTCACCTTGGTTGACCAATGAGTCAAAACTTGATCATGGGTATAAGTGAAGGTACAGTTACTAATTATTGTATTGGTTCCCATTAATAAGGAGATTGATAAATCATAAACACGCCTTAAACACGTAAGGTTGTCCCTGAACAAATTTCTCAGGCCAGTATCACATTTTTGCCTTATTTTCTATGGCCTTCATCAGACTGATGCCTAAGTCAGAATATGATGAAATATATTACATAACAGGTGTATATCAGGAAGAATATGATCAAATATATTGTAACAGGTGTATATCAGGTCTATATCAAGAATTTTGCATGAAAAAAAAAGAGAGACTTTTACCTATGAAAATTTTCGCAGGTAAAAGTCTTCTCATCCATGTTTTTACCTACAAAACTTTTCGTAGGTAAAAGTTTTTGTAAGTATTTTTACCTACAATTTTATTTGTAGTTAAAAGTTTTGTAAATATTTTTACCTACGAAACAATTCGCAGGTAAAACTTTTGTAAATATTTTTTACTACGATAATATTCGTAGGTATATGTTTTGTAAATATTTTTACCTACGAAACAATTCGAAGTTTTGTAAAATTTTTGTAAAAGTAGGTAAAATTTTTGTAAATATTTTTAGCTACGAAAATATTCATAGGTAGAAGTTTTGTTATAATTTTTAGCTATGAAAATATTCGTAGGTATAAGTTTTGAAAATATTTTTACCTACGAAAATATTCGTAGGTAAAATGTTTTGTCGATATTTTTACCTACAAAAATTAACATTGGTAAAAGGTTTTACCAACAAAAAATTTCGTCGGCAAAAGCCTTACCTTCGCCAACAAATTTTTTTCTTTTCGTTGGTAAAAGTTTTTCCTCTCGGTCTTTTAGCGACGAATTTACCGACGAAAATCTTCGTTGGTAAAACTTTTTGCCTACGAAAAAAAGGCTTTTAGCGACGAAAATTTTCATCGGTAAAAGTGACTTTTCTTGTAGTGGATGAACTTTCATTAGAAAAAGAGCTTAGGGTAGGTGATATTCAATTACTCTCTCAAAGCTCTCTCTCCTTTTC
Organism: Magnolia changhungtana; assembly: GCA_030180095.1. Taxonomy (NCBI): domain Eukaryota; kingdom Viridiplantae; phylum Streptophyta; class Magnoliopsida; order Magnoliales; family Magnoliaceae; genus Magnolia; species Magnolia changhungtana. The sequence goes on along the minus strand of JASAUF010000426.1, from coordinate 5,945,504 downwards.
TCAATACAACAACCAAGAACAAGCTCTCCTTATAAAGGCAAAAAGCTCAACGAAAATAAAATTGTCAGTTTCTAACTGAGTTCGATGTCAACAAACTTGATTCGATGTCATTGATCGTATACTTTTGATGCCATTGAATATCAGTTCAATGATACGAACTCAACTGAAACACATTCTGAGACCTTTTTGATAGAAGATCGATATCATTGAACTTGATTCGATGTCATTGAGATTTGAACTTTGATGTTATTGAATCACAGATCGATTCCTCGACATTATAAACACAAGAGCTTGCTGGACAAATTAAAGGCTAACTACGATGTCATCGATCCTGATTCGATGTCATCGAATCCCAGTTCAATTCATTGATCCTTTCAGAAGATATTCCTTGAAAGTTCGTTGGATACTTCTTTGTCCTTTTTCGATGTCATCGAGACTTCCTCGATGTCATCGAATTTTGAATATCGATGTCATCGAAGCTATCTCGATTCCTTAAACATTTTTATTGTTTTTTCTTCTGAAGCTTGCTGGACATACACTTGTCCGAATTCAGTGTCATTGAACCTTTCTCGATGATATCAAAGTTTGAATTTCGATGTCATCAAGTCTCTTTCGATTCTCGAACAATGTCAGAATATTTTCCAAAAAGATTTGTTGGACAATGATCTAAGTCCTTCGATTTCATCGACTCTCCCTCGATGTCATCGATTACTGATGTTCGATGTCATCGAAAGGATGTTCGATTCATCGAATATTCTATCCAAATACTTTGTAGTTGCTAGACATAAAAGGCCTCATTTTAATGTTATTGAAACCTATTCGATGTCATCGAAAATGAGTGTTCGATTTCATCGACCGAATCTCGATGTCATCGAACAAAGCAGAAAACTTAGAAAATTTTCCTGTTTGAGAATTAAGTTTTCAGACTTTTAAGTCTTATGATGTTCTAAGGCTTTTTAAGGATTTATTTACCTGGGTATTTTGGGACATGGGATGTGAGGATTAATTTACTTGTGACGAGCTCAGAACACACATCCAATTGAGGCAATGACTTAAACGATCTTTATATAGGGCTCACTTGACTCTTCGACTCAACCCTTACGCTAATTGACAAACCAAAACACTTTCAAGGTGACCATCATATTCAAAGAAAAGGTGATAAATTGTCTAAATGTAAAAATAATCGTACTTGTTGGCTTTTTTAATTTTTTCATGTCTATCAGGCATATAAAGTGACACTAGCATATAAACAGGTCAGATAACGGGGAGATTAACTAGGTTCAAAGGCTAAAGTCGTAGTGTATACTATTGCAATATGTTGGAATGGGAAGGGTGGGACTAAACTGCTTAAACAGTGAAACCCAAGGTAGTTGGACCCGGGTACAAAATTAAAATTGGTTAAACAATCCTAACATTGGATTAGTAGACGTTTAATGAAATAGAACATACTGGATATTTCTATTCAATAGAACCGTCCAATAAATGTCTATTAGCCAGTGGGTGTACTAACAAGCTAACAAAAAGCTAACAAAAATAAATAAATTAGAAATGTCCATTAGCCAGGCTGTTGGATGATCACATAAACATAATTTTTGAGCCGTGGTACAGTAGAATTAGGACTTGGGCAGTTCAATCTGATTTAATTACAAATATGCCACTGGTATGATTTCTCACTGCCTGCTTGTCGGCCATTCCACTTCCTCAAGAATAATTAGAGTTTCCATCTTTCCTTACGACAAGCCAAAAGATTTGATTCATTTACGTGGCTATCATGGGTAGCTGCAGCTTTTATTTGTCGGTGCTGGACGGCAAAAGCCAAACTCCACCAGTTATTAAACTCCATGTGCTACTGACAAACGACCTTACTGGGTGCACCATAGCCTTTTGAAAAAGGTTACAGGTGTAACTCGTTGGACCATAGAAACGTGTCATGTGTCAGCGGAGAAATAAAACAGGCGCCTATACTGCCGCTCACTGCAATTTGGAAGCGGATTTGCTGGTGTACTACACAGCAGCTGTAGGTACGTGTTGTGCGACGACGCTCCTTGAGCTCCGAGCTGTACGAACGGTTTAAAGGAGATCAAAGTTATATGCCCACAGTGATGTATTTATTATATCTACACCGTTTATCTATTTTTAAAAATTATTTTAAAATATAATCTAAAAAATAAATACTATGCAAAGAGTATTTGGACTACACCACAAATAGCAGCGGGATAATGATTTTCACCGTTAAACAATTTACAGGCCCATCATAACATTTATTTTCCATCCAAATTATTCGTAAGGTCACAAAGGCATGATAAAGGGGAAAAACAAATTTCATATTGATCCAAAACTTCTGTGACCCAAAAAAGGTTTCAATGGTAGACGTTCAATCCCCCACTGCTTTTTGTACCGTGGTCCACTTGATAGTTAAATTTATATTACTTTTGGACTCATACCTTAATACGAGCTCCCAAATGGATGGACGGTTTGGATATAACACATACCTCGTGATCAGACTCACAGAACTTTCTGACGTCAAGATGCATTTTTAAGTGACGATCAATTCCCCATTCAGATGATATCCCAGCCCGCCAAAGATAAACCCACCACAAAAATTGGGCAGCGCAGTGTTCGAGCTAATTCAACTAATAAGGGGTCTTGTCATTGTTCTCTATGGTTTGGACCGTATGATTAGTAGATCCATCTGATTTTCGCGTCTCGTATTTTTTCTTGGTGGGCCAATTTTTTAATGCACCGGATATTCCAGATACTTGATATGATTATTCTTACCAACTAGTTAGGAAGATATGGCTATCGTCCAACTATTTTATGTGTGAGACCTAGAAAATCAGGTAGAAAGGATGATTACGAGACTTGAAAGGTTGAAAAGGGATTTAAAAATAATAATTTCTTGTCCTAATCTTCCATGTTCATGACTATGATACAAAGGTTTATGTTGTTCAACCAGCACGACTTGGCACGGTGACCTATTTGTGTGGGGCTAACCTATTGTTCGATTCCAATCAATATTAATTTTCAATCTTATTCAAGTATATTTATATTTTAATGGGCAAATTACCCTTTGTTAGATTACGGTATCATCTTATATATCATCTTAGGACCCATTTTGGATGTTCTTGCAAAAGGAGGAGGTTTCTGCAACTGGGGTATGATCGAATCTAAGGGTTGACAACTCTAAGTACAGGGCTGCGATGTAGTAATATCTCAGTAAGATCGAGGTCGTACCCACTGGGACTTGTAATTATGTGATTTCTGAAACACTTTAAAATTAAACTAATTACTGGAATTTGCTTTAATGAGTAATTGTGAGAGAAACTATTAAGGATAAAGTAATAGAGCACCAAAGATCCACTTATAGCTATATCTTAAAACTAATTCACATGATTCAATTATATAACTCAACTAGAATCGAAGTCATATCCTATCCAGCTGAATAATAAAGCGATTATATCTTCATTCATAAACTTAAAACACATTTGAACTTAAATTAAATTGGTTCCCACATCATGCACCAAAGTATTGATCGTAGATAAATCAAAGCATCTATTGTTCTTGTAATCTATGATAAATCAATGAATTTTATAGATCAATCTCTTGCAATATAGTTAAGAAATTATTTTTAGCTTTCCTAAACATCCAGTGTGCTCGGAGTCGATAATAGATCAAAACAAACTAAAGATATATCTTTGTTCAAGCCAAATATCAATAAATTTGTTCAACATTTAAATCAAATACTTGAATCAAAGTAAACTGAGCATTAAAAATAACTACAATCTTCACCTCTTAGCCCAAGCTAAGAAAATAGTCAATCAAAGACATGATTGAACTAAAACTCTAAAAGAAAAATATAAAAACTAACTAGAACTAAAGAATTTGAGAAGAAAGAGAACACCATGGAGGCTCCACAACTCCTTGCTCTACACATTCTACCATAATTCGTATATAATAAATCTTAGAACACCCCTTTAAATAGGAAAAATCTGCACCGACTTCAACTTTCGTACTTTGGTTACGCATCAGTTGTAGCTGACGTTAAGCTTTAGTTGCACCGTACATAACCTTCGGTCGCACCGAATTAACTCTCGGTTGAAGCTGAATTTTTCTGATTTAAATCTGAAGTCTCTGTCTGTCTTAGGTCACACCAAACCTAGCTTCGGTCAGACCGAACGTTGTGACAAATTAATTATAAAAGTCGCAGTTTCTTATTGGACTATTTTGTGCACATTCGGTGGACTGAACGAACCTTAGGTTGGACCAAACAGTCTGTTTATTATGTTTTAGCTCTTTGTGATTCTCTCTCTCTCTCTCTCTCTCTCTCTCTCTCTACACTTAGTTTTCTTGGATATTTTGTATTGATGCAGAAATCTGGTTAACCCTCCTTAGACCTTCGAATACCTATACATGAAGAAGACAACGGAGACCCTGGCGCTGCAAGGGACCCTCCGATGCCAAAGTCATGCGAGAAAACTAGGTCCAGTAGAACGTAGGATTTTTGGGTATGATGTAACACCCCGCATTTCTGGTACACGGGTGTTACCACTTAAACCCGTAACTATGGAATTTCAAAACTCGATTAACAGACAACTTGAATTCAACGAATGCATGGTGGGGGCTTCTAGTTATTAAAGCCATCCATCAGGGGCCCTAAGAGCGGAGTTGAACCCTACATTAGTCAGGAAGGTAATCTTAACTAAACACCTCAAGTTAGAGCAACTTATAAGTCACCTGATCGAATCATATTGAGATAATGTACCTACGATCAACTCTTGAGGGTTAGTCAGTGGCCAACCGAACACTCATCGTGCCTTAAACCCCCATTTAACCGTTGAAACCCAATTTCAAACCAATCCAACTACTAGGTCAGTATGCACTGACCAATCAAGCCCTAATATGTGTGATGTCACGCCCAAAACTCGGAAACCAAGCTCACAAAATTTCCGATTGCCGAATCCGGCTCCGACAGCCTTCGTAGTACCCCATTCTCAGCTCCCGGCATCCAAATAGCAGGTTCTGATCCTGGGATGCTGCAAGGAGGATTTCAGACATGATTTGATTCGTAATGAGCATAACAAAAGCATAACCCATGAACAATAACCACAAGAACACCATCACAAAATTCACTATGATAAAAAACTTTAAGTATAGTGCGTAGGAAAGGGAAATACAAGGTAATGACAATAACAAAAACTCCAACAATGCTCATTTTGCATGCATGCTCCATCATGGCGAGACTACAACACAGCGACACAGTGCCACTGCACACACATCAATCATGCATAAGCTTATAGAAAGCTTAGAGGGTGGTGTAAGTGTGTGCGCAATATGAGCGTGCTCAAATACAAGGTCAGAGTAATGTGGAAACATGCTGATGAGTACATGAATACAGTCAGCCGTACCAAGGCTATGCGGTGCAAGATATGAATACTATCGGCCATGTCAAGACCATGCGATACAAGATGCAGCTCAAGCATGCCAATCCTCATCATATATCAGTACAGTTCTCATTCAGGATAATCACCGGGGTTTAGTACACTCCAAATGGCACTGCCGCTCTCCTAGCCGCACAGTCCAAGTGAGCGTAAGAAAACTCATTATCCGTCTGGTCAATAGTCTGCCAATACCTATCCGACACGTCGATAGTGGATCCATTCATGAGCTGGTCAAACTCAGCCTAGTATTGCCCCCTACCCTCGGGCGAGTAAGGCCACACCCCTTTCCAACCGACCACGACATAGTGGGAGACGCAGCCTCATGGTATTCGGCCCTCATGCGCTCATATATCCACTCGGTCTTGACGTTGGAGTCATCCTCTGGTACCATCGAGTTCAGGGATTTTCACCCACGGACATCTATGGTGCCCCAATGCTAGAATCAGTATTTCTGGTATCCAATACGGCCATCCACGAAGTGTCTGTGGAGCCACAACCCTGATGTCACTAGGGCGTACAAAGATTACGACACATAAATGTGATATGCATGAACCATACTATCCAATCATGCAACAATCATGTGTATACCACGCATTCATGTGGGTAACTCCTATCAGTGAGTCCCCTAAATAATCTGCCCAATGGCATATGGTATGATCAGTCACTACTCATATCAAGCATATATATGATGCGTATGGCACGAGTTATGGAACTATATTAAGCATGTTATAAGATGATAAACTATCGACAAGTATGGGCCTATCAATGGGCCCTAAGGAGAGTTACAATGCAGACATTTAACCAACATTGTACTTACAATGTGGGCGTCAAACCATCATTGCTCCTAAGGCATAACCTACCATAAACATCGTTTTATAAACCATGATGGGATTACATTCAACGGACTTGTGTACGTCCCAATGGGCCTTGACCCATAGACCTCAAATACATCTAATGGGCCATATCATGTGGGCCTTATATATATTAAAGTGGGCCTCAACAACGGACTATAAATACATCAAGTTAGGCCTCTTCAAATGGGCCTTATATACCAAGGTGGGCCTCATGAGTATATGAATCAAATCAAAAGATCGACTGGACTGCACTCCCAATATAGTGGTGGCAATGATTTCCAACATTAAAAATTTTCAAGGCCCCCCATAACTTTTATTATTATTATTTTTTTTTCTCATACCGTGAAGTGATCTTCCAAAATGGTTGGATGGATTAGATGCAACACATGCATCCTGGTGTGGGTCCACTTGAACTCTAAATCTGACTCATTCTTAGCCTCAAGCCATCAAATGGGATTATAGAATGGTTGAACGGTTTAGATGCAACACATGCATCATGGTATGGGTCCACTAGCCGTCCAGCAGCCCAGCTCATGGTTGGACGACATAGATAGAACACATGCGGCATGGGACCCCACCAAATGGGTGATAGTGTGAATAAATCACACACACCGTGGTGGGTCCCACCCTGCCAGGACACACACCAGACAACACCTCCACCAGGGATCAATGCCACGACCTCAAGTGTTGCAACGAGGTATCTCCACGCGGCTGCCAATGAGCCGTGGACAGTGGGTCCCACGTGGGGCCCACCATAACATTTGTTTTCCATCTAGCCTGTTGACAAGGGTCACACGGAACACTGGATGAAAAAAAAATATTTCATATTGATCCAAACCTTCTGTGGACCCCAAAAGAGTTTCAAGGGTAAACATTCAATCTCATTGTTTCCTATGGTGTGGGCCACCTGAGTTCTAGATGGAGCTGATATTTGGAGGGGGGCCCCACACCCTAAGGCACAATGAGATGGACAGTACGGATGATCCAAATACATCATGGTGGGGCCCATGGCTGAGACTCATGGGTCCCTGCCCGTTCACACCCGCCAGCTCACGCAGGCGCTACCTGTTCTCTGACGATGGCAGCAGCAACGGCTGCTGCCGTTTCTTTTTTTTTTTTTGAAATAGATTTTTTACGGTTTTTCTGGGGTAGGGACTGCATCAACGAAATCCGACCTCGCCATTGTTCCCCATGACTCAATATAAATCCATCAAGCCCAATATTCGATGGGTTTTGGTGAACAAAAACATCGGGGCATATTTCAACTATATAAATACTGTTTTGTTTGCTACAGCCTGCCAGATAATCGGATTGATCTTATTTTTCATATCAATGCCTAAAATGAGCTTGAGAATAGAATGGACGGCATGGATTAGACTCATACATTGAAGTGGGGCCTACAGGAGTAGCCCCTGCACCAAGCTTGTAAATCAAGCAAATATTTGTGTTTTTGCAAGACACGTCCAGGGAGTCCAACGTCCTTGGACGGTTTGCATAACATTTGAGGTGGGCCCTTGCTAAGATGTGTCATCACATGGTGGATGGTGTGGGCACAATGCATATATAAAGTGGGCCCCACCTATCATGGTGGGGTCCATTCGGGTGGGCCACAAGGCCATATCATCTCATACACACACAAAAAGAAAGAAAGAGGGAGAGAGAGAGAGAGAGAGAGAGAGAGAGAGAGAGAGAGAGAGAGAGAGAGAGAGAGAGAGAGAAAGATAAACGTGTGGTGGAGGGACCCCGCCACTATGGGCCCTCTGTTGCATGATCTACAACATACATTAAGTGGGTCCCATTTTATATGGGCCTACCGATCAAAATCAATGGTGGAGATCCTTTCTCCACTGAAATGGATGGTCTAAATGACCATGTTATGCAAAGAAGGTAAACATCATGATGGGGTCCATAGAGAATGGCCCCATCATGGATTGATCTTAAAATCAAAGTGGGCCATTGGCCACATTTAGGGTCTAAAATGAGATCCATACCATTGATCGGTAGGCCTCACTTGGCCCATCATCAAAACAAAAAATCTACACCTATAGAAGCACCCACCGTCCGATCTTCTTGGTCCGTTGGAAATCTGACTTCCTTGTGCTTCACTTTAATAGAGGGAGATGAGAGATGAATGGCTTGGATGATAGGTTTTTGGGATGGAAAGTGGGCCATACAACTCACTTTCTCTTTTTCTCTCCTTGGAAAATTGTGGACGTGTGAAGCTTGTTGGTTGCTTGGAATTTTTTTGAATTTGAGAAAGAGAGGTGTGATGGTTGAGAGAAGTGATGGGTGATAGATGTGAAGTGTACTTAACATGTATGGGTGTGTAAGAGAGGGTGAGAAAGAGTGGACTTGTGATGTTGCTTGACTTATGGAAAAAGAAAGCATGGGTTGCTTGTACTTGACATGAAACGATTTGATTGATGGGACATGTCATAGAAATTCTCTCAAAGTTCGTAACGTGCGGCGTTTTCCTCGAAATGAACGTGGGCTCACATCTTCTGACCTAGGTATCGGGTCGGTGCGCGAGTCACAACATTGGAACCACGGCGACAGTGCGGTCGCTATGATACAAGTTCTGGTTCGAGCCAACTTTGGCATGCAGGACTCGATTTAGGATCGCGTGTAACGTCGGATACGGGTCGATGGTTGCCGGAATTTGATCGGTAGGATCGTGGAAGCCTACGGAATTGTACGGTCTAGGGTACAGGTCTTACATGTGATATGGCCTACCTGGGCCTCACATCTGCCCCATATTGGGCCAGGACCCCTAGAGAGGGTTCCCAAGATGAATGGATGGAGTGGATTTATCACAAACATCACAATGGACCCCACACTTGGTGCACGTACACCCTAGCTTTCATGCACGATGTGCACCGGTCAGTCCAAGCTGGTCAAACTAGCTCTGACCGAGCATTCTCGAAAAAAGCAGGGATTTCTCCCGCCAACCTCTAGTTTTGAATCTGTCGGACGTCGACCTTCTAGGTGGCCCACCCTAGCCACTATATGGATAATCCAAACCATCCATCAGATTTGTGGGGCCCAGCCAACCATAACCCTAAAGGTTAATGGACCCATGCATAGAGATGTGGATTTGGGATCGAAACCGATCAAGGTTGCATGAATGGTTAAGATCATTGGATGGTAGACCATCAGGGGCCACGCAAGTGATCCAGGGTCGGTTTTAACAAGCAATCATAGCCGTCCACCTGCCCGTTAGAGAGCACGTCCTCTCGTTGCCAAAAATGGTCGAGCAGCTGTCTGCAACAAGAAAAGCAAAAAGGCATTTTTCCCTTTTGGGAAATGAGTGTTGGCATGGTTCTGGCCATACCCTGGGCCACGTGGAGCACTCCTAGCCCCTCACCTTAGGGCGGCACAAAATGGAGAAGAGAAACGCCTCCTCTTACGAGAAATCAGTGAAAATTGGAATATCTCGTGAGATATTTCAAAACTCAACTGGATGACCCAAAAAGTGGGCCCCGCAGTGATCCGTAGCCTCATTTGGTCTACTCAAACGGACCAGATCATGTTGAAATACCCTAGACGGTGATCTGCCATTAATGGCCACTCCATCTTCTTCGTTAAACCATCCGACCCTTGATCACGAGATGGGCCTTACCAAGGATAAAAATATGCTTTTGTGGTGGGTTAGGGAAGCAGCAATCCATCCTCGAGAATGGGTGGACCCCTTGCATTGCGAATTTTCAAGGAGGGTCATTGCAAACGGAGTTTCTTCTCAATCGTTAGTAGGCTCTCTCTTATGACTATCAATGGGGCTACTGTTGCCCTTAGGATTCACACCAGAGAGAGAGAGAAAGAGAGAGAGAGAGAGAGAGAGAGAGAGAGAGAGAGAGAGAGAAGAGGGAGAGTAGCAATGGGTGTGAGTGAGTCAATCGTTTGTAGGCTCTCTCTTATGACTATTAATGGGGCTACCGTTGCCCTTAGGATTCACACCAGAGAGAGAGAGAGAGAGAGAGAGAGAGAGAGAGAGAGAGAGAGAGAGAGAGAGAGAGAGAAGAGGGAGAGTAGCAATGGGTGTGAGTCAGCGGCCCGAGTCCAGCTCAACTCGGGCCGTTCTCAACCACTCAAGAGAGTGGGTTGCTGCCTCACTAAATCCTGAGATTAGGAATCCATTAGGTATAGGCCTTATGCTGCCTTGGTCATTTCTTTTAAAACACAGCGTCTTGCTAACTTGGACCGGATGTTCGCAGGTGTCCATTGTTGTCCATTGTTGTAGCTATAACTGAGTTGAGACTCAGCCGGCATCGGAGCAGGCCAGGTAACGGCCTAACTCCCCTTGTTTTTCTTTCATCTAATGGCATGTTGCTGTGGGAGTTTCAACAGCCAGACTTCTAGCTCAGATCCAACCCAATGAGCTAGGAAGATCACGTCTACGATGGGTGTTGTTGCCCTCTGCTGAGGTGCGGAAAAGGATAGCTAAGGCAAGCATTTCTAACCGTTCATTTGTTGGGTCCCAGCCAGCAAATAGAGCCGTGTCGGGGGCCACAATCTCAGTTGAAATCATGCCTTTAATCATGCTGAAACCAGGCCTAGAATCATGCCGAAATCAGGCCTTGGATCAAGCTAGAAACCAACCTTCAATCTAGACCGAAACGACCTTTCAAATGGGCCATATATGGAGTTGAAACTAGGCCTTTAGTGGGTCATAAATAGAGCTGTATCAGGCCTTTAAATGAGCCTTCAATCCAAGCTGAAATGGACTCTCAATTGGGCCTTGTACCAAGTTGAGAACATGCCCTAAGATGAGCTGAAAACATGTAACGTCTTGGATTTTTACTGTTTTGGATTTACAAAAATCCTTAATTTTTTTCTTATAATTAACTTATATTATCACTTACTGACCATTAATACTCAATGTTAGTTTATACACGAGTAGTACCAGTAAAGAACTGCACAAATTCAATAAATCAACCGTAGAAAGCCTATGAACCAGGCCAATAATTAAGTATCGAGTTTAGCCTCGTGATTTGTTCACATTGGGCCCAAATCTAACTGACCTACCACTAATTAAAAACAGCCCCTGGATCATAATACATGCATCATACTCAACTTAGAAATGAAATAGATACATTTAGGGGGACCCAGGGGGTCCCACGAAGTGAAAATACAAACCCCAGGGGGGTGGCCACCACCAAATCGGTGGCACATCGCCGAAGGCTCCAGAGGAGTGTGGCGGCATGCCGCCGCCAGCCCGACCATGTGGGTCCCTCCCACGTGCGGGGGGTCCCCTCTACACGACCCTACACCCCTTTAATCCCCCTTATACTCCTTTCCAACTCATTTTCACTCCCCAAAACCCTCTTAAACCCTCCTTCACTCTCAGATCTACCCGAAGACGAGTTAGATAAGGCCTGAATCTTGATTAATAGACCAAATCAACCTCGTTACTGTTTTAGCCTAAAACCAACGGTTTATACTAATTATGACCAAATCTCTACTTTCACTAATTATAAATAGGCCACACTATGAACATAGTTAAATCCAAACCCTAATAATTGCCCACGAAAAATCTCGGTACCTAATTCATTTCAGAAATGCCTCAATTTTTTAAACAAGCTTTAAACCACTCCTTAGTGGGTCACTAGTTCCGAAACTATAGAATAATGTCCGTCTCATTGGGCTTGACGCCCATCACTGGTGGCGAACCAAGAAAGTGCCTAGAACAGCTCAACTTGGGTCGTTAGCTAAGTGCTTGCAATGCGCGAATCCCCTAGGCCGAAATTTGAAACTTAAGTAAAATAGACATTTCGCTCTTTCGTGAAGTGGTGGCTTTTCGACTGTTAGATCACAACCAAACTCGAGGTATGAGTTAATGATATTTCCATGCTCATATTCGTATAGTCGATGCCCCGATCGACCATCGGTGACCGTTAAACAGACTTCTAATCATATTTGTTGATTAACGCATCTAAATGGACGGCTGATCATATCCATATATATAGATCGTCATTAGGGTTAACTATCTTATGGTGTATATCGACATGTACACCCTAAAAGTGTCCTAGTTTGTCAAGTTATGTTAGTGTTGAGTCAGATTGTCTACAGAGCCTAATAGGAAAATCAATTCAAGCGTCTGCCTGAACTGGATGTGTGCAAGCTCGCCACAGGTAAATTTAAAACCTCACATCCCATGTCCCAAAACACCAGGTGAATAAAACCCTTAAAAACAAGTTAGAAAATCATAGGGTTTTAAGGTAAGCAAACATTTTTTAAAACAAGAAAAGCTCTAAGTTTTTCTTACCTTGTTGATTTTATCGAAACACCTTCGATATGATCAACCTGCACTGTCGAGTCCTCGATGCTTTATCGATACCATTGAAAAGAGGACCAAATATGTCCAGCAACCTCACAACATATCTGGACGAATTATCGACGTATCGATACACCTATCAATATCATCGATACTCAAATCTCAAGCCCATCGAAAGTGGCTCGATAAAGATCAACAGACAGATTTTCGATGCCCCTGTTTTTAAAAGAAAATCTCAAATTCCTTCGATATATCGATGCTCTTCCCGATATGATCCTAAATCAAATATCGATAATATCGAAAGGCCATCGATGATATCGATCGTGGGCACGCATTTCTTTCAGCAGATATTTTAGGTTGTTCTTAACTTTGATTAGGGGCCATTCAAGGAAATCGATATTCATATGTTGATGATATCGAGGCCGAATCGATTGCATCGAAACTGGACACAAACTGTCCAACGAGCTTACTGGTAAATCTATAAGATTTATTGATGTATCGACACTGCCTTCGATATCATCGATATGCAAATTCTGTTGACATCGGCTGACCCTCGATCATATCTTAAAAATTGAAATATTTCTAGTCAAGTCTCTCTCATTTTTCAAGTGTCGATGGATCGAACATATCATTGATGGAATCGGAGTTTGAAATCCGATGACATCAATAATTGTTTCGATTCATCGACCAGCTAGCTATAGGTTTCAACAGTGTATGACTTTGAGTTTGAATCATTAAGCAGACCATCGATACTATCCAGAGTATACGCTCGATGATATCGAACCTACTCGATGATATCAAACTCAGTCATAAATGTGACCATTTTATATCCATTGGAACCTTTTGCCTATATATAGAGGACTTGTCTATTGTAGCTGATCGAGAAAGAAGAGAGTGCTTTTGTGTGTTTCAACTTATATCTTATATCCAAAGCCCTTTCTCTCAAGGGAGTTCATCCTCCAATCCACCCTCATCATTGATATTCAATAGAGTGGATTGGGGAATGAACTTCCGCATTCAAGGATCCTCCTGCTACTACCTTAATGACAAATCATTAAGCTAGAATGCCTTGAATGCATAAGATTGGAATCACTCTATCTTCCTGATAAGAAAACAGTTTGAGAGTAGGATTCCATCTTGACCTTGACCCAACGCGAAGCCGAGTATTGGTATATTATTTTGTGTTGTGGATCAAGGGAGTAGAATACTCTTCGTCAACGAGGAGGAGATCTTCGGCATTGTGCTTATCGGGACTCATCAGCTTATTTGTAAGTATCTAGAGTCCAAGAGGACACTTGTGATCATTCCTTTGTAGGATTGGGTCTTAAATGGTTCTTACCCTTTGAAGTCCTCAAGGAGGCCTCCAACGGGAGTGTACATGGTGGGTGCATTGTGTTGATTCTTACTCTATGTAGAGCATAAACATCTGTTTGAAGGTGAACCAGTCAAAACCTTAGGTTAGAGGTCAACCACTGTGAAACCTCGGGTTTGAAGTGAACTGTGTAGAAACCTCTAGTAGGGTCTTATGGAAGATCCTTGGCCAGTGGTCCTAAAAGTGGGTGTGTTTTGTTGACCTATGCTCGTGAGAATATAAACAGTCAACCTCAGTGTAGGTTATAAAGGTTGAAGGTAGACTTAATTTAAAACCTTAGGTTAGAGGTGAACCATTATGAAACCTCCTTAGTGAATCCGGCACACTCAAGGGTTGAGTGTGTCTGCCAGGAGTGGAGTAGACTGATCATCGAACCACTATAAACATGACTGTGTTTGAGATTGTTATTCTTCTTATTGTGTGATTTACTTCAATATTTGCATATCTGAATATCTGAGATCACACCTCACACACTTACACAGTCATATCTATAAAAAACTAGTTCATATTGTTTTCTTCTCAAATAGTTTGTGATGGATCCTCTACCGGGCTTGGAAGCCAGTAGAGTTAAGTTTATGTAATCCTTGAAAGTGCCCTGATTTGTCAAGTTATGTGAGTGTTGAGTCAGATTGTCTACAGAGCCTGATAGGAAGATCAAATCAAGCATCTACCTCAACCGGATGTGAGCAAGCTCGTCATAGGTAAATTTAAAGCCTCACATCCCATGTCCTAAAATACCAGGTGAATAAAACCCTTAAAAATGAGTTAAAAAATCATAGAATTTTAAGGTAAGAAAACTTTTTCAAAATAGGAAAATCTCTAAGTTTTTCTTACCTTGTCGATTTTATTAAAAAACCCTCGATATGATCGACCTACGCTTTCAAGTCCTCGATGCTTCATTGATACCATCGAAAAGAGGATGAAATATGTCCAGCAACTTCACAACATATCTGGACGAATTATCGATGTATCAATACACCTATCGATATCATTCAAATCTCAAGCACATCGAAAGTGGCTCGATTAGATCGACAGACAGATTTACTGCGCCCCTATTTTTAACAAAAATTTCAAATTCCTTTGATATATCGATTAACCTTCCGATATGATCTAAACTCAAATATCGATAAGATCGGAAGACCATCGATGATATATATCGAGGGCGCGTATTTCTTCCAGCAGATATTTCAGGTTATTTTTAACTTTGATCGGGGACCATTCGAGGAAATCGATATTCATATGTCGATGATATCGAGGCCGAGTAGATTGCATCGATACTAGACACAAACTATCCAACAAGCTTATTGGTAAATCTATAGGATTTACTGATGCATCGACACTACCTTCGATATCATTGATATGCAAATTCCGATGACATCGGCTGACCCTCGATCACTTCTTAAAAACCTGAAATATTTCAAGTCAAGTCTCTCTCATTTTTCAAATGTCGATGGATCGAACTTACCACCGATGAAATCGGAGTTCAAAATCTGATAACATCGACAAATGTTTCGATTCATTGATCAGTTGGCTTAAGGTTTCAAAAGTATATGACCTTGAGTTCAGTCATCGAGCAGACCATCGATGCTATCGAAAGTATACGCTCGATGATATCGAACATGCTCAATGATATCGAATTCAGTCATAAATGTAACCATTTTATATCCGTTTGAACCTTTTGCCTATATATAAAGGACTTGTTTATTGTTGCTGGGAGAGAAAGTAGAGAGAGCTTTTGAGTGTTTAACCTTAGATCATATACCTAAAGCCCTTTTTCTCAGGGAAGTTCATTCTCCAATCCACCCTTATCATTGATATTCAATATAGTGGATTGGGGAATGAACTTTCACATTAAAGGATCCTCCATCTACTACCTTAATGGCAAATCATTAAGCTGGAATGCCTTGAATGCAAAAGATTGGAACTACTCTATCTTACTTATAGGAAAACCTTTAGAGAGTAGGATTCCATCATAACCTTCACCCAACCTATCACCATATATCCGTACATTTTTTGTGTTGCGGATCAAGGGAGCAGAAGACTCTTCGTCAACAAGGAGAAGGAGATCTTTGGCATTGTGCTTATCAGGACTCATCAACTTATTTGTAAGTATCTAAAGTCTAAGAGGACACTTGTGATCATTCCTTTGTAAGATTGAGTCTTAAGTGGTTCTCACCCTTTGAAGTCCTCATAGGAGGCCTCCGGTGGGAGTGTACGTGGTGGGTAAGTTGTGTGGACCCTTGCTCTATGGAGAGCATAAACATATAGTTGAAGGTGAACCAACAAAACCTAAGGTTTGTGGTTAACCGCTTTGAAATCTCGGGTTTGAGGTGAACCGTGTAGAAACCTTCAGCAGGGTCTTATGGAAGATTTTTGGCTAGTGTGCTTAAAAGTGGGTGCGTTGTGTTGACCCTTGCTCGTGAGAGCGTAAACAGTCAACCTCAGTGTAAGTTGTAAAGTTTGAAGGTGAACCTTATTTAAAACCTTAGGTTTAAAGTGAACTGCTGTGAAACCTCCTTAGTGAAATCTGACACACTCAAGGGTTGAGTGCGTCTGCCGGGAGTGGAGTAGACTGATCGTCGAACCACTATAAAAATGACTGTGTTTGAGATTGTTATTCTTCTGATTGTGTGATTTACTTTAATACTTCCATATCTGAATATCTGATCATACCTCACACACCTACATAGTCATATCCATCATGAACTAGATTGCATATTGTTTACTTCTCAAAGTAGTTTGTGATTGGATCCTCTACCTGGCTTGGAAGCTAGTAGAGTTATTTTTGAGTAATCCTAATGTGTGTCTGTTGTTAGGATTAGTGTAATAGGGTTTGAAATAAATCATACAAACTTTTAAAAATCCTATTCACCCCCCTCTAGGACATATTGGCATATATCGACTTCAACTAAAGCGGTCTCACTGCCATTTTAATTGGTATCAGAGCGGGTCCCTCTTTAAGGGCTTCACCACCTAGAGAGTGATCTTGACTAAAGTTGGAATCATGTTCAAAAGTGTCCAAGAGGGTGTAACAAACCAGAATAATTGCCTTGTAATTCATACTATCCTAAAAGTTGGAAATAGTTCAAAGTGCTACCTTGGTAGTGGATGCTCCGGACACATGACTGGTGATCAAATACACTTTAGTGAGTATTCAAACTTTGATGGAGGATCAGTCACATTTGGAGATGGAAGCTCAGCCAGAATAATTGGACAAGGAACAATAGTTGTACCAGGCCTCCAGGCCTCCCAAAGATCAAACATGTCCTCTGTGTAGAAGGTCTGAAACATAATCTCCTTAGTATCTCCCAAATCTGTGACAAAGAGCATCTTGTCACTTTCTCAAAGGATGTGTGTAGAATTTTGGATCATACAGGAAAATCTCTCATAAAAGGTTTATGCACTAGTGATAATTGTTATGTCATTGAAAGTACAAGTGAGAGTGTGCTATCCATAAAGTGTAATATGGCTATAAAGAATGATTCCAAACTATGACACCAAAGGTTGGGACACGTTCACTACCGAAACTTAGCAAATCTCAGTTCAAAAAATTTAGTTAGGGGACTTCCTAAGATTAGAAAATAAGAAAAAGTTGTCTGTGGAGAATGTCTAAAAGGAAAATAGATTAAGGTCAGACACAAAAAGACAACCACCATAGCAACAACAAAACCTTTGGATCTGCTACATATCGATCTAGTTGGACCAACGAAAGTCGAAAGCTATGGTAAGAAAAGATACTTCCTGGTGGTGGTAGATGACTACACCATATTTACTTGGGTCACATTTCTTCAAGAAAAATCGGATGCGTTTGAGGAATTTGTGATCCTGGCAAAGCGACTCCAAAATGAAAAGGGTTACGGCATAAATCGCATCAGAAGTGATCATGGTGGAGAATTTGAAAATGAAAGATTCGAAAGATATTGCAATGAGAAAGGAATTCGTCATGAATTCTTTGCCCTAAAAACCCCTCAGGAAAATGGAGTCGTTGAGAGGAAAAATCGTGTATTATAGGAAATGGGATCTGTTATGCTAAATGGGAAAGATATGACAAAATTTTTTTAGGCTGAAGCTATTAATACTGCCTACTACATCATAAATAGAGTATATCTAAGAGCAGGTATGAATAAAACTCCATACGAACTATGGTTTGGGAAACTACCTAGTGTGAAATATTTTCGAGTCTTTGGCAGCAAATGTTATATCCTGAGAGATAGAGATCACCTAGGAAATTTTGAGTCTAAAAGTGATGATGGTATCTTTCTAGGGTATGCAATGAATAGTCATGCATATAGAGTATACAATCTAAGAACTCTCACTATTCAAGAGTCACTCAATGTGGTAATCAATGATCAACCTCATGAAGAAGATATACCTGCTAATGAATTAGAAGATGATGTAGATTCATGCATAATAGAAAATTCTGATAACAAAACTACATCACCCTGTGAACCTCAACCCTCATCTGACACTCCCATCATAAAAGATCATCCTCGAGAACAAATTATTGGAGATCCTAACGATGTTGTAAGAACTCGACGACAGATAGAAAATATCTATAGCCATTTCTGTTTTACCTCGAAAATTGAACAGAAGAATATTGTGGAAACTCTTCAAGATGAACATTGGATAAATGCTATGCAAGAAGAACTTCAATAATTTCAAAGAAATGAGGTATGACAATTGGTTCCCAGACCACTCAATACAAATGTCATTGGAACAAATGGGTCTTCAAGAACAAATCAGATGAATCAGGGAATGTGTTCCGAAACAAAGCAAGGCTTATAGCTCATGGGTACTCACAGATAGAAGGCTTTGATTTAATGAAACATTTGCTCCTGTAGCTCACCTTGAGTCTATCAGAATTCTTCTGTCCCTTGCGTGTGCATTAAAATTTAAACTATTTCAAATGGATGTTAAGAGTGCTTTTCTTAATGGTGATCTCATTGAAGAAGTCTATGTTGAACAACCAAAGGGAATTTCAGATTCCAAGTATCCTCATTATGTATATCGTTTGAACAAAGCCCCCTATGATCTTAAACAAGCACCACATGCTTGCTATGAATGGTTGACAAATTTTCTTTTAGACCATAAATTCTACAAAGGGAGTGTTGATAAGACCTTGTTTACCCAAAGAACAAAAGACTCACTGCTTATTATGCAAATTTATGCAGACGATATAGTCTTTAGTTCAACATGTGAAGCTATCGCATACAAATTTGCCGATCTCATGAAATCAGAATTTGAAATGAGTATGGTTAGTGAACTAAACTTCTTCTTAGGATTACAGGTCAAGCAGCTATATGATGAAATCTTTATCTGTCAAACCAAGTATGTGAATGATTTGGTGAAAAGGTTTCGTCTTGAATTTGATCACTTTTATCACACTCCCATGAGCACCACACTTAAACTCTCCAAATATGCAAATGGCAAGAGTGTGGATCAACATCTCTACTGGAGTATGATATGAAGTCTATTATATCTCACAACTGGTCCTCCCAACATATCTTTTAGTGTTGGGGTATGTGCTCGATATCAGGCTGATCCTAAAGAATCTCACCTAACAGCTGTTAAGAGGATCATTAAATACATAGCTGGAACTACCTCCTACAGTCTGTGGTATCCATTTGAAACATCCATGATCATCACTAGGTACTCTGATGCCAACTGGGCAGGAAATTTAGATGATCAAAAATCAACTAGCGGAGGGTGTTTCTATGTTGGAAACTGCCCAGTCTCCTGGCAGAGTAAGAAGCAAAATTCAATATCATTATCTACTACCAAGGATGAATACATTGCTGCTGGAAGTTGCTGTGCACAACTCCTTTGGATGAAATAGATGTTGTTGGATTACGGGATTGAACAATCCACGATGAGTCTTTTCTGTGATTACACAAGCACAATCAATATTGCAAAGAATCCTGTTCAACATTCTTAGACTAAACACATTGACATCCGTCATCACTTTATCCGAGAACTTGTTGATGACCAGATTATTACATTGGATTATGTTTCCACAAAAAAGCAACTCGCAGACATCCTCACCAAACCTCTTGATACAAATAAGTTTGGTGACCTACAAAAATCCATTGGGGTTTGCACTCACTAAATCTCAATGAACATGAGCCACAGGTAAATCTTTACACTGGGACATTCATGGTTATATGTTAGCCACAAGTCAAAATTTCTTATATTAACCATGTTAGTTTTGGGATGCAAAGTTATGATAATTGATGTCTACTTAAACTTGGAAACTAGGAAATGTACGATGATAACTGGTGGTTTCCTAAAATGGTTGGGCTGAAAATGTTTTATTTTGATAAACTATTAATCTACTATTGTTTGTGGCAGTATGTGTACTGATATTTTGGGATATGGCTGAGTATAATTCTTATCTTTACTGCTATGATTATGTCTTGATTCCCTGGTTTATTTAGTTTCTGATATGGAATGCATGTGATATCTCTAATGAATATTCTATCTGCTATGCATTCATAAATTATGAAATTGATGTCTGCTTAAAATGAGTTAATTATGATACATCAATTAATCTTCTTCTGCCTGGACGGTTCTCCCAAGTAATTCTCTTCAGTCAATATTACTTGATATATCTTTGTCAATGACTGACAAAAAGGGAGAGAACATTTATAAACACCCCAAATGGAAATTGTATATCTACTTAGATGTTGTTGCAGGTGTTAGGGGGAGCAGCTGCAATAAGCAAGGGGGAGTTGGAGTTTACAAGTTAGGGGGAGCAACTACTAGGTTGTGTACATGGGCAAGAAATTGTAAAATTGTGTAAAAGCATGTACACATAATTTAAGGTGTGTCTGTCTAAAGTGTTCTAGGGTGTTTCAGGGATTTTGTCACGTAATTACCAAAGGGGGATATTGAAAGTGCCCTGGTTTGTCAAGTTACGTGAGTGTTGAGTCAGATTGTCTACAAAGCCTGATAGGAAGATCAAATCAAGCGTCTACTTCAATCGGATGTGTGCAAGCTGGCCACAAGTAAATTTAAAGCCTCACATCCCATGTCCCAAAACACCAGGTGAATAAAACCCTTTAAACTGAGTTAGAAAATCATAGGGTTTTAAGGTGAGAAAACTTTTTCAAAATAGAAAAATCTCTAAGTTTTTCTTGCCTTGTTTATTTTATCAAAACACCCTCGATATGATCGACTTGCGCTGTCGAGTCCTCGATGCTTCATCGATACCATCGAAAAGAGGATAAAATATGTCCAGCAACTTCACAACATATCTGGATGAATTATCGATGTATCGATACACCTATCAATATCATCGATACTCAAATCTCGAGCACATCGAAAGTGGTTCGATTAGATCGACAGGCAAATTTATGACGCCCCTATTTTTTAAAGAAAATTTTAAATTCCTTCGATATATCGATTGACCTTCCGATATGATTTAAACTCAAATATCGATAAGATCGGAAGACCATCAATGATATCGATCGAGGGCGCGCATTTCTTCCAACAGATAATTCAGATTGTTTTTAACTTTGATTGGGGGCCATTCGAGGAAATCTATATTCATATGTCGATGATATCGAGGCCGAGTCGATTGCATCGATACTAGACACAAACTGTCTAGCAAGCTTACTAGTAAATTTATAGGATTTATCGATGCATTGACACTGCCTTCGATATCATCGATATGTAAATTTTGATGACATCGGCTGAACTCTTAAAAACCTAAAATATTTCAAGTCAAGTCTCTCTTATTTTTCAAATGTCGATGGATCGAACCTATCATCGATGAAATCAGAGTTCAAAATCCGATGGCATCGACAAATGTTTCGATTCATCGACCAGTAAGCTTAAGGTTTCAAAAGTGTATGACCTTGAGTATAGTCATCGAGCAGACCATCGATGCTATCGAGAGTATACGCTCGATGATATCAAACTCAGTCATAAATGTGACTGTTTTATATCCGTTGGAACCTTTTGCCTATATATAGAGGACTTGTCTATTGTTGCTGGGAGAGAAAATAGAGAGAGCTTTTGAGTGTTCAACCTTAGATGATACCTAAAGCCCTTTCTCTCAGGGAAGTTCATTCTCCAATCCACCCTTACCATTGATATTTAATAGAGTAGATTGGGGAATGAACTTCCGCATTCAAGAATCCTCCAGCTACTACCTTAATGACAAATCATTAAGCTGGGATGCCTTGAATGCATAAGATTGGAACTACTCTATCTTTCTTATAAGAAAACCTTTAGAGAGTAGGATTCCATCATAACCTTGACCCAATCCGTCACCATATATCGGTACACCTTTTGTGTTGCGGATCAAGGGAGCAAAAAACTCTTCATTAACAAGGAGGAGGAGATCTTTGACATTGTGCTTATCGGGACTCATCAACTTATTTGTAAGTATCTAGAGTCCAAGAGGACACTTGTAATTATTCCTTTGTAGGATTAGGTCTTAAGTGGTTCTCACCCTTTGAAGTCCTCGTAGGAGGCCTCCGGTGGGAGTGTACGTGGTGGGTGCGTTGTGTGGACCCTTGCTCTGTGGAGAGCATAAACATCTGGTTGAAGGTGAACTGGCAAAACCTCAGGTTTGAGGTCAACCGCTGTGAAACCTCAGGTTTGATGTGAACCATGTAGAAACCTCCAGTAGGGTCTTATGGAAGATTCTTAGACAGTGTTGTGTTGACCCTTACTCGTGAAGGCATAAACAGTCAGCCTCAGTGTAAGTTGTAAAGGTGGAAGGCGAACCCAATTTAAAACCTTAGGTTTGAGGTGAACCGCTATGAAACCTCCTTAGTGAAATCCGGTACACTCAAGGGTTGAGTGAGTCGGCCGGGAGTGGAGTAGACTGATCGTTGAACTACTATAAAAATGACTGTGTTTGAGACTGTTATTCTTCTGATTGTGTGATTTACTTTAATACTTCCATATCTGAATATCTGATCACACCTCACACACCTACATAGTCATATCCATCATGAACTAGATTGTATATTGTTTACTTCTCAAAGTAGTTTGTGATTGGATCCTCTACCAGGCTTGAAAGCCAGTAGAGTTATTTTTGAGTAATCCTAATGTGTGTCTGTTGTTAGGATTAGTGTAATAGGGTTTGAAATAAATCATAAAAACTTTTAAAAATCCTATTCACCCCCCTCTAGGACATATTGGCATATACCGACTTCAACTAAAGCAGTCTCCATCACCATTTCAATCCTAATATGTGCCTATTATTAAGATCAGTGCAATTGGATTTTAAATAAATCATAAAAATGTTTAAAAGTCCTATTCACCCCCCTCTAGGACATATTGGCATATTCCTTCTTCAACTAGTGCGGTCATCACCGCCATTTCAATTGGTATCAAAGTGAGGTCTCTCTATAAGGGCTTCACTGTCTAGAGAGTGATCTTGACTGAAGTTAGAATCATGTTCAAAAGTGTCCAAGAGAGTGTGACAAACCAAAATAATTACCTTGTATTTCACACTGCCTTGAAAGTCAAAAATAATTCAAAGTGGTACCTTGATAGTGGATGCTCAAGATAAATGACTGGTGATCAAACTCACTTTTATGAGTATTCAAACTTTGATGGAGGATCAGTCACATTTGGAGATGGAAGCTCAGCTAAAATAATTGGACAAGGAACAATAGCTATACCAGGCCTCTCAAAGATCAAACATGTCCTGTGTAGAAGGTTTGAAACATAATCTCCTTAGTATCTCCCAAATCTGTGACAAAGAACATCTTGTCACTTTCTCAAAGGATATGTGTAGAATTTTGGATCATACAGGAAAATCTCTCATAAAAGGTCTACGCACTAGCGATAATTGTTATGTCATTAAAAGTAAAAGTGAGAGTGTGCTATCCACAAAGTGTAATATGGTTGTAAAGAATGAATCCAAACTATGGCACCAAAGGTTGGGACACGTTCACTACCGAAATTTAGCAAAGCTCAGTTCAAAAAATTTGGTTAGGGGACTTCCCAGGATTAGAAAAGAAGAAAAAGTTGTCTGTGAAGAATGTCT
This sequence comes from Magnolia changhungtana, assembly GCA_030180095.1. NCBI lineage: Eukaryota > Viridiplantae > Streptophyta > Magnoliopsida > Magnoliales > Magnoliaceae > Magnolia > Magnolia changhungtana. The sequence goes on along the minus strand of JASAUF010000426.1, from coordinate 5,921,563 downwards.
AAAAGGAAAATAGATTAAGGTCAGACACAAAAAGATAACCACCATAGCAACAATAAAACCTTTAGATTTGCTACATATAGATCTAGTTGGACCAAAGAAAGTGGAGAGCCATGGAAAGAAAAGATACTTCCTGGTGGTGGTAGATGACTACACTAGATTTACTTGGGTCGCATCTCTTCGAGAAAAATCAGATGCGTTTAAGGAATTTTTGATCCTGGCAAAGCGACTCCAAAATGAAAAGGGGTACAACATAAATCGCATCAGAAGTGTTCATGGTGGAGAATTTGAAAATGAAAGATTCGAAAGATATTGCAATGAGAAAAGAATTCGTCATGAATTCTCTGCCCCAAAATCCCCTCAGCAAAATGGAGTCGTTGAAAGGAAAAATCGTGTATTGCAGGAAATGGAATATGTTATGCTAAATGGGAATGATATGGCAAAAAGTTTTTGGGCAGAAGCTGTCAATACTGCCTGCTACATCATAAATAGAGTATATCTTAGAGCAGGTCTGAATAAAACTCCATACGAACTTTGGTTTGGGAAATTTCCTAGTGTGAAATATTTTCGACTCTTTGGTAGCAAATGTTATAACTTGAGAGACAGAGATCACCTAGGAAAATTTGTGTTTAAAAGTGATGATGGTATCTTTCTGGGTTATTCAATGAATAGTCGTGCGTATAGAGTATACAATCTAAGAACCCTCACTATTCAAGAGTCAGTCAATGTGGTAATTAATGATCAACCACATGAAGAAGATACACCTATGAATGAATTAAAAGATAATGTAGATTTATGCATAATAGAAAAATCTGATAATAAAACTACATCACCCTGTGAACCTCAACCATCATCTGACACTTCCATCATAAAAGATCACCCTCATGAACAAATTATTGGAGATCCTAATGATGGTGTAAGAACTCGACAACAAATAGAAAACATTTATAGCCATTTCTGTTTTACCTCAAAAATTGAACCTAAGAATATTATGGAATCTCTTCAAGATGAACATTGGATAAATGCTATGCAAGAAGAACTTCAGCAATTTCAAAGAAATGAGGTATGACAATTGGATCCCAGACCACTCGATACAAATGTTATTGGAACCAAATCGGTCTTTAAAAATAAATCTGATGAACCAGGAAATGTGATCCAAAACAAGGCAAGGCTTGTAGGTCAAGGGTACTCACTGATAGAAGGCATTGATTTTGATGAAACATTTGCTCCTGTAGCTCGCCTTGAGTCTATAAGAATTCTTCTGTCCATTGCATGTGCTTTAAATTTAAACTATTTCTAATGGATGTTAAGAGTGCTTTTCTTAATGAAGATCTTGCTGAAGAAGTTTATGTCAAACAACCAAAGGGATTTTCGGATCTTAAGTGTCCTCATTACATATATCGTCTGAACAAAGCTCTCTATGGTCTCAAACAAGCACCACGTGCTTGGTATGAATGATTGACAAAATTTCTTTTGGACTATAAATTCTGCAGAGGGAGTGTTGATAAGAATCTATTTACCCAAAGAACAAAAGATTCACTACTTATTGCACAAATTTATGTGGATGACATAGTCTTTGGTTCTACATGCGAAGATATCGCATACAAATTTGCCGACCTCATGAAATCAGAATTTGAAATGAGTATGGTTGGTGAACTAAACTTGTTCTTAGGATCGCAGGTCAAGCAGGTACATGATGGAATCTTTATCTGTCAAACCAAGTATGCGAATGATTTGGTGAAAAGGTTTAGTCTTGAATTTGGTCGCTCTTATCACACTCCCATGAGCACGACACTCAAACTCTCCGAAGATGTAAATGGCAAGAGTGTGGATCAACATCCCTACTAGAGTATGATAGGTAGTCTACTATATCTCACAGCTAGTCGTCCCGACATATCTTTTAGTGTTGGGGTATATGCTCGATACTAAGTTGATCCTAAAGAATCTCACCTGACTGCCGTTAAGAGGATCATTAAATAAATAGCAGGAACTACCTCCTTCGGACTATGGTATCCATTTGAAACATCCACCATCATCGCTGGGTACTCTGATGCCGACTGGGCAGAAAATTTAGATGATCGAAAATCTACAAGCGGATGATGTTTCTATATTGGAAACTGTCTAGTCGCCTGTCAGAGGAAGAAGCAAAATTCAATATCATTATCTACTGCCGAGGCTGAATACATTGCCGCTGGAAGTTGCTGTGCACAACTCCTCTAGATGAAACAAATGTTGTTAGACTATAGGATTGAACAACCCACGATGAGTCTTTTCTGTGATAACACAAGGCAATAAACATTTCAAAGAATCCTGTTCAACATTCTCGGACTAAACACATTGACATTGGTCACCATTTTATCCGAGACCTTGTTAATGATAAGATTATTACATTGGACTATGTTTCCATAGAAAAGCAACTCATAGACATCCTCAACAAACCTCTTGATACAAATAGGTTTAGTGACCTTAAAAAATCCATTGGAGTCTACTCTCACTAAATCTTAGTAAACATGAGCCACACAAGTAAATCTTCACTCTGGGACATTCATGGTTATATGTCAGCCACAAGTCTAAACTCCTTATATTAACCATGTTAGTTTTAGGATGAAAGGTTATGACAGTCTCGATGATATCTGAACAGTGCCAATAACAGATCAATGATACCGATATCAATAAAATTGAAGAAACTTGGAAATGCACGATGATAACCGGTGGTTCCTTCAAATGGTTGGGCTGAAAATAAATTTTTTTTTTGGGATAAACTGTTAAGCTACTATTGTCTGTGGCAGTATATATTTTGAAATTTTGATATAATTGCCAATCTTGGGCAATTTACTTTGGATATTTTGGGATATGGCTGAGTATAATTCTTATTTTTACTGCCATGATTATGTTTTGAATTCCCCTGGTTTATTTATATCTGATATGGTATGCATGCACTGCTTTATCCGATCTACTATGCATCCATACATTCTGAAATTGATGTCTGCTTAAACTGAGTTAATTATTATACATCAATTGATCTACCTCTGCCTGGTCGGTTCTCCTAAGAAATTTAATCTTCAGTCAATATCAACTGCTATAACTTTGTCAATGACGAACAAAAAGGGGGAGAACATTTACAAACACCCCGAATGGAAAATTGTGTATCTGCTTGAATGGTTGTGCAGGTGTTTAGGGGGAGAAATTACAACAAGCAAGGGGGAGTTTACAAGTGAGGGGGAGCAGCTACTAGTTGTTTCCATGGGCTAGAAATTATAATATTGTGTAAAAGTAAGTACACACAATTTAGGGTGTGTCTGTCTAGAGTGTTTTTGGGTGTTTCGGGGATTTTGTCATGTAATTGACAAAGGAGGAGATTGAAAGTGCCCTGGTTTGTCAAGTTACATGAGTGTTGAGTCAGATTGTCTACAAAGCCTAATAGGAAGATCAATTCAAGCGTCTGCCTCAACCGGATGTGTACAAGCTCGCCACAGGTAAATCTAAAGCCTCACATCCCATGTCCCAAAACACCAAGTGAATAAAACTATTAAAAACAAGTTAGAAAATCATAGGGTTTTAAGGTGAGAAAACTTTTTTCAAAATAAGAAAATCTCTAAGTTTTTCTTGCCTTGTTGATTTTATCGAAACACCCTCAATATGATCGACCTGCACTGTCGAGTCCTTGATGCTTCATCGATACCATCGAAAAGAGGACCAAATATGTCCAGAAACCTCACAACATATCTAGACGAATTATCGATGTATCGATACACCTATCGATATCATCGATACTCAAATCTTGTGCCCATCGAAAGTGGCTCGATAAAGATCGATAGGCAGATTTCCAGCGCCCTTGTTTTTAAAAGAAAATCTCAAATTCCTTCGATATATCGACGCTCTTCCCGGTATGTTCTTAAATCAAATATCAATAATATCGGAAGACCATCGATGATATCGATCGTAGGCGTGCATTTCTTCTAGTAGATATTTCAGGTTGTTCTTACTTTGATCGAGGGCCATTCGAGGAAATCAATATTCATATATCAATGATATCGAGGCCAAGTCGATTGCATCGAAACTGGACACAAACTGTCCAATGAGCTTACTGGTAAATCTATAAGATTTATTGATGTATCGACACTGCCTTCGATATCATCGATATATAAATTTTGATGACATCGGCTGACTCTCGATCATATCTTAAAAACCTAAAATATTTCTAGTCTAGTCTCTCTCATTTTTCAAGTGTCGATGGATCGAACCTATCATCGAAGGAATCAGAGTTCAAAATCCAATGACATTAATAATTGTTTCGATTCATCGACCAACTAGCTAAAGGTTTCAGAAGCATATGACTTTGAGTTTGAGTCATCGAGCAGACCATCGATGCTATCGAGAGTATATGCTCGATGATATCGAACCTGCTCGATGATATCGAACTCAATTATAAATGTGACCGTTTTATATCCATTGGAACCTTTTGCCTATATATAAAGGACTTATCTATTGTTGCTGGTAGAGAAAGAAGAGAGTGCTTTTGTGTGTTTCACCTTATATCTTATATCCAAAGCCCTTTCTCTAATGGGAGTTCATCCTAAATCCACCCTCAACATTGATATTCAATAGAGTGGATTGGGGAAAAAACTTTCACATTCAAGGATCCTCCAGCTACTACCTTAATGGCAAATCATTAAGTTGGGATGCCTTGAATGCATAAGATTGGAATCAGTCTATCTTCCTGATAGGAAAAAATTTTGAGAGTAGGATTCCATCTTGACCTTGACCCAACCCGAAGCTGAGTATTGGTATATTATTTTGCGTTGCGGATCAAGGGAGCAGAAAACTCTTCGTCAACAAGGAGGAGGAGGAGATCTTCGGCATTATGCTTATCTGGACTCATCAACTTATTTGTAAGTATCTAGAGTCCAAGAGGACACTTGTGATCATTCCTTTGTAGGATTGGGTCTTAAGTGGTTCTCACCCTTCAAAGTCCTTAAGGAGGCCTCCAGCGGGAGTGTACATGGTGGGTACGTTGTGTTGACCCTCACTCTATGGAGAGCATAAACATCTGGTTGAAGGTGAACCAGTCAAAACCTTAGGTTTGAAGTCAACCGCTATGAAACCTCAGGTTTAAGGTGAACCGTGTAGAAACTTTCAGTAGGGTCTTATGGAAGATCCTTGGCCAATGTGCCTAAAAGTGGGTTTATTTTGTTGACCCTTGCTCGTGAGAGCATAAACATTCAGCCTCAGTGTAAGTTGTAAAAGTTGAAGGTAAACCTTATTTAAAGCCTTAGGTTATAGGTGGACCGCTGTGAAACCTCCTTAGTGAAATCCGACACAGTCAAGGGTTTAGTGCGTCTGCCAGGAGTGGAGTAGACTAATCATCGAACCACTATAAAAATGACTGTGTTTGAGATTGCTATTCTTCTTACTATGTGATTTACTTCAATATTTGCATATCTGAATATCTGAGATCACACCTCACACACTTACACAGTCATATCCATCATAAACTAGTTCATATTGTTTATTTCTCAAATAGTTTGTGATTGGATCCTCTACCAGGCTTGGAAGCCAGTAGAGTTAAGTTTGAGTAATCCTAATATGTGCCTATTGTTAGGATTAGTGTAATAGGATTTTAAATAAATAAAAAAACCATTTAAAAGTCCTATTCACCCCCCTCTAGGACATATTGGCATATTCCTTCTTCAACTAGTGCGGTCTTCACCGCCATTTCACGCCCCATAGTGGGCCCTAAAGGTTAGAATGACCCTCCTATAGGGCTAGTATAGTAAAAACCTAGCCCTTGGGACCATTTACACCAATTTTAGCACTATATAAGGGCTTCATTTGGGTACTCCCTCCTCCCATACGTATTTCAACAAGAGAAAAAGGGAGAAAGGGAGAAGAGAGAGGATAAAGAGAGAGAGGGAGAACTTGGAAGCATGAGGGTTTGTGCACGTTCACCATCTCATCTCCTCTATAGCAACATTATCCTTCATTGGTGTCGATTCGGCTACGATTGATAGTAAGTGTTGAGTTATGTTTATAGGTTTAAGTCTTGGTTTTAATTCCTTCCAATTCTTACAAGCTTGCATGCATACTTAGGTTATCGATGATCTTTCCCTAATGCCCAAACCTTACGAACACCGTGAATTGGGCGAAACATCACAAGGTGCAGACCATTATGCCTAGGTTTCCATTTATCGACGCTTGAGGATCTTAGTTAATGATATGTTGTGATGAATGATTTGTAAATGGTTAGCATGTTCATGTTTCGTGTTTGATTGTAATATGTGTCATTGCTTGTCTATGCATACTCACATGTTTGATAAAATGCCTAGGTGATTAAACGTGTTATTCTAATGATGCTAACATGATTGATTAAACTCTAGATTGAATGCATTGATTTGTTGATGCTCACGTGTTTGATTATATGCTTCAATGAATGTATTACTCTATTGTTGCTCACATGTTTGATAAAATGCTTGAATGGCGGAATGTATTAATTTTTCGATTCTCATGTGGTGGATTTAATACTTAAGTGATTGTATTACTTTATGCATATTCACATATTTGATTTAATGCCTTAGTGAACGTAGTATCCTATGTATGCTTACATGTTTGATGATATGCCTATGTAGTTGTGTCGTTAAATCTATATTGACGGCATGACGAATTGCTAAGTTTGTAGTGATGCCTAGGTTGCTTACAATGTTGGACGAGTTGATAAATCACTCAAACCAAGGGGTAGCCTAAGTTAGGGTAGCCACCCTAAGCTTATTCGATCGACCCGGGTTGAATACGAACGATTGACAGTAGCTGGATTACACGGGCTACTTACACCCAATGCCAGTTGTATCGTGGTTCTCCCAGGTCAATCAAATTAGTCCACTAGCCGACTGATCATGTATGTTCACAATATGTGACACGACTAAATAGAATCTAAGATACCTCATTCCCAATAGATGTGTTCATTTATAACCGTTAATGCGATACAATCCACTAAGACTCGTGAACCGGGCATGGTGGTATGAGACACCATGTCTGAGTTGTCAGCCTACGCTGGGGTGACGAGCCTCCCCATAGTGACTAGTGAGTAATTAAGACTCATGAGTTGGGCATGGTGGTATGGGACATCGTGTCTAAGTTGTCGGCCAATGCTGGGGTGACGAGCCTCGCCATAGTGACTAGTGAGTACTAATGGAGGTAATATATCATTGTTTGACCAACCCCTATCAAATTACCCGACCGATGGTGGCATGCTAGAGTACCATTTGAACGACCCGGATGTGAATGAAATTGAGTGACGAGCCCTTTCCTTTATGTATTTTTTATCTTATGTGACAAGCCCACACCCCGAAACTGAGTGATTATACTCGATTTGGGTGACGACTCATACCGGGTTGATCCTAATACGTTTAGGTACCATATTGTATCTTTGTAATTATTGACTTATGATATAAATAAGTGGTACCTAAATTTGGATCAAGAGAAACTAGTAAGGAGCCACTACGTGCGGTAGTGAGCCACGTGATCCGGATAAGGACTCGTGATATAAAGTCGGTATCCTAACTTCACCAATATACTTGATGAATTGAACTTAATAATTACTTGGCTAACATGATCATTCACCGTATTGCATTAGCTTAGAATGTGGCGAATAGGCGTAGTTGTCGCGTGATGAGGAAGTATTGTCATTTGTGAAATAGGTGGTTGGAGTCACGTTGAGGGAGTATTATTTGGAAAGGGCATGCATCATGTCATATTTCATATGCATATTTAACAAGAGTATTTAGAAAATGTTTGATTTTTTATTTTATCATTACATGCATTGATTGTGTCGATAGCATGTGTAACTTATAACTAATTGAACTACTAAGTTAGCTAAGGACTCCCACTTGGGATGGTGTTTTAAAATACCAATCAGGCATATCATTGATGCAGGTACTAGTGAGACCTCAGACAGTAAGCTTATATCGGGTTGTGCCAACGCCGTCACGTTTTGGAGAATTGAGAATAAACTGAAAGCTTTACACTTTAATAATCTTGGGTATGTATATTGTGGCTTGTAAAATCCCATTTTGGGTGATCATCACAATTGAAATTGTATCTTTAACTCTTAGCCCTATATTTCTAAATCTATTGTTATCTCTGCCTCACTTGGATCTGCTAATTCGAATTGCGCTATTTTAATTATCTGTGTGTGAAATGAATTTGAATTTAAATAAGGACACATGTGCATTTTCATTTGGTTAACACCTGTGAACTCAGGATTGGAGTCAATGTACTCGGGTGCCGATTTTTGGGTTATTACAAAATATCCTTCAGCCAGGCCTCTAGATGGGCTGCAGTTGGACTGAAATCAAGTTAAAAATAGTCCTTAATTGGGCCTTAATTTAAATTGAAAGCAGGCCTCAACTAGGCCTTGATCGAGGCCTCAGCCGGGCCTTGAATCAAGCCCAAATCAGGCCTTAACTAGGCCTTCAATCAGAGCTTAAAGGTACCTCAAATGGGTCATGGAAAACTGCAAGGAAAATGCCCTTACTGGGCCGAGACGCTGGGTAGCTAGTGTCCTCCACCTGGGCCGTAGGTTTGAGCCAAGCCCAGGTGGGTCGCAGTTGAGAAAACACACCACAATGGGCCGCACTAAGATAATCTCAGTGTGCCACACCATAGGTCCCCCTGGGCTGTTCATCTGTTGGGCCAATGAGTGGACACTGTCACTATTGGGTAAGGTCAGGCAGGCAGCCTAGCCTCACTAAGTGTAGCCCTTTGGGCTGCACCTAAGTCATCTCAGTGGGCCTCACAGGAGTTATGGAAGGTGGGCCTCACCCTGCACAAACGTAGGTGAACCGCACCCTGCGCAACACTGCTGGGCCAGCAGACAACCCAGCCCTCAAAGGCTGCAAACAACCACTAGACTAGGGTGAGCCCAACCCAGTTCGGCTAGTACAAAGCTGGCCCATGGGCTCAGCTGGGCCTTCCATTTGTTGGGCCAGGGACAACCTAACCCAGCCTCATTTTGGGCTTGTATTAGACCTAATAGCTGGGCCAAAACAAAGGCCCATTTTGGTCCTTAGTTAGGAGTAATTTTGGGCCCCAATTTGGGCCCTTATTGGATAAGAAATTGTTGGGCTTGGTCACTCTAGTGTAGGCCCAAGTAGCCTTATTCATGGGACCTTTCCACATAGCTTCAATGTATTGGTTAGTTAGAACTTTTGGAATATTTGACTAATACGAACTATAACCTTAAGCGGTTACTTGTTTGATTCGGGCCGCAAGGTACTCTTAGGAACATAAATCGAGGATGGTAATACAACCTTAGAGGTATTGACTTCTCCCCTTAGGCTTTCCATCCCTAAATTAGGCTTAGGATAGCTTTTATCATAACTAGGAATGATGACTTAGAAATGGTTAATCGTTTGGATAGTTACTTGAATACATGCCTTATAATTGATCCGAATACTTGATTTGTTTACTTAAATAAATTGATTTAGAACACTTAATTAGTCTACTTAAACAAACGCCTTAGGATTGGGTAGAGTAATTGAGTAGCTTAATTTTATTACATGTCTTAGATTGATCATAATACCTGATTAGTTTACTTAAGCTCATTTTTTAGAATTGATTAAATTATTTGACTAGTTACTCAAACACATGAATCACTGATTAACTTCCTTGAATGCATGCTTTAGAGTTTATAAGTCATGGTCATGTGACTCCTGAAATTATATGAGTACTTGAATTATGAAATTGTGCCTTATATAGGTCGTTCACTACTTAATCTCTATGTCACCTCCTTATATTATGGTATTGGTTGCAAGACACTTATAACTCGAAATCTCTTTTTGGAAACCTCTATCTAAAGAGAGTAACATAATTGATTGTAGTATAACGAGGCCCTCAACATGGAGGTTATGTTAGCGGCAGTTTAATTAATGGGATTTACTATATATGGAGTATACAATGGTAGTTCTCCTTACATTGAGAGTTGATTGGCCACATGTTGATGGGTCTTATCCACAACCTAAGGTGGTAGACTCATGGGCCAGGGATGGTGGTCATGGGACACTATGCTCGAGCCGTCAGTCTACGTTGGGCTGTGAGCTCCCCGTAGTGACCTTGAGCTTCATTAAACCTGCTGATTGTAAATGGATTAATAATGGTCTGGCTAATCATGCATACATGGTATTCGGGCGATGACAGATGGGTAATTCTGGATGTTATAGCACATGCCCTTAGTCGTGGTATCGTTTCGCTAGCTCCCAGACCATCGACTATCGACCCACCTCGGTAAGTTTGGCATTACGCATGTATTATGTACTTTCGCTGGTGACTGGCCACATGCATGGGTTTTGCCCTAAAGCCAACTAGATGAGCATCTCCAATTGATGTGCACTCATACATCCATGCATATAATAAGATTGCATCACATCATGTTTTATATATCTCATTGTTTTATGTTATACTTGTCTAAGGCAGCGGTGTGTAATCTTGAGTGGAAATCACACTAAGCTAGCCACTCATTCATTAATGTTCAACCGTACAGAGGACGCAAGTGTAGGTATGGGAAAATATGCAACAAATCTTGGGGCTGCCACTGGAGTAGAGGAAGATCTGTACGAGGAGGAGCCGCATTAGGAAGCAGCTGAATATTTCAAACTAAACTAGTAGATTTAGTAGTTGATGTTTATTTAGTACATTTTAGACTTGAGGTTTTGTATTTGGGTCCCCTACTGAGTGGACCAGGATATTGTTCTTATTTCAGTTATATTTTATGCTAAGCTTGATTGTCGTTATTTGCACTTTGATTTTTTATATTTGCCTCTTTATGATCTGTGAATTCCCGAGTTTTTACGAAATGAGTTGTATACTCGGGTCCTGAAAACTGGGACATTACATATGATTTATGCATAGAGTTGTATACCTTCCACCATTGAAGGGCTCCTATTTATACCCTTATGGGTGCGATTGCATAGATGATAATCTTCTTAGTTAGTAGGTGCAAATTGTAGAGGGAATATATCCCAAGCGTGTTGTAATTATCTTTTAAGATCTCGAATAGATACATGTTGTGGATTCTTTTGTGAGTTATGGTCAAGTTTTCATTTAACGTTGAGCAGATGACTACCTTGTCACGCCCCAAACTCGACAACTAGGCTCACAAGATTCCCGATCACTGAATCCGGCACCGACAGCTTCCGTAGTACCCTATTCTAGTTCCGATCCTGGGATCTTACAAGGAGGATTTTTAATATGAATTTGATTTGTAATAAGCATAACCCAAGAACAATAACTAAGACACTATCATAAAATCTACAATGATAAAAAACTTTAAGATACAATACGCATAAAGGGAAGTACAATAACAGAATCGGAAGCTTCAGAAGTCTACTGCATGCTCCAATCTTAATGTTACTGCAGCGTCCTAGCGTCACCTGCACGCAACAGTTGTGCATAAGCTTATGAAACGCTTAGAGGGTGGTGAGAGTGAGTGCGCAATATAAGCGTGCTTAGAATGCAATATCAGAGTAATGCGAAATATGCTGGTAAATCCATGAAAACTATCAGCCGTACCAAGGCTATGCGATGAAAGGCATGAATGCTATCGGCCATATCAAGGCCATGCGATACAAGACGTGAATGATGTTGGCCATACTAAGGCCATGTGATGTGAGATGCAGCTCAAGCATACCGGTCCTCATTCAGACTCACATATCAATGCAGCTCATCACTAGAGCATCAAATATCAGTGCAGTTTTCCCGTTGGACAAATCATTGGGGTCTAGTACACTTTACGCTAGTTTGTCCCCTATCTGAGTGCACAACTGGGTAATTAGATGAGACCTCACTATCCTCCTGCCAATATCGGACTCAGCTCGTCGATAACGAACCTATTCCTCAAGCTGGTCAAACTTAACCTAGATATTACCCCCTCACTTAGGCGGGTAAAGTCACACCCCTTTCCAACCGACTATGATACGGAGGGAGACGTAGCCCACTGGTATATGGCCCTCGTGTGCTTATATATCCACTCGGTCTCGACATTGAGTCATCCACTGGTACCATCGGGTTTAGGAATTTTCACCCAGGGACATCTATGGCACCACGATGCTAATAACAATATTTTTGGTATATAATCCGACTCTTAATGATGTGCTTGTGGAGGCCACGGCCCTGATGTCGCTAGGGCTTATAGTAACCATATCACACAATGTAAGATACATGGGTCATACAATCCAGTCATGCATCAATCCTATACATACCATGCGCTCATGAGGGACAACACTGCCTATCAGGGAGTCCCATAAACAACTTACCAGAAGCATATGCAATAGTCAACCTCATCTCATCACAAGCAAGCAGATGATGCATATAGGCATGTATGATGCTATGTTGTCACATACTCATAATCGGTATCAATAACTGGCATCGGTAATCGACATCGATAATCGGCCTCAATAATTAGCCTAATAAAGGGCCTAAGGGAAGGTCACAATATTGATAATTAACCATTATTGCCCATCAATGTGGACATTTAACCGACATTGCTTCCAATGAGTGGCCCCACATAAGGCTAAACGTATAGTGGGCCCATGGCCTCACACAAGGGCCTAATATACATCGCCATGGGCCTCACTCATGGGCCTAATACACATCACTATGGGCCTCACTCATGGGTCACATATGCATCACTTTGGGCCTCATCATATGGGCCTCATATAGGCTGCAATACATAGACCCTGAATACATCACAATGGCCTGCAATTGCATCAAGGTGGGCCTTAACGGATGGGCCACAAATATGTCACATTGGCCTCAACGAATGGGCCACACATACATCACATTAGACCTCTCGAATGGACCACAAATACATCAAGGTGGGCCTCATGGATGGGCCACAAAATACATCAAGGTCGGCTTTACGGATGGGCCACAAAGTATATCAAAGTGGGCCTCACAGATGGGCCACAAATATATCAAAGTGGACCTCTCGAATGGACCACAAAATACATCAAAGTGGGCCTCTCAAATGGGCCACAACATACATCAAGATGTGCCGCATCAATCGGCCTCATATACATCAACTGGGTCGCATCACATGGGTCGTGCCATCTACACCATTCATTTATTTTAAGCGGTTTTTTTTTTTTTAAGAGCATTACCCAAATGAATCATACAGGAAGATCATTTAGAACATGCCACAAATAACTGTGGAGATAATGATTTTCACTATTAAATAAATCACAGGGCTCACCCTAAAGTTTATTCTCCATCCAATCTGATCGTAAGGTCATAAAGACCTAGATTAAGAGGGAAAACAAATTAGATATTGATCTAGAACTCTTGTGACCCAGATGGGTTTCAATGATAAACGTTCAATCCTCCACTATTTTTTGCAGTGTAGTCCACCTGATACACGAATTTGCCTCATTTTTAGTATCAAGCCTTAGACAAGCTCACCAATTAGATGGATGGTTTGGATGTAACATATACATTAAGGTGGCCTCACACCACCCGTCTAGATGGACTGTGTGGATATACAATATATACACCAAGGTGGGTCCCACTGAAAGGGCCAAGCTATATGCCCTAGAGGGGGGGGGGGGGGGGGGGTGAATAGGGCAATGTCAAATAAAACTTAAAACAGTGGAATAATAAAAGATATAAATAACAATGCTGAAATAATAACACTCTCAAAACATATGAAATATGAGAATGATACTAAATCAGTTCTAAGGACAACCTTACACTAAAAACCAATGGCTTATGGTAGGACAACCTTATTTCTAGAACGATCTAGAAAACACAAATGATATGGAAAATAAATCAAGAATAACTTAAAGAAATAAATTCTAAGTTATTACACATTCAACCACACTTGCTTGAAATAAAAATTACAACATTTATTCACAAAAGCAATTCACAATACTGAAGGAATAAATGAATAAAGAAATCAAGCACATCCACAACTCAACGATATATAGTGGTTCGCTTTGTGTGTTCTGTTCACCAATGCATGCCAACCACACAGAATGCTACTCCACTCCTAATATCCTCACACAGGAGATATTAGCATGCACTATCAAAAAGGTTTTCACAGGTTCACCCAAAACCTTCATAATTGTGTCTTTTTATCTCGGGCTTACACAATCCAAAAACCCCCACAATCTGAGTTTTTTGGCTCTCCTCAGATAACTAAAACAATGAGATTTTTCTGGCAAATCTCAAACAAAACCAGAGAAAGTAAATTACAAAGTAAAATACCTGGATCTCCTTTTGAAGTAGCCCAGTAAAACCAATCGGAGTAGATAAATGATATGTCGTTCAATGTCCAATACTCACATAAAGAATGATTCTATGTTGAATTGATTTTAGATTAAATTAAGAAGAGCAAGGTCTATTTGATTTTGATCCCAGAAGAAGGAATATCACAAATTCCTCTTTTCTAAATAAGATTGGAATATGGATCAAAATCACAATAGAAAAATGCTAACAAAAGGAATATTAAATATGTACAATAGCTTAAAAAATAATCACAACTTATCTCAGAGTATATCCTTAAATCGCTTGAATTGAATGAAATGGAATGAATAAACTCTGAAATTCGTGCATTATTTATAGCCTGAAAAATCCCGTCTTCGACTGGTCTTGGGATCCTAGGACTGGTCGAGCATCAAAGATTTTGAAAGATTTCTGCGGGATTAGATTAGCTGTTCTCACGACTGGTCTTAGGTAGCCTACGACAGGTCGTGGACCACCTTCGACTGGTCGTGAGACACCTACGACTGGTCGTGGGACTCGAGATAGGTCGCTGGAGTTCGAGTCTTAGGACTACGACCGGTCGAAGGATGAGTCGTAGGATTTCCCAGGATTGGTCGAAGCAAGTCCAGGACTAGTCGAAGGACAACTAGGAAAATTCGAAAATCTATAACAATCTAGGACTGGTCCTGAGAAACCTAAGACTGGTCGAAGCAAAGCTAGGACTGGTCTTAAGATTTCTAGGACTGGTCTTAGAACAGTCACACCAAGTAAATTAAAATATTCAGATTATGTATCCAGAATGACCTATCATACAGACCAACCTAAGGTCAATATAAGGTCAAACAAACCTTGATGTGAGATAGACATTGAAGTCTTGAAAGTCTGTATTCTTAGATGATCTTGAAGTAGAAGCTTGAGTCAAGTTGATGGTCTTTCTCGAGCTTGGTACATTCTTGACTTGTCTTGATGAAGTCTTCTAATCTTGAACTTGTTAGAAGCAAACTTGAAGTCTTCTATTCTTGTAGACTTCATTCATGACATGTCTTGCAAACATTCTTCATTTATGATCTTGTCTTAAAAACATTCTTCATTCATGATCTTGTCTTGAAGCAGTGTGTAGGCACAAATAAGAAACACAAGAAGTACAAGACATATAGGTTTTGGCACTACAAAATTTGACAACCAAAAGGATATGAAATCATAGCACTAACAATCTCCCCCTTTGTCAAATTTATGACAAAACACATGTATAAATATAAGAGTAAAATGAAGAAAGAATCATGAGCCATCAGAGCTATCAAATACTCTACTCCCCCTATGTGAGTAGAAACATTCAACCATATTCAATTACTTAAAGAAAGAATCATGAGCCATCGGAGCTATCAAATACTCTACTCCCCCTAAGTGAGTAGAAACATTCAACCATATTCAATTACTCACTCTCTCCCATTCTCCCATTCTCCCCCTTTCCATACTACTCCCCCTTTTTGTCACAAAATGAGAAGGGAAGGCCAAAGGAGAGAAGAGAACACCATATGAAGAGTCAAGATTTAATTATCAAATTAGTTCAACACTTCAATGTCATCAATCTAAACCATACAACTAAAGTCATCAATCGTAATAATAATACAGAATCCATAAAAATAAAAATGATAATCCACCTAATCAGATCCAGATGAAGGAGCAGGGATGGTTGGATCAATTTGATGTAAACCCCTATTAATGCGACGAAGATATTTTCGCATATATTTAAATTGCATATCATGGGCTACACTCAGGTTATCAACCTTCTCCTCCAATGCACTTAGACGTGCATCATAACCAGAAGATGGATCGTGTCGAATCATTTTGAGAGTCGGTTCAATGTCTTCAAATATATCATCCATATTTATATCACCGTGGAGGAAGATCAATGACTTCCCCTTCATTTTCTGCTTCAGCACCTTCACCACCACCTTCATAGAATTGACCAGGAAGCAAATCCAACTTCATCTTATTTAAATTAGTATTATTGAATAGAAGATGATGAATTGGTGCCTCATTCTCAGGTAAAGCAACGAGCATATTTGTGGCTAAACAAGTCATAAGATAACCAAATGGAATATCACTATGACCCGAATGAAGACGAAACTGAATGATAAAATGACATATCAAAGAAGGTAAACAGACAACAATGCCGGACACAATAGAGTGCAATACCCGAACCATAAAGGCAGTTAACTCAGTTTTATTGCCTGACCGAGGATACACGTTTGAAGTGAAGATCAGGTGCAAACTCTGTATCTGGGTAATAAAAATTTTGAGGGGAGCACATTTCCGTTGTGCGTCCAATGCACTTCCATATTGCATAAATCTCTTGTTAACATTTGTTTTTTCGATTCTGATGGTTTGTCATATAATGTATGAATCGGAATACCTTCATCTTTGACAGGTATATCCATAATACCTGATATCAAATGTCAATCTATTAAAAATTTCCCTTCTCTAGTAGTAATTAAGAACGTTAAATTATCAAGGAAAAAATCAAAGATACATGCAACCATAGATTGTGCAATGGACTGGTATGCAGGCCCACCCCAAAATAAAATGTTAGTCCAGCCAACAGATTCAAGGAGAGGGGTAATCTCAGATTGTTCAATGTGACTGAGACTTACAGGATGCTCAACGATAACTTTACAGTTACGTAAATCCCATACATCATTTGGATCATCTTCGGGTGACCGAAAGTGCCGTCTTATTATAGATGTAGATCTAGATGAAGATGGACCATGGGATGTTTTCTTTTTCCCTCTAACATCCATTTTCAACAAGAAGGAGCAAGCACAAAGAACACTAGAAGTGGTGGGTTTCTCTAGATCAGATTTTTAGAGAGGAAACCCTAAACAATCAACAAAAGACGAGATCTAGCTTATGGAATTTACAAATCAAAGCATAGAAAGCATAAATCTTCAATAAGAATGAAGAAAAACAACTTATCTTGAAGAAAATCACGAACTCTCAAGACTGGTCGAGCCACGACTCGTTGAAGGAAGAAGAGGAAATGAAGAACAAAGTGATTTTCTCCAAATTATATGATGCTCACGATCTCTACGACCGGTCAAGTGCAGTCCACGACCGGTCGAGTCAGGACCGGTCGTGTATAGCAAGGGCCGGTCGAGCATCGACAAAAATAAATATTTTTATGCAGAAATTGAATTTTATATACATAAAAATTTAAAATATAGTACACTATGATACATGCAGACAAGTATATTCAATTTAAAATGCACATACGAAGATCAAATTTCATTTTAGTAAACTTGCTTTTGTCGAGCGATTTAGTAAATATATCAGCAAGTTGGACATTGGTTGGAATATATTCCACAGAGATAGCTTTTTCTTCAACTAATTCACGAATGTAATGATACCTAATGTCAATATACTTAGTACGCGAATGCTAAATTGGATTTTTGGAAATATTGATAGCACTGGAATTATCACAATGTAAGAACATTGAATCTTGATTAATTCCAAAATCGCTTAACATGCGTTTCATCCATACGAGTTGTGTACATGCATATCCTGCTACGATATACTCAGCCTCAGCAGTGGAAAGCGATATTGAACTTTGCTTCTTGCTAAACCAAGAAACCAAACAATTTCCAATGTAAAAACAACCACCACTGGTTGATTTTCTATCATCAATATTACCAGCCCAATCAGCATCAGAATGCCCAGCTAATTTAACATTAGTATCAAAAGGATACCAATGACCCAAATTAGTTGTACTTGCGACATATCTAATAATCCGTTTGACAGCAGTAAGATGTGAATCTTTAGGATTAGACTAATATCTCGCACAAATACCAACGCTAAAAGCGATATCAGGTCTACTAGCAGTTAGATATAATAAACTACCAATCATACTACGATATAGCTTAGGATCTACATCTTTACATGTAGAGTCTTTTGAGAGTCGCAAGGTTGTACTCATAGGAGTATCAAATTTTTTACCATTTTCAAATCCAAACCTTTTAACCAAGTTTGTAGCATACTTGGTTTGAGAAATGAAGATTCCATCAGGTAGTTGTTTTACTTGTAACCCTAGGAAGTAATTTAGTTCACCAACCATGCTCATTTCGAATCTTGATTTCATCAACTCTGCAAACTCAATAGACATGTTAGAACAAGTTGATCCATAAATAATATCGTTTACATAGATCTGAACCATTAAAGTCTCATTATTATGTTTCTTAACAAATAGTATCTTATCGACACTTCCCACTTGAAAACTATGACTAAGTAAGAATTTAGTCAATTTTTCATACCATGCTCTGGGCGCTTGTTTCAGACCATAGAGAGCCTTTTTGAGACGAAATACACGATCAGAAAGCTTGGGGTCTTCAAACCCTAAGGGTTGTTCTACATAAACTTCTTCATGTAAATCGCCATTTAAGAAGGCACTCTTTACATCCATCTGATAAATTTTAAACTTTCTAAAGCAAGCGATGGAAATAAAAAGTCTGATAGATTCAAGGCGAGCGACTGGAGCAAAGGTTTCATCTTAATCGATACCTTCAATCTGTGTGTACCCTTGTACAACCAGTCTAGCCTTATTTCGTATAATATTTCCAAGTTCATCAGACTTATTTTTAAAGATCTATTTTGTTACAATAATGTGTTTATCTTTAGGTCTAGGAACAAGATACCAGACATCATTACGAACAAATTGATTAAGTTCATCCTGCATAGCTACTATCCAATTGTCGTCAAAAAGAGCTTCTTTTACATTGATCGGTTCTATTTGGGATGTAAAACAAACATAATTGCATATGTTTTCAAGTTGTTTGCGTGTACGAACTCCAGTGAGAGGGTTTTTAAGGATTTGATTAGTTGGATGATCTTTGACAGTCCTAGGTTCAGATTGAGATAAAGAGGTATCTTGATTTTCGATTATAAGAATTTCATCATCATCTGAACTTGGAGCAGGTGTATTCAAATGCTCATTAATGACCACATTGATGGACTCTTGAATCACACCTGTTCTTTTATTTAGAACCTATAGGCTCGACTGTTTAAGGAATATCTAAGGAAAATACCTTCATCACTCTTCGTATCAAATTTTCCCAAATTTTCACAATATCGTAAAATGTAACACTTACTGCCAAAAATTTGAAAGTATTTGACAATAGGTTTCTTTTCGAACCATAACTCATAAGCAGTCTTATTTTCAGATTTACTAGTATAAATACGATTAATAATGTAGCAGGCAGTATTAATTGCTTACTAAAAGATTTTTGGAGAGCTTCATACTATTTAACATGACATTAGCTATATCCTGAAGCACTCTATTTTTTCTCTCAACTATACCATTTTGTTGAGGAGTTTTGGGCGCAGAGAATTCATGTGATATTCCTGATCACTACAGAATTTCTTAAAACTGTTATTTTCGAATTCAGAACCATGATCACTACGGATCTTGTAAACTTGAGAACCTTTTTCATTTTGGATTCGTTTGATGATCTTCTTTACTTCATCTAGGGTTTCAGATTTGTCTTTTAAGAACGATACCCAAGTGAATATAGTAAAGTCATCTATGATAACTAAGATGTATTTTTTCCCACCTCGACTCTCCGTTCTGGTTGGTCCAATGAGATCCATGTGGAGAAGCTCGAGAGGTCTACATGTGGTATTGGAGTTCACTTTCTTGTGAGAGCTCCTAATCTGTTTGCCCAACTGGCATTCACCACATATTTTGTCTACTTATTGTAATTTGGGTAGACCTCTTATAAGTTCTCTTTTGCTCAATTTAAATAAGTTCCGGTAGTACACATGTCCAAGGCGTTTATGCCATAATTCAGTCTCATCAGTATGGAACATGTAACACGATTGAGTAGATGAGCTTGCATTACTAACAATGTAGCAGTTTTTAGATGTTCTGCGACCAGTTAATATAACAGAACCCTCTTTATTAACAATCTCACAACCTTGATTAGAAAACTTTATATTATGAATGTTGTCGCATATCTGAGATATACTCAGTAGGTTGTGTTTCAAGCCCTCAACATATAATACATTTTTAAATAAGGGAAGGTTATAAAGCTGAACCGTACCTTAGCTAATGATTTTGCAATTGCTTCCATCACCAAAAGTGACTGACCCATTAGTCTTGTCTTCAAGATCGGTGAATAAAGCTTTGTCACCTGTCATATGTCTAGAGCAACCACTATCAAGGTACCACTTTGAATGGCTTGTAGCTTTGAAAGCAGTGTGGGCAACCAAGCAGTCAACTTTAGGAACCCATTTCAGTACTGTTTTGGGTTTAGGAGTGTAGTTGGACTTTTTTGTCTATTGTTATATGAATGACCTAAAGAGTTAAATTTTAATAGCTCCTTGAGAAGATCAATAATCTTTTCAACCAAAGGATTTTGGTTTTGAAGATTGAAGTTGGCATGGCTATTTTTAGATTTTTGAAAGGTCCTTGAAGTTTTTGAAAAACCTTGATAAGTATACTTTACTTTTGAGTTCGAAGACTCTCCTTTCACAAACTTAGGAGCAGTATTCTTTTTGTTTAGGAGAAGTATTCTTATCATAGCCCAACCCGGATCTATCGCCACATTTTCTCGATCTGGATAACAATTTTTCTAATTTAGGATCACCTTGGGCATATCTCCAAGTGTCTTTTAAACTTAAAAGAGAAGCTACTTCATTTTTGAGTTTCTCATTCTCAGTTTTCAAATCATCAACTTGGGAGGTTTTGATTTTTAAATCATATTTGGTCTTTTCAAAAAAATCAGAAATATGAGATTTTTCTAAGACAAGAGACTCATAATCTTCTTTAAGTTTAGAAAATTTTTCCTTTTGTAATTTAAGCTTGACAGCAATTTTACAACTCTCCTTATAAAGGGCATTGTATGCATCCTGAAGATCATCTTCATTGTCACAATCACTATTCAGATTCTCTTCGCTAGTTACTTCATCATAATCTGAACAAGTGACTTTGGCTAGAGTCATAAGGGCTTTAACATTATCTCCCGACTCGTTTTCAGAATCTTCTGATTTCGAAGAGGATTCTAAATCAAATGATTCATCCCAAGTAGCCAACATACTCTTCCTTTTTAATTTGTCCTTTTTAGGACATTTGTTAGCCAAGTGCCCATACTCTTGACACTTGTAACATTGACTATCTTTCAAAGATTTTCGAGCTCTAGGTTTAGATTGTCTCTTATCGTTTGATTTTTGAAAATCTCCTTTTTTTCTTATTTTTCAAAATTTTATAAAACCTTTTTACAAAAAGTGCCATTCATCTTCGGAATTTTCAAAGTCTGAAGTGCTCTCTTGTGTAATATTTTTAGATGATTTGAGAGCAATTGATTTTCCTTTTGGAGCTTTAAAGTTCAATTCGTAGGTTTGTAAAGAACCAACTAGTTCCTCAACCCTCATGTTATCCGTATCACGAAGTTCCTGAATCGCGGTTACTTTTAAATTGAACCGTTCAGGAAGTGAGCGTAGTATCTTTGCACACACTTTGCTTTCTGAGATTCTATCACCAAGACCCCACATTGAGTTTACAATGTCATTCAATCTAGTGTAAAAGTCCATAAACATTTCATTCTCCTCCATATGAATTTCTTCAAATTTAGTTGTGAGGAGTTGGACTTTAGATTTCTTGACAATAGATGTACCCTCGTGTGTCATTTCTAAGAGATCCCATGCTTGTTTAGCATTTTCACACGAGATGATTCTTTTGAATTCATTTGGTCACAATGGACAAGTAATTGCATTTAGTGCTTTCGCATTGGCACTACTCTCACTTTTCTGAAGTGTGGTCCAAAGGGCATAAGATATAACTTTCATTGATTTTGAACCATCTTCATCAGTTACTTCAGTGATAGGTAGTTTCCATCCATTCACTGTGGCCAACCACACACTTTCATCTATGGATTTGAGAAAGATTCTCATCCTTGCTTTCTAATAAGCATAGTTTGTGCCATTAAAGGGTGGTGGCCTAGTGACAGATAGGCTATCAAAATTTGACATCTTAATATAGCTTAGATCATTAGCTCAAGAAATAAATCCAATAAATAATCAATAAGCACGAGCTATTAGGCTCTGATACCACTTAAAAGGGCCAAGCTATATGCCCTAGAGGGGACGGGGTGAATAGGGCAATGCCAAATAAAACTTAAAACAGTGGAATAATAAAAGATATAAATAAAAATGATGAAATAATAACACTCTCAAAACATATGAAATATGAGAATGATACTAAATCAGTTCTAAAGACAACCTTACACCAAAAACCAATGGCTTATGGTAGGACAACCTTATTTCTAGAACGATCTAGAAAACACAAATGATATGGAAAATAAATCAAGAATAACTTAAAGAAATAAATCCTAAGTTATTACACCATTCAACCACACTTGCTTGAAATAAAAATTACAACATTCATCCACAAAAGCAATTCACAATACTGAAGGAATAAATGAATAAAGAAATCAAGCACATCCACAACTCAACGATATATAGTGGTTCGCCTGTGTGTTCGCCAACTGTTAGCCAACAGCCACACAGAATGCTACTCCACTCCTAATATCCTCACACAGGGGATATTAGCATGCACTATCAAAATAGGTTTTCACAGGTTCACCCAAAACCTTCACAATTGTGTCTTTTTATCTCAGGCTTACACAATCCAAAAACCCCCACAATTTGAGTTTTCTGGCTCTCCTCAGATAATCAAAACAATGAGATTTTTCTGACAAATCTCAAACAAAACCAGAGAAAGTAAATTACAAAGTAAAATACCTGGATCTCCTTTTGAAGTAGCCTAGTAGAACCAATCGGAGTAGATGAATGATATGTCGTTCAATGTCCAATACTCACATAAAGAATGGTTCTATGTCTAATTGATTTTAGATTAAATCAAGAAGAGCAAGTCTATTTGATTTTGATCCCAGAAGAAGGAATATCACAAATTCCTCTTTTCTAAATAAGATTAGAATATGGATCAAAATCACATATAAAAATGCTAACAAAAGGAATATTAAATATGCACAATAGCTTAAAAAATAATCACTACTTATGTCAGAGTATAGCCTTAAATCGCTTGAATTGAATGGAATGGAATGAATAAACTCTGAAATTCGTGCATTATTTATAGCCTGAAAAATCCCGTCTTCGACTGGTCTTAGGATCGTAGGACTGGTCGAGCATCAAAGATTTTGAAAGATTTCCGCGGGATTAGATTAGCTGTTCTCACGACTGGTTTTAGGTAGCCTACGATCGGTAGTAGACCACCTATGACTGGTCGTGAGACACCTACAACTGGTCGTGGGACTCGAGATAGGTCGCTGGAGTTCGAGTCGTAGGACTATGACCGGTCGAAGGATGAGTCGTAGGATTTCCCAAGATTGGTCGAAGCAAGTCCCGGACTAGTCGAAGGACAACCGGGAAAATCCAAAAATCTGTAATAACCTAAGACTAGTCCTGAGAAACCTAAGACTGGTCGAAGCAAAGCTAGGACTGGTCTTAAGATTTCTAGGACTGGTCTTAGAACAGTCACACCAAGTAAATTAAAATATTCGGATTATGTATCCAGAATAACCTATCATCCAGACCAACCTAAGGTCAATCAAACCTTGAAGTGAGATGGACATTGAAGTCTTGAAAGTTTGTATTCTCAGATGATCTTGAAGTAGAAGCTTGAGTCGAGTTGATGGTCTTTCTCGAGCTTGGTACATTCTTTACTTGTCTTGATGAAGTCTTCTAATCTTGAACTTGTTAGAAGCAAACTTGAAGTCTTCTATTCTTGTAAACTTCATTCATGACATGTCTTGCAAACATTCTTCATTTATGATCTTGTCTTGAAAATATTCTTCATTCATGATCTTGTCTTGAAGCAGTGTGTAGTCATAAACAAGAAACACAAGAAGTACAAGACATATAGGTTTTGGCACTACAAAATTTGACAACCAAAAGGATATGAAATCATAGCACTAACACCCACCCACACGTGTCATACGTGTGGGGAGGGCCCATGTCCATGTCAGATGGACGGCAGGATACACAGATACATCACAGTTGGCCCCACTAGCATTTGCTAGTTTAGATCCAGCAACTTTGAGCTGTGTGGGATACTCCAGCCCATCTGCACCCATCATCCATTGATTGGATGGTGTAGATGAAACACATTAATACAAGGTGGACCCCACACGCTGCCATGGGGGGTCCATGTCAGATGGTTTGACGGTGGAGATATGCACATACATCATGGTGGGCTTCACAAGCACTATCCAAAGGGATGATACAGATGTAAAGTAAATACATCAACGTGGGTCCCAGATGGGGCCCACCTCATATATATAACATATGTATATATACATATAGTATAATATTATAAGTATTATTATATTATTAATTTTTTTTAAGGCAACCGGCTAGCATCCAACGTCTGGGCCTGGACGGCTTAGATGGCAAACACATAAATCATGGTGACCCCCACCATCTAGACAATTAGACGGTGTGGATATGCAGCATGTGTGTGCCCCACATGGATGAACGGTTTGGGCATACAACATACCTTGTGATCAGGGCCCATAGAATTTGTTGGTGTCATGATAGCGACCTGCTACTGGTGATCCCCATCGTCTAGATGGACAGTAGGATAAAATACATATATCACAGTGGGTCCACATCGACGTGGCCCACAAATTTTGGTTAGATGATATTTATGTTTTTCCTTCAATCCGGTCCGTCCAATCGGACTGTAAGGTGGGCCCACTCGGCGGACGACATAGATAAAATACATTCATTATGGTGAGATCCATCCCGGTGGGCCACACGACCACATCACCATCAAGAAAATGAAAGAGAGGGAGAGAAAGAGAGATAGAGAGAGAAAGACAGTGTAGTGGAGGGACCCCACCACTATGGGCCCTTCCTAGATCACAACACATACATCAAAGTGGGTCTCATCATAAGTGGGCACTTAAATGGAAATTAATGGTGGATCACTCACCGATTGGCCTTCTTCTTGGTCCCTTGGCTTCCTTAGCTCCTATGCTCAGCCTTTGATGGTGGATGATGAAGTTTGGATGGTTGGATGGTGAGATGCGGGGGGTAAGAAGTGGGCCACACCTAGCTCTTTGGAATGGAATGGATGTTGGTTTCTTGGTTGCTTGAGAAATGGTTTGAGAGAGAGAGAGAGAGATGATGTAAGAGTGAGTGATGGGTGAAAAGGTTATGGAGTGATGGGTGATGGGTGTAAGGAAGGGATGGGTGGAGAGAGAGAGAGAGAGAGAGAGAGAGAGAGAGAGTTGACTTTGAGAATGAGAGAGGTATGGGTGTTGTAAGAGGAGTGATGGATGTGTACTTGACTTGAGGTGATTGATTGATGTGACGGGTTGTAAAAATTCTCTCAGAATTCGTAATGCGTGGCGTTTTCCTTGAAATAAATGTTGGCCCACAACTCTTAGCCTGGGTATCACATTGGCACGCAGAAACATTGTTGAAACCGCGGTGACGGTGTGGTCGCTAGGGTATAAGTTTCAAGTTGAGCCTACTCTGATCTTTGGGATGTGACTTAGGGTGGCACGCAAATACCGATTATAGGTCGCGGGTTGCCAAAATTTAACTAGGAGGACCGCAAAAGCCTACGGAACAGTACAGTTTAGGATATGGGCCTTACAACTCTCCCCTCATAATAAAAATTTCCTCCTCAAAATTTACACAATCATCGCAACTAGACATAACTCATAAGGAAGAGGAAACATAACATCATCACATAAGATTAGAGACAATATACAAGATACAACTTATAATCAATCATCAAAGGGATGGGGATAATACTCTTGAATTTCAGCCTCGCGCTCCCAAGACTCCTCATCAATAGAATGGTGACCCCACTTCACCTTCACTAAGGGAATAACCTTGGTCTGGAGGACCCGCTCCTTCCGATCAAGGATACGAATTGGCTGCTTAACGTAAGAAGCGTACTCGCGAACCTTCAGTGGCTGCCAATCAATAACTGGAATGGTGTCTGACCCACACTTCCTTAACATAGAGACATGGAAAACATTGTGGTTACCAAATAACTGAGATGACAAGGTAAGCCGATAGGCTATGGTGCGTACGTGTCTAGTGATCTCGAAAGGTCCTATAAATCTCAAGGCAAGCTTGCCCTTCGCTCCAAATTGAACTACTCCCTTCATGGGAGAGACCTTGAGATAAACTCTGTCCCCAACAGCAAACTCCAAGGGATGACACCGGCGATCAACAAAACTTTTTTGTTGGCTCTGAGTTGTACGCATCCTCTGCCTGATGATATCGATAGCCTCTGACATCTGCTGTACAAGCTCGGGACCTAGGAGACGACGCTCTCCAACCTCGGTCTAACAACTCAGAGATCTGTATGGTCTGCCATATAGTGCCTCGAAAGGAGTCATGCCAATGGTTTCCCGATAGCTGTTGTTATATGCAAACTCAGTCAATAGCAGATGCTCATCCCAGATACCTCCAAAGTCAATCACGCAGGCCTGAACCATATCCTCAAGGATCTGGTTGACACTCTCGATATGCCAATAGGTCTGCGGATGATACACAGTGTTGCACTGTAAAATTAACCCCATCGCTCTCTGAAAGCTCGCCAAAAACTGAGATGTGAACCTCGGGTCTCGGTTAGAAACTATTGAGACTAGAACGCCATGCAGTCTCACAATCTCCGCGATGAATAATCTGGCAAGCCGGTCCAAAGACTAGGTTGCACGAATCGCAAGAAAATGTGCCGACTTGGTCAGGCGATCCACGATAACCCAAATGGTGTCATGACCGAGTTGAGTCCTCGGCAAGCCCATAATGAAATCAGTGGTACGTGCTCCCACTTCCATGTTAGGACGCTCAATGGCCATAATGGACTAGGGGGTCTCTGATGATCGGCCCTGACATGCTGGCATGTGTCAGACTTGGCCACAAAACTTGTGATTTGGCGCTTTATCCACGCCCAAAAATACTATCGTCTCATATCATGGTACATCTTCGTCGAGCTAGGGTGGATAGAAAATCGCGATCGGTGTTCCTCGGTCATAAGATCTCTATACAACTTAGACATATTTGGGACACATAACCGGCCTCTAAAGTGAAGTCTACCATTAGAACTAATCTACCAATCTGACTAACTTTCAGATGCTGCCCCAACCTTATAACTCTGCAATGACTCGTTAACCTACTCAACCTTGATCACCCTTGAGACAAGAGAGGGTTGAATCGACAAGCTCGATAACTACACAATTGAAGACTGCAGATCGATCTCAAAATCATATGCTGCCACATCCTCAAGCATCTTTTACTCCTGAATCATCATATGCGCCACCAAGCCCCATGACGGACGACTGAGGGCATCCACCACCACATTTGCCTTGCCTGGGTAGTATTGGAGATCAAAATCATAATCCTTGAGGAGCTCCATCTAATGCCTCTGCATCATGTTCAGCTTAGACTGAGAAAATAGGTACTTCAGGCTGTTGTGGTCGGAGAAGAGCTTGAACCTAACCCCATATAGATAGTACCTCCACACCTTCAGTGTAAAGACGACTGCTGCCATCTCCAAATCATGCATAGGGTATTTTAACTTATGGACCTTGAGCTGGTGAGATGCATAAGCGACTGGCCTCCCGTGTTGCATTAGGACAACACCCAAACCATTATGTTAGGTATCGATAAATACAACGAATCCATTACTCTCAGAAGGAAGAGTGAGGACAGGAGTGGACGTGAGATGGTCCTTTAGCTCCACAAATGCTCGCTCATAGGCGCCACTCCACACAAACTATGTGCCCTTCTGGGTCAACCTAGTAGCAGTGTTGTAATACGGGAGAATCCCTTGATAAATCATCAATAATATCTCGACAAACCAAGAAAACTGTGGATCTCAGACGCGGTCGTGGGTTGGCCCCAGAACGCACTGCCTCAACCTTCGAGGGGTCCACTATGACACCCTCCCTCATCACCACGTGACTGAGGAACTTCACCTCCTCCTGCCAAAACTCGCACTTCTCCAGCTTCGCATACAGTTGGTGGGCATTGAGGGTCTGCAACGCAATCTCCAAATCCTCCACATGCTCTTCACGGGTCCCCAAATATATCAGAATGTCATTGATGAATACCACAACAAACTGATCGAGATACGGATGGAAGATATCGTTCATCAACTGCATGAAGATCGTGGGTGCATTGGTTAGTCCGAAGGACATGACTTAGAACTCAAAATGACCATAGCGCGTCCTAAAAGCTGTCTTTAGGATGTCCTCCTCTCGAACTCGAATATGATGATAACCGGAACGCAAGTCAATCTTCGAAAAGAACTGTACACCCTGTAGCTAATCAAATAATTCATTTATCCTTGGGAGTAGATACTTATTCTTGATCGTGACCCGGTTGAGCTCGTGTTAATTCATGTAGAGCCTTAACGAGCCATCCTTCTTCTTGATGAAGAGTACCTGCGCTTCATACAACGAACTACTCGGATGAATGAAAACTAACTCTCACAACTCGTCTAACTGCAGCTGCAGCTCCCGCAACTCCATCGGTGTCATACGATATGTGGCCTTCGAGATAGGCACGGTACCGGGCACAAGATCAATCTGGAACTCAATATGCTGGCACCATGATAATCCTTAAATCTCTTGGAACACATCAGAAAAATCGGAGACCACTGGCTACTGATCGATACACAAGGCAACGGGCTCCTCAACTGCACAGGACATCAAAGAAGACAACGACTCTCCTTTAGGCTTGGCAATGAACTGGAACTGAGGCAAGCGTGATATACAGAATGTGACTGTCCTCGTAGAGCAGTCCAAGATGGCGTGGTACTTGGCAAGCTAATCCATGCCCAAGATGACATCAAACTCAGACATCGGCAGCACGAACATATCAACAGGCAAAAAGATATCACTAACTAGAACGGGACAAGATGAGCAAAATCGGCCCAGCACTGTAGTCTTCCCCAAGGGTGTCAATACGGTCAACCCCTCGCGAGTAGACTCTGTCAGCATTCTAGTCAAATGACAGAATCCCTCAGCCACGAAGGAATGCGATGCTCCATAATCAAACAATACACGTGCAATGCATGCGGAGATGGGAAAAATACCCTTAACGACTCCTCCAGATGACTATGGATCCTGCTGAACTGCGTAGAACCTAGCTTGAGCTGGCTGGGGAGGTGCCTATCCCATCTGAGGGTGCTGTTGTTGCTGTAGTCACTGAGGCGGTAGAAACTGATGCCTATGCTACTAAGGCCTCAGAGACTAGTGTTATACTACTGCTGTGGGGGCCTCTATAGTGGGAGCTGCTGTCGCTACTGCTGCGAAGGCGTTGTGGTGCTCTCAGCTGCTACTGTGGAGGTTGCTGATGTTGCGGTCAGGGACACTCCCACCTACGGTGTCCTATCCTACCGCATCTATAATAGGCACATGGAAGCTGCCTCTAAGGTGGTGTCATGGGTGCCGCTGGTGTTGTTGGTGCTCTGGTGGCTTGGCGGCCTGTGTGCCTTTGCTGCTGACAGTGTTGTTGCTGGTGGGAGCTACCAGAGGGGGCCTACCTCTTCTAATCTCTCCTCTGATCATGGTCACTCTGCACGTTAACCCACTCAGCCTCATAAATTTGAGCCCTTCGTACTACCGCCTGAAAAGTCAGGAGTTCATGCCCAATAACATGGCCTCGAAGACCGTAACGCAAGGCAGTCTCGAAACGGCAGGCCTTCCACTCCTCACCATTAACCAAATACAGTGCGAACCTCGATAGCGCCAAGAAATGAGCTGCATACTACACCATCGACATGTCTCCCTGCACCAAGGTCTCGAACTCTGACGCTCGCTACCGACAAATGTGGTCAGGGAAGTACTGCTGGTCGAATTGCTCTTCGAAACCCTCCCATGTCTATATAAAATCGGGCCCTGCAACATGGGTAATGGAGGTCCACCAGTGCTCGGTCTCACCCTGGAGGAGAAATACTACTAACCGGACCCACTATTGGGTTGTACATGCCATAGTATAAAAAATCTTCTCCACCTCAGAGCGCCATCTCTCAGCTACTGTTGGATTTGGCTCGCCCTAGAAACCTGAGGGATCGAGCTATAGGAACTCTCTAAGAAGGGCACTCATGTAATCCTGCTCTGCCTGGGCTGGTGAAACAACAGTGTGCCTGCCCTACCCCCGAAGGGCAGCCATCACAGCCTGTAACATCTGTTGTAACTGGGAGGCACTCACGGGTACGGTCGGATCTACACTAGTCTCAAGTGGAGGAACGACATCCTCAGGCTGGGGACCAGGGATCTCTAGTGGTGGAGTGAGAGTCATAGGTGGTAGAGTGGGAGTCACAAGTGTTGGAGCGGGAGTCACTCGGGTCGCTCTCATTGGCGGTATGTCATATAGGAAAGAACAAAGGCGCCTATCAACCTTGAGAACTTTTGAAGGTGCACATGTTAGGGAACTAAATCAGAAGGTTACGCACTCGGGACTTAATTGTCATGAACTCATAGAATATATGTGATGTTGTCCTGAGTTATTCTTAAGTTATGCTCTGATACCAACTTCTATCATGCCTCAAACTCGTTAACCGAGCTCAAAAAATTCCTGGTCACCGAATCCGGCGCCGACAACCTCCTTAGTACCCCATTCTTGGCTCCCAGCACCCATATACTAGGTTTCGATCCTGGGATCCTACAAGGAGGATTTTTAACATAAATTTAATTCATAATAAGCATAACCCACGAACAATAACCAAGACACCATCACAATATCCACTATGATAAAAACTCTAAGGTAACGATTGTGCATAAGCTTACGAAAATCTTAAAGGGTGGTGTGAGTGTGTGTGCAATATAAGCATGCTCAGAATGCAATATCAGAATAATGTGGAATATACTGGTGAATCCATGTAAACTACCAACCGTACTAAGGCTATGCGATGCAAGGCATGAATGTTATTGGCCATATCAAGGCTATGAGATGCAAGGCGTGAATGATGTTGGCCATACCAAGGCCATACGATGTAAGATACAGATCAAGCATATCAGTCCTCATTCAGACCCACATATTAATGCAGCTCATCACTAGAGCATCAAATATTAGTGCAGTTTTCACGTTGGACAAATCACAGGGGTCTACTACACTACACCAATTCGCCGCCCCTATCCAAGCGCATAACTAGGTAAGTGGAAGAGACCACACTATCCACCTACTAATATTGGACACGACTCGTAGATAGCGGACCCATTCCTCAAGCTGGTCAACCTCAACCTAGATATTACCCCCTCACTCACGCGGGTAATATCACACCCCTTTCCAACCGACCACGACATAGTTGGAGATGTGGCCCACTAGTATACGGCCCTCGTGTGCTCATGTATCCACTTGGTCTCGAAGTTGGAGTCATCCTTTAGTACCATTGATTTTAGAAATTTTCACCCAAGGACATCTATGGCATCTCGATGCTAGTAACAATATTTTCGGTATCCAATTTGGCTCTACATGATGTGCCTGTGGAGGCCACGACCTGATGTTGCTAGGGCATATAATAACCATATCACACAATGTAAGACGCATGGGGTCATACAATCCAGTCATGCATCAATCCAGTGTGTACCGTGCGCTCATAAGGGACAACACTGCCTATCGGGGAGTTTTATAAATAACTTGCCAGAAGGCATATGCAATGGTCAACCTCATCTCATCACAAGCATGCAGATGATGCGTATGGGCATGTATGATGCTATGTTGTCACATACTCATAATCAGTATCGATAATCAACATCGGTAATCGGCATCGATAATCGGCCTCGATAATCGTCCGAACAAAGGGCCTAAGGGAAGGTCATAATATGGACATTTAACCATCATTTCCCATTAATGTGAACATTTAAACAACATTGCTCCAATGAGTGGCCCCACATAAAGCCAAATGTATAGTGGGCCCATGGTCTCACACAAGGGCCTAATATACATCGCTATGGGCCTCACTTATGGGCCTAATACACATCAGGATGGGCCTCACTCATGGGTCACATATGTATCACATTGGGCCTCATATACATCAAATGGGCCCCGAATACATCACAATGGGCAGCAATTGCATCAAGGTGGGCCTTAACGGATGGCCCACAAATACGTCACATTGGCCTCAACGAATGGGCCACACACACATCACATTAGACCTCTCCAATGGGCCACAAATACATCAAGGTGGGCCTCATGGTTAGGCCACAAAATACATCAAGGTGGGGCCTCATGGATGGGCTATAAAATACATCAAGGTGGGCCTTACAGATGGGCCACAAAGTACATCAAAGTGGGCCTCACAGATGGGCCACAAATATATCAAAGTTGACCTCTCGAATGGGCCACAAAATACATTAAAGTGGGCCTCTCGAATGGGCCACAAAATACATTAAGGTGGGTCGCATCAATGGGCCTCATATACATTAAGTGGGCCACGTCACATGGGCCGCGCCATCTACACCATTCATCTATTTTAAGAGGTTTTTTTTATAGCATTACCTAAATGAATCATAACGAAATATCATCTAGACCATGTCATAAATAACAGTGGAGATAATGATTTTCACTATTAAAAAAATCACAGGGCCCACCATAAAGTTTATTCTCCATCCAAGTTGATTAGAAGGTCATAAAGACCTGGATTAAGAGGGAAAACAAATTCCATATTGATCCAGAACTTCTATGACCTAGACGGGTTTCAATGATAGATGTTCAATCCTCCACTTTTTTCTGCAGTGTGGTCCACCTAATACACAAATCTGCCTCATTTTTAGTCTCAAGCCTTAAGATAAGCTCACCAATTGGATGGACAGTTTGGATGTAACATATACATCAAGGTGGCCTCACACCACCTGTCTAGATGGATGGTGTGGATATACAATACATACACAAAGGTGGGTCCCACCCACACGTGTCACACGTGTGGGGTGGGCCCACGTCCATGCCAGATAGATGATAGGATACACAGATACATCACGGTTAGCCCCACCAGCATTTGATGGGTTAGATCCAGCAGCTTTGAGATGCATGGGATACTCCAGCCCATCTGCACCCACTGTCCGTTGATTGGACGGTGTAGATGAAACACATTAATATAAGGTGGGGCCCACCGCTGCCATGATGGGGTCCATGTCAAATGGTTGGATGGTGGAGATATGCCGATACATCATGGTGGGCTTCACAAGCACCGTCCAGAGGGATGGTGCAGATGTAAAGCAAATACATCAACGTGGGTCCCACATGGGGCCCACCTCATATATATAACATATGTATATAAACATATAATATAATATTCTAAGTATTTATTATATTATTAATTTTTTTAAAGGTAATTGGCCAGCATCTAACATCCAGGGCCTAGACGACCTAGATGCCAAACACATAAATCATGGTGATCCCCACCATCTAAACCATTGGATAGTGTGAATATGCAACATGTGTAGGCCTCACACTGATGAGTGGTTTGGGTATACAACATACCTCGTGATCAGGGCTCACAAAATTTGCTAGTGTCACAGCAGTGGCCAACTGCTGGTGATCCCCACCATCCAGATGGACGTTAGGATAAAATACATATATCACAATGGGTCCACATCGGCGTGGCCCACTGATTTTGGATCAAAGGATATTTGTGTTTTTCCTCCAATCAGGTCCATCTAATCAGACTGTAAGGTGGGCCCACTCAGTGAACGACATGGATAAAATACATTTATCATGGTGAGATCCATCCAGGCGGGCCACACGGCCACATCACCATCAACAAAATGAAAGAGAGGGAGAGGAGTGATAAAGAGAGAAAGACGGTGTAGTGGAGGGACCCCGCCACTATGGGCCCCTCCTAGATCATAACACACATCAAAGTGGGTTCCATCATAAGTGGGCCCTTAAATGGAAATTAATGGTGGATCACCCACCAATTGGCCTTCTTCTTAGTCCCTTGGCTTCCTTACCTCCTATGCTCAACCTTTAATGGTGGATGATGAGGTTTGGATGGTTGGATGGTGAGATGTGGGGGGTAAGAAGTGGGCCACACCTAGCTCTTTAGAATGGCTTGGACGTTGGTTTCTTGGTTGCTTGAGAAGTGGTTTGAGAAAGAGAGAGAGAGAGAGAGAGAGAGAGAGAGAGAGAGAGATGATGTAAGAGTGAGTGATGGGTGAAAAGGTTATGGAGTGATGGGTGATTGGTTGATGTGACGGGTTGTAGTGATTCTCTTAGAATTCACAACGTGCGGCATTTTCCTCGTAAAAAATGTGGGCTCATAACTCCTAGCCTGGGTATCGTATTAGCGCGAGATGCGGCGTTGGAGCTGCGGCAACGGCGTGGTCGCTAGGGAACAAGTTTTAAGTCGAGCAGACTCAGATCTTCGAGATGTGACTTAGGGTCGCGTACAAATGCCTGTTACAGGTTGTGGTTTACCAAAATTCAATCGAGAGGACTGTCAAAGCCTACGGAATGGTATGTTCTAGGATACGAGCCTTATACACCTGCCAACCTGCCCTTGGAAATTGTATTCTAGTACTGAGATCGAGCTCCTTTAATAGAATATAGACGAAATCGGGGATGACCATCCTTTTCATCTTATGATGCGATGCAAGGTATCCCTGAGTGTAGTAGCTCGAGATCTTGCACTGCATGGAGTCATACCTCAGGAGCCGTTACCATGAGATGATCTGAGCGACAACTTGGAAAGAAGGGCTCGACGTTTGATTGAAGTAGAGATATTTCTTCTGATGGTCAAGCTCAAGGAATAAGCAGCTTACCCAGTAGTGTACTACTTTATGGCCATTGAGGAGCTCATTGGTCATTATTAGCATTGGCTGATCACGCGACAAGCACAGATATCGGAGCTGGCCTCCTCTCATTGGACAATCCATTTTACCCAAAACAGTAGCCCCCTTACTTCCGATCTTGCGCAGTAAGCTCGAGAAATAAGTTGGTTTGGTGAGGTTGGATTGTCTTGCGCATGAGTATCAAGCTTGCTTATCATTAATGCTGAATAAGGCGGTAGGCACGGGGATCAAAGCAGATCCGCAATCATGGTACGACACGCTCGAGGTAACGTACACCAACTCGAGATCACATGTGCTGGCAGGGTACCTATTTAGCTCCTGACTTATGAGGCGCGGATGCGTGGTATCTTCTGGAAAGTCGGGTCGTTCATTGAGTGGGGGAGCTCCATGTGGCCACACACGGGTGTCGAGGAACCTTTTTGGCTACCGCATTAAATGCGGGTAGTCATTACTGTGTGGACGAGTTCCCTATAAAAGAGGGATGCTCCATTTGCTTTAGCTGCCTCTCTTTGCTTTTGCTGCCCACCATACTTAGTCATTTCCAGTATGTCAGAATCCATTCTTTTCGACGAGCTTCGCTTTTCTAGTCTCATCCTTTTCCCCTTGTCTTTCATTTCTTTTGTTGTTTCCATCTTTCCTACTAAAAATGTCTGATTTGTCGGACAACAAGGATGAGCCCACAGCGTTCCAGGGCAATATTGAACAAGGAATTAGAACTGGCTAGAAGAAACTCTACGCGATTCACCATCTCCAATCATGATGATGAGCGATAGGGAGATCGTGCCAGTTCTGAAGGTAAGGGATGCATCTCAGTCAGCCTACGGGAGTTAAGGAGGAGTTAGCTCTGGCAAGGGAAGAGGCAACCCCGTCTTCTATGGAGTCTGAGAAGATCGACCCAGTTAGGTTGAATTTGAAGTAATCCAACCTGGTGTAGATTAGGTCAAAGTACCACACACCGAACTCAGTGGTACTCCAAGCTCCCGCACTTGGCAAAATTCCAAGTGATCCTAGGGATGGTGAGGTGGCAGTGTATTCGGTCACCCTGCAGTGCGGCCCGAGGCTTCCTCTTTCTCGCATCATTAGGGAGGTCGTCTCACGCCTGAAACTGGCCCTTCGCCACATATTTCTAAATGTATGGAGGGCTTTAGTGGGGGCCTTCATTTTTTCTTTTAGCTTGGACAACCCAAGTTGACCGCGGATGAATTCCTTCATATGTACCAGGTGAAGGCCAACCATTTGCATGATGGTTCGTACTATTTTTCATCCTGGTCGAAGAAGGACAAGGGCATCGTCATTGACGTCTCGACCTCCAATAAAAATTAGAAGAATAAATAGTTTTGGATGTTAGGGGATTGGGAGGCTCCGGCGACTGCTGGGATGCAACCTTTGGTTTCGACCTACTTTGCCCACCCAGGTCGGGTATATCCGAACTACTATTTTCTTTTAGTTTACATTCTTATTTTTCTTCTAACTGTAGTTGTCTATGACAGTTCTGCCTAAGCATTGGCCTTAGTGACCAATTTAGAGCTCAATTGGATCGCTCACGTGAAGTAGGTGGAGTCTTTGGTGAGATCTTGGAAACTGCTGATTACTCTCGACCTCCTCTATCGGTCATGCCTTTCCCCATCTATACTAGGTATATTTAGGCGATTTCTTTGGGAGTTCGGAAGTTCTCGTTTCTTTCGCTACTGATCACTTGCTTTTACTATGTAGAGATTATGTTGATTGTCAAATATTGCATATTCTCTCCTGCTTATATCTTGGTTTTATGCACATGATATTGCTTAATGGTATATTTTATACATGTTTGTATTGCAAGGTGAATCTAAGAGCTTAGATTGAAAAGAATATTAAAAGCATGGATTTAATGCTCAAGAATCACCAAAGCAAATGATAGATCTTAGGAGACCAAGATTAAAGAATCCACATGTCAAAGATCCAAGGAAACCACGTGATTCTCGACTAGCCTAAGCCCTGTTTTGACTAGCCTAATCTCTGCCTCGATTAGTCGAAGAAACTGCGGCTCGAACTCCAGCAACATTATTTTTTAAATTCGCGCGATCCTTGACTCATCGAAGATTGCCTTCGACTCGTATAGGTTACATAGATTTTGCCCAAATTGTGCAAATTTAAGGTAGTTTCTGGATTTTTTCGATTCGGTACGAAAGTTGGAGCCCCAACTATAAATAGGAGTTGACAGGATGTTCATAGGCATCTTCTAGGGTTTAAGAAGTAGAACAAAAGCATGGAGAGCCACCACCAAGTGTCTTTCTTCTTCTTCCTTAGTTGTTTTTATGTTTTTCTTAAGAGATTTTAGTTTAATCATGTCTATGTTGGCTAAACCTCTTAGTTAGGGCTAAGAGGTGAAGCTTGTAACATGAGTGGGATGTTTGCTTTGCTTTGATTCATGTTTTTATTGAACCTTATGGATTCTAGTTCTTTATTAATCAATATATATTTTTTTAATTTTTAATGGTTTGTTGTGACAAATTATGATAGATCTGCAATTGCTTTAAATACCTTCTTTTCCTAATTTGAGATTGTGAAATTAGTAAGTCTTGTTGTTCACCATCGCCCCTTGGGCATGGCTGGGTGATGAAATTCTTCCTAATTTTCACAATTCTCTTATGATTGGTTATGGGATTGGTATATCCTGTTGTTTGCCATTGTCACCTGGGTATGATTGGGTGATGGAATCACCTGGGCATGATTGGGTGATTGGTACATGAAGTTTAGAGATCTGACTATCTCTTCTTTCTTTAACTGGATAAGATAGGACTCTGATTCCAGTTGGATCTCTTGAATCATGCAAGGTGGCCTCCCAATAGCTACAAGTGGATCCTTGGCACCATAGTTACCACATTCAAATTCACAAGTTTCAATTACATTATTCACAATTACTCTTTCCAGTTATTCAGATTTAGATTTACGTCTTCTTCTAGCTCTAGTTCTAGTTACTTTTTGAAACATACAAGATTAGTCCATGTGGATTAGACTTTGGTCTCACCGAGATTATTACTACATCGCGACCCTATACTTGGGGTTGTGAACAAGTTTTTGGCACCGTTGTTGAGGACTAACGGTTGTGTTTTTCTAAATTTAATTAGTTTTAGAATTAGGTTAAGATTAGGACTGACTTTTTGTTCTATTCCTATGTTAGGATTTTTCTGATTTGCTTTTAAAAACTAACTTACTTTTCTATTTTGTAGGATTCTAACATAGCAATCTCCAATCTGGTAGCTTCTTTCAAATTCTCTCTATTTTAGATCTCTTATTTGTTTTAGTTTCTTTAGTTTTCTTTCTTAGGTTTAGATTTATATACTTGAAGGCTTCGAGTGGTTCATTCCTAAGTGGGTTCATGACAACACTCGACATATCTTAAGTAAAGGAGGATTGATCAAAGGGTTGCCTATCCATCATAGGATTAGACACTACCAGAGATCCTCAGAGTTGATAGAAGTGATGGCTATAAATCAACCTGCAAATCCACCTCTACCTCTGGTTAAGGAAATCAAGGATGAAAATAAGGTGTAGAACGCACCCCCGCCTCGTATACTACGAGATTTCTTACAACCGGCAGGAGTGAGCATGCATACCTGTATGGTTTTTCTAGAAAATACAGGAAACATAATATTAAGCCAGGAGTGATCCAACTCCTTCCAAAGTTCCATGGACTTGAATTTGAATGTCCATATTTACACATGAAAGAGTTTGATGAGATAAAGCCACATTATATTTTCTTAATGTGTTTGAGGACACGGTCAGGCTGAAACTTTTTCCATTCTCTTTGAAAGAAAAAGCTAAGACATGGTTGCATTCAATATGTCCACAATTTATTAACAGATGGAACGACATGACAAGGGAGTTCATAAAGAAAATCTTCCCATACCATAAAATGAATACCCTCAGAAAGTCGATCATAAACTTCACCTAAAAAGAAGATGAAACATTCTTCTAATGTTGGGAGCGGTTCAAGGATCTTATCAGTTTATGCCCACAAAACGATTTTGAAATGTGGTGTATAACAAGTTTCTTCTACAATGGACTGATGTCTTCCATGTGCCAAATGGTCGAGACAATGTGCAATGGGGAATTCATGAGCAAAGATGTCAATGATGTGTGGGACTCTTTTAATAAACTTACTGAAAACACACAATCATGAGACATCTCCCCTAGACCCAATACCACTTCTAAGCGTGCTCAATCAAAGGAGAGGGACGAAATATACTTGTTAAAAGAGGAACACGATCTAAATGCTAAAGTGGTGTTCACAATCCCAAGTGTAGGGTCGCGATGTAGTAATAATCTCGGTGAGACCGAGGTCGAATTCACTGGGACTGGACTTGTTTGTATTCTAAAAGTAATTAGAATCAGAACTAGAGGAAGATCTAAATCTAAATATGGAATTCGCACTTTCTTCACTTTCACTTAGTTTTCTTAACTCTTGGGGTCTTGAAATCTTCAATCTTGGCCTCCAAAGGTCCATTCTTTGCCTTGGTGATTCTTGAGCATCAAATCCATGCTTTTAACATTTTTTTTAATCTAAGCTCTTAAACTAACCTTGCAAAACAAACATGTATAAAATATACCAGTAAGCATTATCATGTTCATAAAACCAAGATATAAATGGAGAAAAATATGCAATATTTGAGTCTCAACACACTCCCCAACTAACATTTTGCTAGTCCCGAGCAAAACATGCGTGAAGTACTTCTCACTTCTCAATGTCCAAATCATTTTCAGAAATTAATCCTTTATGCAATCAAGTATGAATGAGTAGAATTAAGGTGAGAAAGTGGGATTTTAAAAACCTAGAGTCGAATCATATAAGCAATCAATCAAATAGGTTATTTATCGATTAAATTAGAGCATAAGTTCATATATCAAGTTTTTCAATGTGCTTAGTGAAAATTAACTTATTTATCATAAGAATACTATCGTTTCATAATGTTAGCCATGTTCTTCATATCAAGAGTAGTTTAAAAATTCAAGTACTGATTCCAAACTTATCCCCTTCTCCTACTTTTTCCATTTTTTTTTTAAATTTTATATCGACGGTCAATTTTTATTATTATTCATTCTTTTTCAGATTCTTTTCAGAAAATTTCATTCCTTTTCAAACTCTTTCTATTCTTTTCATCATACATGACTTTTTTGTCGATCTCATTATTTTTTAATTGATTTTTCATATTTTATGGTGGATAGAATTCTCCAGACTAAATTTTTAGCGTTTATCAATGATTCACATACTACCCATTAGAAATTTTGTCACACTCTTAGAAAGCAAATTTAATGTGTCTTGTGGTTTAGATTAACATGATATTCAAACTTCCACTTAATCAATTGAGTGCAAGAACTGTAGGTGATAAATTACTTAGTTGATTAAACTCCAACAATTCAAAATTCAATCTCTATCTTATCATACTCAAAACACTCTTAAGTATGCAAACTATCGCTTTCCAAACAAGTTTGAATTTGAAAAATAGAAGAATTTTAAATTTTTTGCTCATAAACTAATTAGTTTACCCAATCCACACCCCTAACCTAAAATCTACATTGTCTTCAATGTAAAAGAGGTAAGCATGTAATGCACATGTGGCAATGAAAAGAAAGGATAAGTAATGGAAAGACAGTACCTGAAGAAGGAATTTTGAGGCTTTGCTAAAATTCTCAATGTGAAGATGGGTTAGC
The DNA here is from genome assembly GCA_030180095.1 of Magnolia changhungtana. NCBI lineage: Eukaryota > Viridiplantae > Streptophyta > Magnoliopsida > Magnoliales > Magnoliaceae > Magnolia > Magnolia changhungtana. The sequence continues at coordinate 5,880,797 of JASAUF010000426.1, read as the reverse complement.
ATAAAGACTATGCAAGCAAACTACCCTAATCCTATGAAAGCAATAAACCTAAACTATGTAAGTAGAGGAAATCTATTCAGTCATGCAGTAAGGTTCCTCCTCCAACCAGTATCTTGATGAATTTCTCAGTAAGTTTCTCAACAAGATTATCTAAAAGCCTTTTTTTTTTTTTGTAATAGGCTTGGATGCCATAGAGCATGAATTTTCAGAGAAATTTATGGACCTCAGCTAAAAATCATTGTTGAATCGTATGAGGTATCCAAAGTATATACAATTTACATTATGAAGTTTCAGACTTCGGTTCAATTTTTAGCTCCTCCTCCTTTGATGGTAAGTATTCAGGATCTGGAGAAGAAGGTTCTTCAGAATAGGGATTCCTTCGGTTAGTAATGACTTGAAAATGGTGAGCTTTTAGTCCTAGAGAGAAGGGGGGGGGGGGGGGGGGTGAATATAATTGAGAAATTGATTCAAACCTTTGTTCAAAGGACAGCCTTACACCAAAAATAAATGTTTATGGTAGGACAACCTGATTTCTTAAACTCAGTAAGGATCAAGATCACAAAATAAAAAATGAGGCAAATAATGGAAGCTGTCTATTACAATCATTCATTACATGTACATGAAAGAAAGAATTTGAAAAGGCCGAGCTCTAAGTCCTAACGGGGGGTGAATAGGACTATTCCAAATAAAAATAAATAAAAAATACAAAGACAAATAGCACAATTAAATAGCAACCTCAAATGCACTAGTCTTGAGAGGTTGATGCAAATTGAATTCTAAGGATAACCTTTCACCAAAAACCAAGGTTTATGGTAGGACAACCTAATGTCTAGAACTTTAGTAAGTATCAAAAACTCAAACTGAGAATAAGGTGAAAGAAATAAACTAAATTATTATAACATTCACCACAAGTGCATAAAAAAATTACAACATTCATCACCACACATACACCACAATCATCATCCAAACTCCGAGAATTATAGTGGTTCATGTGTGTACACCAACTATTCACAAACAGCCACAAAACTACTCCACTCCCAATATCCACACCCACGGGATATTGGCTTTTATTAAAAAATAAGGTTTTTCATGGTTCAACTTAAAACCTTCAAAATTGTGTTTTTCAAATGGGCTTACACAATCATAAAAATCACACAATGAGTTTTTCCTCGCTGAATCTCACAAACCAAAAATGGAAAAAATGAAATTGTACTTATCTAAAGATTCTTCTTCTGATGCAGCCCAGTAGAACCAATTCAATGTAGACGTAGATGTTCAATGTCCAATCTCACAAATGAAAGGGTTCTAAGTCTAAATTATTTTTAAATTAAATTAGCTTAGGGCTAGCTTGATTTGATTTTGATCTCAAAAGGGTAAACTAAAATTCCCTTTTAATAGAATAGAAATGAACAATGAGATCTCAAAATCAAATAGAAAAGCTATAAAAGAATCTAAAATGAATAAGTAATAGCTTCACAATTGCAGGAACTTATCTCTCAGAGTGATAGCTTGATTAAGTCTGCATTGAATGAAAAACTCTGAGATTCGTCCTCTATTTATAGGTAAAAATTTTGTTCCCTCAACTAGTATAAGGGTCGGTTCGACTGGTCAAAGCACCAACCAATTTTTAAAATTTCTAGTGCGATAAGATAAACCCATTACTCAACTAGTCGAGTGGGTAAAAATCTCCTTATAAAAGTTCGAGTCGAGCCTAGTTCGACTGATTAAGACTGTCCACTCAACTAGTCAAGCAATGTGCACGACTAGTCGAGCCACAACAAAAAATTCCCAAAAATTCTCAACAAATCTTGGACTAGTCGAGAAACTTCTTAGATTTGTTGAGCCAATGCTTGGACTAGTCGAACAATGACTAGGACTACTTGAAGAAAAACTTATAAACTTATACATTGACCCAAATTCAGTATGCAATAAATATGACCTAACCTATGGTCAATCTAGGGTCATCCACACCTTCAATGTGAGTATGAAATATTGAAACATTGTTCGCTTTGGTAGATCGTCTATATTGAAGCACATGAAGCTTGACCTCGTATTCTTGAGCTTGAGCTTGAGATCTTAAGCTTGAGGTAAAGGTAATGAACTTGAACTTAAGCTTTGAGCTTGAGATAGACTTTGTGTTCTTGTACTTGAGCTTGTGTTGGATCTTTTGGTAAAGTTTTCAACTTGAAAATGTAGAAGAGTTAACGATGGTGATCTTGAAAGTGAAATTTCCATCATAACACGATACTGACTCCAAGTGGTTTGGCACAACAAAATTTGACAATACTAGGTGCTAGAATTACAACATAGCACTTACAATTTCCCCCTTTGTCAAATTTGTGACAAAAACTGACTAAAGAATCATGCACCAGTTTATACACATCGCAAAGTAATGTTACTACTGCTCCCCATCAATCTACTATTCCCCCTCAATCCAAGCAAGGTGATTTGTAGAGTACCTATATAAAATCAAATACATATCTACACAAAAATATGCAATATGTACTTCCATATATTTTCATATTTCTTTACAACCACTTCCAACATTCATCATATACAAATCATATAAAAAAATGATATAAACAGATGATTGAAGTAAACAAAATATAAGAGAAGAGTATGAGAAAGAGAGTAAATATTATCAGAATAAGATAAAGTTCAAGCAACAAATAGTACCATCATCAAGTATAAACATGTCTAAATAGTAGCAAATAAAAACATGTCCAAGGAGCATCCAAGCAAAAGTAAAGTTTAAGATTTAATACATGCTTAAAATAACTAAAAAGACTAATTAGAACCAGAAGATGGAGCAGGAATAAATGGGTTAATTTGATGTAATCCCTTGTTTATGCGTCGAAGGTATTTGCACATATATTTGAATTGCATATCATGAGATACATGAAGACCATCTACCTTCTCTTCTAAGGTTTTAAGTCTCTCATCAAAATCAGAAGGCTGAAAATCAGGATCAGCCTCAAAATCAGATTCTAACTCATCAAACAAATCATCCATATTCACATCGTTAATGCATAGTTGTCACGTCGCAGACTTGGTGACCGGACCCATAAGGAATCCGATAGTCGGTTCCTGCCGTAACAGCCTCTGTAGTACCCCATTCTCAGTTCCTGGCTCAGGTTTCAATTTTGATATCCTACAAGGAGGATTTTCATATCACAATTCCAAACCAAATCGAGCATACCTAAGATCATAGCAAGAAAATCTATGAAATAAACCAAGGAACACACTGTAAAATCCACTATGAATTTAAACTTTATAGGTACAAGGCTCAAAAGGAAATACATAATATAAAAAGAGGGAAGGAAAGGTCTGCAACAGGTCCTCAGCTCACACCAATCCAAATCCACAACACCTCCATTACTGCGCTGACCTAGGATCTCTTGCACACATCAATCGTGGATAAGCTTATAGAAAGCTTAGAGGGCGGTGTAAGGTGTGTGACAATGCTGCTTAAGAGAAGATAGGCGAGAATGCAGAAGGAAACATGAATGATACCAATGCCATAAGCTATACAGAGGCTAAGTTATGAATGCAATAAGCCGTACTAAGGCTATGTGATGCAATACATGAGTATTGGGCACCCTACCAAGGTAATTCAATATAAGTCTTATAAAGCTGATGCAAATGCAATGCGAAGGAATGCTAGTCCTCATATACATTCCACATATTAAGTATAATTCCATCATAAGAAATCCACCAGGGTCAAGTACACTGTAGGACGACTGCCGCTTTACTGACCCGCATAGTAAAACAAGCGTAAGAGACCTCACTACTTGCCTGTAGACAACCAATCACCAGCAAGGCTCGATGGTAGCGTAGCCATTCACGAGCTAGTCAGAGTCAGCCTTGCTATTGCCCTCTCTCGCAGGCGGGTAAGGCCACACCCTATCCCAACCGACCATGTTACAGTGGGAGTTGTAGCCTAATGGTATAAGGGCATCGTGCACTCATGTTTTTCACTCGGTCTTGGTGCTGGGGTGTTCCCTTGGTACTGTGGAAGTTTAGGGGCTTTCACTCAGGGATATCCTATGCACCCCATTCTCAAGAATCATTTTCGGTGTCCACACATGACCATCCATGATATCTCTGTGGAGGCTACAACCCTAATGAAGCAAGGGCAAATAATATCCATGAAATGCAATTCCGGATGCATGAGTTGCGCATACCAGTCATGCATTAGCTCCAAGCACTCAACGTGCACAAGAGGGGAAACTCCATCCCTCTAGAAAACTATCACATCTGCCCAATGACAATAGCAATGTAATCAATGACAACACACAATGCTATCAAATCACACTATGATGCACATGGGTCATGAGGAAGAACTAGGTGCACTATACGGTGATGATGATGTAGTATACGCCTCCTTTCCAAGGAGGGACTAAGTCTAGGTACTTAAACAAATTCTCTAAGGAGTCATCCTCTAGTGGGGGCCCAATAGTTTGGGGTAGCACACAAGGCTAAGGAGAACAATTGCATGGGCCTAAATAGATGAATGTTCCTAGTGTAACGACTCGTAAATTTTCGTACAAAGACCCGAGTACCACCTCGACCAGAAATCACATAGGATTAAATCCTTTAGAAATTTGACAAAGTTAACTAAGTGCTAAACTAGATTAGCCATGAAATCCGCTATAATCACTTTAAATACGATCTGCAGGACCCAAAACTTGTAGAATCATTGACGCTAGGTTACCCTAAAATCTAGGATCAATCTCATCACCCGGCTACTCTCGGGAGCACCTCGAAACTCCGTATCAGATCTGGACCACACGTCGGAAGTCTGATTAACATGAAGTTAAGGAATTAGGACTGCCTTGCTGGGCTTGACAACTATCTCGGAAATCAAATCCAGACAGTGTCCCAGCGCTATTCGCTTGAGCCCAGAGCGGGGAGTGTGAGAAATGTGAAAATAATTCTAAATTAAATTTAAAATAAATAAATCTGAGAGTTGTCGCTTGCGGGTCAGTATTAAGCAACCTGGCCATTAGTATCAGACCAAATTACACCTCGGATCAGGGATATTTCCCTAAACATATCCATGTACTCGAAATCCCCGATCGAGATCCGCTGACTGTCAAACTGAAACTGGTCCGCCACGCATGATCCAGAAACCCGACTGGAAAAAAAACTTAACTCCACACAGATCTATCGTCTTTGAGCTTAAGTCCAACCTTTGGCTCAAGGGGGGTCGCCAGAAGTCCTCCGTTAAGCTGAAACTGGGTCACTTTAGTTATAACCTAAGTATACCTTGACCTTAAGTCTAATTTAGTAAGTTTTTAGGATATATAAGGACCTTAGAACCCTCTCTCTCATAGCCATACGAATTTGAGATTGAGAAGAGAGAAAAGAGAGAGAAAGTGTGAGAGAGTGGGAGAGTCTTCCTGCCCTTCTTCCCTGCTGTATCCATGCTCCACCACTCCATTCTAGTCGCTTTCCCGGCGATTCCGACTTCATTTCTAGGTAAGAAACCCTAACCCTAATTTGATTTGGGGTATTGATAGTTGTATGTTATGAAATAACTAACCTAAAGCATCCTATAGGTTGCCAAATCATCGTAGGTGAAAGCTTAGCAAATCCATCGACTCCGTTATGATTCTAAAACAAAAGGTGAGGACTTTAGGTGTATAGGTTATGATTTTCAATGCTTTCAATATCAGATAATGATAGATTCATGATCCGCATGCAATTGCACATGTACAAAGTGCTTTCTGTTTTCTATTTCGATCAAAGACGTAGAATATGTAATTTTACATATTCTAGGTATTCGTAGAAAATACCGTATACGTATAAATTTTGGAAATGTGTTTGCCATGATTATTTATTGTATGAATATAATATATATGGAAAAAATACTTAGTTGGCGAAAGGATTCACCATAATACATGATTTGCTAATATACACTATGTATGTAGAAATAGTGTATTCAAGAAAGTACCGTATACGTATAAATTTTGGAGATGTGTTTGCCATGATTATTTGCTGTATGAATATATTATATATGCGTAAAATACTTGCATGGTGAAAGGACTTGCCCTAATACATGTTTTGCTAATATACACTATGTATGTTGTAATATTGTATTCTAAGTGTTTGTAAAAATGCTTGTGAGAGCAAGTGTTTTGATGATGGTGCCTTAGGTAGGTGTTGAGATGGGATTCTCAACTACCTTAGAGACGTGTATGATTTCCTCCATGTGGTTGTTTACTTTAATAGCTTACTTATGAAATATATGTGTTTGTATTCTTGTTTATATAGTGCTTTATAACATGTTTTATAACATGCTTTATAACATGCTTTATGACATGCTTGTTAACTTGCTTGAATTACTTTGTTTATTATGCTTTACTCTACATGCTCTAAATAGGGATTGATTGAGTTTGGGACTATGATTATAGTCCAAACAATCGGTACCGGACTTGAGATCATGGTTGAGATTCATTTGGCCACGTAGGATGTGTTTGACGAACCCGAGTCGTACTTTGGTTGGCGACAGTGGTTAGGCCACACGAAGTGCTTACGCACTTTATGTCATTCAGTTGATTGTACGCTTGAGCTAGTCAGGCTCGTCAAGTAACCCGATATGTCTAATGTATGTTCACCATGTTTGGACGCTACTGCTTAAACCTAGGGTACCAAACTTACCAGTGGAAATCCCATTAATCATGGTACCTCGATCCCCTAAGACTCATGAACCGGGCATGGTGGTATGGGACACCGTAGTCAAGCTGTCGGCCTACGCTGGGGCCACGTGCCTCCCCGTAGTGACCAGTAAGCAACCAGACTTGTGAGCCGATTATGGTGGTATGGGACACTATATTCATGCTGTCGGCCTACATTGATAAGGTGATGGGGGAGTGGTGTAACCTTTGTGCGTAACAGCCCTGACAGCCCTTTGTAGTGACCTCGAGCATACACTGAATTTGCGTTGTGCCTTAGAATTTTGCCGCAGTGTATAGAGTATGAACTAGACATGTATCTGTATAGTGATGAATCGTTAAAGAGGTGATGGGGGAGTAGTGTAACCTTTGTGCGTAACAGCCCTAACAGCCTTTGCAGCGACCTAGAAACACATTATCGTATGAGATTAACTAGGACTGACGACCCTAGAATGGATCATGTTTGGGAATGATACAAGGGAAGTACCTTAGTTTTCCAATCCTGCTATTTAAAATGGACTAATAATAACTTGGTAATCATGCTCATCATGCATTGCATATGCCTGGAAGATTTAGAGCACTAAGGAATGCAAGCATGCCGCAAATGTAAGATGGTATCACATGAGAGAGTATGTCGGTAGGGCATCCATCATAACTGCATTCATACCCACATTAATAAGAGTAGTTAGGAGTGATTGATTATACTGCTTTATCATTACTGCTTGACTGAGTCGATAACATGTTAACCTATGCTTTATTGTTCCACTGAGTTAGCTACTCACTCCCATGTTACGGTACGGTATTGTACACACCAACCAGACTTTGTCTCAGGTGTAGATGTGATGACGACTCAAGAGGCTGAGCCAGACTATGACGAGGACCAGGACGAGTTCTCATTTATGCAGTATTATGGCGGCTTCGACTAGACTACCGAATCGATGGGACTTGCTGGGATTACTTCCCTAGTTGTATTTTTGACTTTTTGAACATAAAATAGATATATGTATATGGTGACTCAGATGGGTTCATACTCTGAAAAATGAAATAATTTTGTTTCTTTTACATACATACATATATATATATATATACAGTTCAGTCTTCCTCTTGCATTTATACAATTGATCTGGAGTATGAATTACTGTTTTGGTATAATCTCACTCATGTTTATTGTTCTAACACAGACAACATTTAATCATCATTATTTATGTTGCATAAGTGATGCATTGGAACTCAGGAGTTGAGTTATGCTCGACCCCCGATTTTCAGGGCGTTACACCTAGCAAGGGTCTATGATGGCCCTTTAACTACCCATAGAAACCCATGGGCCTACCTTAAGGCCACCAATGTGGACATCTAACCACAACTAGTCCCCAAGAGGTGGTCCATCAATCACTGATCAAGGCCCAAGGCCTATCCCAATGCATAAGCCTAGTGGGCAACACACATAACCCATCCCATATGAAATATTGTGGGCCTATAAGCAAGGTTTGGGCCCAATCATAAGGGTCATTAATCTATATATTATGGTGGGCCTAGTGGGTAACCCATCACTCAAACCCCATGGGCAATTTTCATGTCTAGACCAAGTGAGTTGGGCCTACAACCCAGCCCAAGTACAAAATTGATTTGGTGGGCAACCATGGGACCGACCACTTGTGTAATCCGGCCCATAAACCCAACACAATAATATGGAAAAGTAGCCCAAATGTCCAATGGGCCTATCAAGAGAGTTTCGGCCCTTACAGTCCTAAAGAGTCCAATAATTTGATATATACATGGACCTATTAACATCTAACTATAGTGGGCCTGAAAATAACCATTAATTAAGCCCTAAATTAGGAGATTCTAAGCATGATTTTATTCCTTCTAAGTACTCACAATGTAGTGGGCCCCACTTCTCAAAAGTTCAGTCTAAAGGCCAAGCATAATTATAACACATTGCTGGATTTTTAACCCAACAGGTTTATAGGCCTGTTGGAGCCCAAAAAATGATCCATTTGATTAGGACATTAGTCCAAGTAGTCCAGGCATCAAGTCAGAGGGCCCCACCAAATAGCATTACATCACATTAATTGGGAAAAAAGGTGGGCCACACTGCTGGACCGAGGTCCAACAGGTAGTCCACATGGGGCGTCCCAATGGGCTAGATTCCCAGCCCATGTGCTAGTAAAAAGGCAGGCCCCACTTTGGGTACTCCACACTCGGATGAACCATCTTAAGTGGGCCACACAAAGGAAGGCCATAGGGATAAAACACACATCATGGTGGGCCACAAAATTGGGTGGATGGCCAGCCCATGCTAGACTCCCCAGCCTTGGGCGTCTAGGCCTTGCCAAAAATTTCTCAGTTGTCCGTTGGGCCTGAAATTTAGTAGGTGGGTCGTAACAGGGGTGGGCCACCTTTAATTAAAATTTTAGATTATTCTGAGTTAGAAAAGTATTTTTGTGAATTAAGAGAAAAGAGACTATCCAAAAATCTGGTTAGTACATAATTAGGGCTAACCCTGTTTTGATCACCCAGTGGGGTGGGCCCAAGATCTCCAAAAATTGAGAAAAATTAATTTTAACATCCCCACATATGTATACTAAAAGGTAGAGTCCACAAAAGTGGCCCATCAATGCAAAAATTGTTTTATGTTTTAAGATTTCCAAACTGACATGTTGTTGGACAGTCCAGAACCCCACTTAGGCCACACCTTTGGGACCTCAATCAAGATCGGATGAGGCTGAAATTTGTGGGACATCTAGGTGGGATCCCCACCTTTAAGAAAATTATATTTGAAAGGTAGGAAAGGTCTCCTAATCAGTCCCAAAATCTGGTCTTAAAATAACCAGAAACTGTCCAAAAAATTTATGGACAACAACATATACATGGAATATACTAAGCATATGAGTCATATAAAGAGGAGATTACCCCATAAATTTGGTACCATGGTCCACCTTAGTGGGCCCCATAAATATCCAGGCCATATCCCCACCTAAAAACCCATTGCATGCATCTCATATGTGGGAAATGGGGCACCAACATCCCAAGTATAGATAACATAAGGCGTCCACAATGTTTGGACGGTTTGGATATTCCAAGTCCTCTAAGTGGGCCACACACCTCAAAGATCAGGTCATGAGAATATGGAAAATGAAGAAAAGGAAGAAAGAAAGCAAGATCCAACCACAAGAGAGGGTCTCCGCCACCATTGAGGCCCTCCCTTCATCACAAACATTACACTTTCTACTATATTCATTAACAAGTTACATCATAGACATGCATGCAATAAAATTTCTGATCTAAGGTGGGGATGCCATCCTCACCAAGGTCTAGGGTCTATATGACCCCTCAAGAACATGGATCAAAAATCAAAAGGGCATGATGGGGTTCATGGGGAATGACCCCATTTATGGAACATGCATGCAAGAAGGTTGGCCATAGGCCTCATCCATGGATACTTGGGGACCTCCACCATCATTTGGTGGGCCCCACAAGCTCCTCAAGGTAGGAATGAAAAGATCTAAGAAGGAAGAAAAGAAATCCTAAACTAAGAAGACCCACCTCAATAGTTCTTCACCAAACTCCTACCAATGGACTTCTATGCTTCAAGCTTCAAGGATCATGGCTAAGATTGGAGATGGAAGGTTAGATGAGGGGGCTTTTGAGGGTATAAGGGGCTGGATATGAGGAGAAGGGTGGGACGTTCTAAGGGTAGAGAGGGAGAAGGAGAGATGAGGAGAAGAGAGGAAGGGAGAGAAATTAATGAAATTGCTAGCAAGAGATGGTTTTATGCAATGTAATGATTGTTTTACTAGGAAAGAGGGATATGATCCTCTCTCTCTCTCAGAGAAGAGATAAATTCTGAAATTTTAGATTTAAGGAAGAGGGAAAAGTAGCTTTTTTATGGGAGATATAAAAAGGTGCTCTCTTGGATAGAGAACTCATGATCACTTGCTAGTTAGGTAGAGCTTGGGACCTAGTCTAATCTACCTACCCTATGATGGCTAGGGTGATGAAACCTATGCCTAGGGATTTGCACCAAATCTTAGGTGGGCCCCATAATCATGATCAATGGCCTAGAATGAGCACAACCCACATCTCATGATCTACAACTCGGATGGATGCAAGGGACGCGACATCGGAATTGTAGTGATAATCCGGATAAGATGGTGTAGGTTTTGGGTCAATCCGAGTCGAGTCAACGTGACCGAACTCAAGGACTACTGCAAACCCTATCCGAAGGTCATGGGTTGCCAAGATTTGACTGGTAGGACCGTGTGACCTAAAGAAATGACGTGTATACTTGGGTCTTACAGCTCTCCCCACTAATAAAGAAATTTTGTCCTCGAAATTTACCAAATCTAGGACAAAATGAAAATATAAAAACACCATCATCATATATAGAAATCATCAATAGAGAAGGCAATGCATACAATATCACACCCCAAACTTGGAAACCGCGCTCATGAAATTCTCAATTGCCGAATCTGGTGTCGACAACCTCTGCAGTACCCCATTCTCGATTCCCAGCACCCATACTGCAGATTCTGATCCTAGGATCCTACAAGGAGGATTTTTAACATGAATTTGTCTTTTAAGAAGCATAACCATAAGTATACCCAAATCACAAGAACAACATCATCATCACATATCCACTAATATAATCATTTGAGTATAATGCTAAAAGGGAAATACAATATAGAGATATCAAAAAAACTCCAGAAGTTCAACCGCATGCTCCCGCCTCAGCTCGACTACATCCTGACGTCACTTGTACACATCTATCGTGCATAAGCTTATAGAAAGCTTAGAGGGTGGTGTAAGTGTGTGAGTAGAATATGTGTGCTCAGAATGTAGTATCAAAGTAAACGGAAATATTGGTAAGTCCACGAACCATACAATATCAGAGTAAGTAGAAATACTGACAAGTTCATAAAAATATCATCAACCTCATCCAGGACACGCGATGAAAAGACACAGCAAGCCAATGTCATATACTGAGAAAATAATGTAAGTCATCTATGTAATGCGTAAACATAATGATCCAAATATCAAATACTGAGGATGTAATATAATATGCAATTCGGAAGAGCTACAAATACCATTAGCCTCAATTGGGTCATATAAATGCAGAAACATATTACCCCAAAATGCCATATGTCACGGATGTAATGCAATATATGGTATGTGGTGTATATGAAATGACCAAGCTGCAGTGTGAAGTTAGGATGATAGTACGTTGTATTGCAGGCTACGGGGTCTATCACAAAGGACTTCTATCCAAACCAGCCTCAACCTAAATTTAGATAGATAGACACAATGTAATAAACTCCTGATCTCAGGTTAGTTGCATGCCCTAACCGAAATCCTAGCCATTACGAAGGTACACATGATAACTTGATTGCGTACCACCAGCCCGAGTGGATAGTGAATGAATGAATGAGTATATTGCTGAGTATATAACTCCTGCTCCACAAATTAGTACTATACATCTATGGGATCATCACCGAGGTCTATTACACTTTGCGCTAGCTTGCTGCCTCATCAAGCGCACAATACAACTAGGTAAGTGGAAGAGACCTCACTACCCACCTACCAATATCGACCTGGCTTATCGATAATGGACCTATTTAGGAGTTGGTTAAACTCAACCTATCTATGCCTACTCCCTCAGGCAGGTAAGGTCACACCCCCTCCCAACCGATCACGACACAATGGGAGATGTGGCCTAATTGTATACGGCCCTCATGCGCTCATATATATCCACTTGGTCTAGACGTTGGGGCATCCTCTGGTACGAAGAGGGTTTAGGGATTTTCACCTAGGGCCATCTATGGCGGCCCAATGCTAGTAACAAATTTTTTATGTCCATCTGGTCATCCTCAACATGACTGTGGAGGCTACGATCCTGATGTCGATAGGGCATATAATAATCACCATCACACAATACGAGATGCATGAGTCACACAGTCTAATCATGTATCAATCTTGCACATATCGTGCGCTCATGTGGGATAACTCTACCTATCAGGGAGTCTCATAGACCACATGCACTATGACAAATGCAATGGTCAATCACATCTCATAACAAATAGGCAGATGATGTGTATGATCATGTGTCATGATGCTATACTGTCACATACTCATAATCGGTGTCAATGACAGGCCTCGATAATCGGCATCAACAATCGGCCTCGACAATCTGTCATAAATGTGACTATTTTATATTCGTTGAAGCTTTTTACCTATATATAAAGGACTTGTCTTTTGTTGCTGCGAGAGAGAGAAAAGAGAGAGCTTTTGTGTGTTCCAACTTACATCTTATATCCAAAGCCTTTCTCTCAAGGGAGTTCATCCTCCAATCCACTCTCACCATTGACAATCAATAGAGTGGATTGGGGAATGAACTTCCACATTCAAGGATCCTCCAGTTACTACCTTAATGACAAATCATTATGCTGGGATGCCTTTAATGCATAAGAGTGAAACTACTCTATCTTCCTTATAAGAAAATCTGTAGAGAATAGGATTCCATCGTAACCTTGACCCAACCCTAAGCCTAGTCTTGGTATATCTTTTGTGTTGCGGATCAAGGGAGCAGAAGACTCTTCATTAACAAGGAGGAGGAGATCTTCGGCGTTGTGCTTAATGGGACTCATCAACTTATTTGTAAGTATCTAGAGTCCAAGAGGACACTTGCGATCATTCTTTTATAGGATTGGGTCTTAAGTGGTTCTCGCCCTTTGAAGTCCTCAAAGAGGCCTCTGGTGGGAGTGTACATGGTGGGTGCGTTGTGTGGACCCTTGCTCTGTGGAGAGCACAACATCTGGTTAGGAGTGAACCAGTAAAACTCCCGGGTGCGTTGTGTGGACCCTTGCTCTGTGGAGAGCATAAACATCTTGTTAGGAGTGAACCAGTAAAACTCCTGGGTGCGTTGTGTAGACCCTTGCTTTGTGGAGAGCATAAACATCTGGTTAGGAGTGAACTAGTAAAACTCCCAGGTGCATTGTGTGGACCCTTGCTCTATGTAGAGCATAAACATCTGGTTAGGAGTGAACTAGTAAAACTTCAGGGTTAGAGGTGAACCGAGTAGAAACCTCCATGTAAAGGTTGAAGGTGAACCTGATTTAAAACCTTAGGTGAGAGGTGATCCTTGGGAAACCTCCTTAGTGAAATCCGATACACTTAAGGGTTGAGTATGGCAGCCGGGAGTGGAGCAGACTTATCATCGAACCACTATAAAATGACTATGTTTGTGATTTCTTTTCTCTGTGTGTGATTCATGTCAATGCATTCATATTCATATATCTGATCACATCTCACACACACACAGTTACATCCAACATAGACTAAGTTGCATATTGTTATATCTTGATTAGTTTGTGATTGGATCCTCTACTTGCCTTGGAAGCCAGTAGAGTTACATTTGAGTAATCCTGAAAATTGCATACATGATAGGATTAGAGTGATAGGATTTTTTAAATAACTCATAAATCTTTAAAAAATCCTATTCACCCCCCTCTAGTACATATTGACATATTCCGACTTCAACTCAAGCGGTCTTCACCGCTATTTCACACACTCCCTCCATCACAAAGAAGTAGAGAGAGAGAGAGAACGGTGGAGATGGGAGGGACCTCACTACTATGGGTCCCTCTTTGATACAAGGCATACATCAAGATGGGTCCCACCACATGTGGGCCCTCATATGATCAAATCTATATAAAATAACACCCACCTTTGATCATGGACTTCTCCTTCCATCAACGCATTTTAGAGCTCCAATGGATGAGATTCAACTGTTGAGATTGGTTTTGGAGGGTGGGGGTTAGAGATAGGAGTGGGCCACACAAAGCTCTCTCATGGAACTTGTTTGGACATGGGTTGCTTGGAAAATGAGAGAGAGAGAGAGAGGTGATGAGAGAGAAGTGATGGAAGAGAGGGATGGTGAGTGATGGATGGGTGTACTTGGTTGTAAGAGAGAGAGTTGACTTTGGGGAGGGTGGTTGTACTTGGGATGGGTGTTGTACTTGACATTTGATTAATAGATTGATGTGATGTGTCATAGAGATTCCCTCGGTATTTACAACACGTGACATTTTTCTCGAACTGAACGTGGGCCCACATCTCCTAGCCCAAGTATCGCCTCGGTGCGTAATATGCAGCGATGACTCAGTCACAAGGGTACAAGTTTCTAGTTGAGCCGACTCTGATATTCAGGACACGACTCAGGATCGTGCACAAACACCTATAATAGATCGCGGGTCACTGGAATTCAACTGGGAGGATCGAGGAGGCATATGAAACGGTACTGGCTATGATACAGGTCTTACATACAATCATATAGTCAATCAAGCATCAAACAAATGAGGATAACGCTCTATAATCTCCGCCTCCTGTTCCCAAGATGCCTCAACCTCCGAATGATGACTCCACTGCACTTCACCAAGGGAATGACCTTGGCCGTGAGAACCTGCTCCTTCCGATCAAGGATACAAATCGATTGCTCAATGTAGGAAGCATCCTCACGGACCTTAAGGGGCTGCCAATCAATCACTTGAATGATGCCCGACCCACACATCCTCAACATAGATACATCGAACACATCGTGGATTGCAGACAACTATGTAGGTAAGGCAAGCCTGTAGGCCACAGCGCCCACACACTCGGTAATCTCGAAAGGTCCAATGAATCTCGGGGCAAGCTTGCCCTTCACTCCAAATCGAACCACGCCCTTTATAGGTGAGACCTTAAGATATACCATAGCTCCAACTACAAACTCGAGGGGTCGATGTCGACGATCAGCAAAACTCTTCTTCTAGCTCTGAGCTGCGCGCATCCTACGCCTGATAACATCAATAACCTCTGATGTCTACTACACAAGCATAGAACGTAGGAGATGACGCTCTCCAACATCGGTCCAACAACTGGGAGATCTGCACAGTCTACCATATAATACCTCAAAAGGAACCATGCCGATAGTCACCTGATAGTTATTGTTGTATGCGAACTCGACGAGGCACAAATGCTCGTCCCAACTGCCTACAAAGTCAATCACACGGGCTTCGAGAATATCCTCAAGGATCTAGTTGACCCCTTTCGATCTGCCCATCCGTCTACGGAGGATAAGCGGTG